>JBBBDQ010001236.1:2030000-2270000 GCA_037127315.1 Ascarosepion bandense | reverse complement strand
GGTGTGAATGTGGGTTGTCAGGGGCGGCCTGATTTTTTTCTTGCTACATTGTGTCCTCTCTGTTCTCTGCTCCCTTGTCTCTCTGACTGACCGACTAAAAATGGGAAATATTTAGCCAACTCAATCACATGTGCAGCTCTGAATGCAAACTCATTTTTGGGTGGGAAGAAATATGACATGGCTCAATGAAAGGTCAACTTAATGTTTGGTTGTAAAGGGCTCTCTTTTCACTGGTTAATTAATCACCTTGGCTTGCGAAATTTGCCTTGGTCTTTTATCCAGCCCAGTTACAACCTTTTTATTCTATTGGTTAAAAAATAGATTTTCACACTGGCTTGCAAATTTGAAAATAGTGAAGGAAAGAGAGTTATTTTTATTTTGTACTCACCACATCTTAATCCAACATGTTTCCCTTTTATTAAAGTTTCTTCAGAGATCTGGTTAAAGACAAGAAATGAAAAAAAAAAAAAAAATAGACAACATATAAGAATGTTATTTGAGGTTTGAAGTTTATTGGTTGGATATGCATCATCTATAATAAAGCAATAGATAATTATTTTAAATGTTGTTGGTTGGTTGGTTGTTTTGGTTTTATGGCAAATCAACATCAGCGGGTCATTTATTGCCAACTAAATTTTTATTTATTGCTGGTAATACTTTTTTCTTGCAACAATAAATTGTTGTTTTTTTTATATAAGTTTTTGTGTCTAGTAATACTTTTTCTTTTCAAGTATCAAGATTCATTGGGATTTGTTTTTAAGGGCAGGGTCCCCAAGTCCTACCCTTGTTAGTTAACCTATAACTGGAAGGAAGGGACGGATTAATACCTTTCCCAGTGCTTAAGTGAATGCAGGGTATTCAACTGGAATTAAAACTTGGCTCACTGATTTCTCTTTCCGAGCCGATATCCACTGCACCATGACGCACATCCATCACTAAACACTTCCAACACCTGGTATTCTCAAGCGGTCACCCATCTAAGTACTGACCAGGCTCAACGTTGCTTAACTTTGGCGATCGAGCAAGAATCGGTGTATTCAACGTGATAGGCTGTAAGCCGATTTTAAATGTAAGTATATGTATATATGTATGTATAGGAATGCTTGTCTGTTTATATGCATGTGTGCATAATAATACACATGTCAAGTGTATTAAAATGATGGATGATTATTTAAATCTGTGTGTGAGAAGATCTTTGATGCTAAATTGTATGAATGCTTGTGTTTGTTGGTTGATGACATTAGTGTATGTGTGTATGTGTATGTGTGTATGTGTGTATGATAAAACAAAATGCATTTTCACTTAAATTTCTAATTAAATAATGTATACAAGTGTCATGATAGTCACTAATTCTTTTATTTTTTTAAATAAATTTGAATGTAATAAGTTTTTGTGGTTGGGATCTTTCATTGAATTAATTTGTATGTATTATACTACTAATGTTTATGTATTATTTATATACTAAAATATTATTTATAAGTAATATAAAGAAATAATATAAAAATATTTGGAAATATAATATTTATTTCTATGTATTAAATGTCATACATTTTTGAACTTATTTGCATGTATTAAAATAAATTACTAATTTTTAAAACAATATTATTTATGCAAAATATAGAATATTATGTATATAGAGAATATATTGAATTATTTTGAAATATTTAGAGTAATATTTAGAAAAATTTCTTGTTAAATCTCTGAAGAAGCGTTGATAAAAGTGAAACGTTAAATCAAGATACATTTTCTACTTTGTTCTTTATCTATTTTATCATCTTGTCAGATTTCATTCTATATATATATATATATAATCTAAACTTATTTATAAACGGAACTTTGTCTGTGTGTGTGTGTGTGTGTGTGTGTGTGTCCATGTGTGTGTGTGTGTGTGTGTGTGTGTGTGTGTGTGTGTGTGTGTGTATGTGTGTGTGTGTGTCCATTACCTATAGACTCCGAAACAGCTGAACCAATTTTCTTGAAAATTTACACAGTTGTACTATAAGCATCTGCAAGTGTTCTTAGCTAGGTTTTGTGTCAAGGTACCCCCAATAAATATCGAAAATGGATAATTGAAAAAATCAGGTTAGAAGGAGTGGTTCGATTTCAATTAAATTTGATACACTCATAGACAAAGACATAAAAAACAATATTCAGAAGTTTCAAGGTTGCAGTTCTTACAATAATGCAGAAAATCGATAATATATATACATAAAAGGCAAGATGTTTGTGTGTGTGTCTGTTTATCTGCCTGTATGTCTGTATTTTTTCAGCCCTTTTATTTTAGTTTTTGCTTCGGGTTTCGCTCTAAGTAGGTATAATTGTAGTTCTTAGTTTCAGCCATGATACCATTTACTCAGAGGACTTATTTAGCCTTCAAAATTTAGTTTACGACGAAAAAACTTATTTGATATCAATACCAGGAAATCAAAATTTGACTTACATCCATTCATTTTTCTTTCAGTCTACGGTTTCGCTTTAACTGGAAACAACTATTGCTTTTTAGTCTTTAGCGCCAACGTTCAAAGAGTCTGAACTCCAGGACCATGGATTAGTTTTAAAGCTTTCATTACACCCGAGCAATGCCAGGCTATACTGCTAATATATATATATATATATGAGTTGAATATATTATTTGTTAAATACAATATTCTATATACCTGAATAAATTTTTTCATTATTTTCCATGTTAATATTGACTTCTTGACATTCAAAAACTATCATCAGTCTTTTATTCATTGATTTTGTTAACCTTTTTACTGCCTTGACTTTAACGTTTTTTATTGGTTCCCAGAGTTCTTCTATGTTTGAATTGTGTTTGCCATTCTCACATACATATCCTTTAATTATAGATTGCATGTTTCATGTTAATTTCATATTTGAAGAGGTTGCTGGACATTCTATTAAGTTGGTATCTTTTTGTTTTTAAAGTTAGCTTACAGGATATGAGGATGAGTGTTGTGGTGCATTAGATATCGGCTCGGAATGACAAATCGGGGAGCCGAGTTCAAATTCCAGTTGAATTCATTGCATTCACTTTTGTGCAAATACCCTTAGGAAAGGTATTAATCCATCTATTCCTTCCAGTTATGGGTTAAATAACAGGACAGATTGGGTTCTATAGCCTTGGTCGGCAACCAGTCTACCGCAGAAAGCAATGGCAACCTACCGCGGGATAATCTTCTGCCCAGTCAGTCATATCTCTTTCGAGATATGATTGCTCAAGCATGTATCATGTATGGCACATAACTGACTGACTGAGTATAATAGTTGAAATCATGATTATGACTTCCACTGGTCATAAAGTGAGGGATCGGTTATCTATTGTCATAAAGTAATAAACTGATCCCCCACTAATTACTACTTAATAATATAATACATCTCTTCCCTTTTTAGCTATGAGTCAAATAATAGGATAGATTGGGTTTTCTAGCCTTGGTCGGCAACCAGTCTACCGCAGAAAGCAATGGCAACCTACCGCGGGATAATCTTCTGCCCAGTCAGTCATATCTCTTTTGAGACATAATCACTCAAGTGTATATCACGTATGGCACTTAACTGACTGACTGCAGGATATGAATTCTTTAGCGTCAAGCCTTTTCATTGAAACCAGTACTGCTCAATAATGTCATAAAGAAATTGCAATAGTTCTTTCCATTTAAGTTAATGCCATTATAGTGGTGGGGGGTCCGTTCTAGTGGAGAGTAGTTGTATATTGTTGCAGATTAACGGAATTTGGCCTCGTTGTAGATAGCCCACTATAAGTCATAAAAAGATTATAAATCAAGAAAAGCAAATTGAGTTGAAAAATAACACTTTTATATATACACAAATCAATTAAAGTTTTTACAATTAAAGTAATCTTTTAAATATGGGTCCAACGGACATTAAAATGTTCATAGCAATAAATGCTGAAAAGAGAACTAATGCTTAGGTATGTGGGAGCATTGTAAGTAAGGAATGTCTTTGATGTATCCACTCCTTAGGTCAGTAAGTAGTTTTGAGACAGCGAAGAAGGAAAGAAGAGGTAAGGGCGACGAGCATAGTAAGACGCTTGACTTAGGTCAAGGGAGATACTAATTACTCTCGTCTCTCTCAAGTCTGTCTATGTCTGTCTGTCTGTCTGTCTGTCTGTCTGTCTGGCGATGCTTTCTGTATCGACTTTTTATTTTGACTTTTTGGATCGCAGCAGATCATTTGGGAATTCACATCCGTATTTGATTCTGGGCTTCCCATTGGCCGATAAATAAAATTCACGTAGGCTCACGAACTGGAATTTAATATTTAATTAATTTTTAGTTTTCAATCAGAACATCTGCACGAAGCTGGATGCACACCGATGAATTTTGGTCATTTGCTTTTTGGTCGTGAGAGTGCAAACATCCGGTCCCTCGCTTTGCTCCATATCACCACTCAAGTCTGTCTATGTCTGTCTGTCTGTCTGTCTGTCTGTCTGTCTGGCGATGCTTTCTGTATCGACTTTTTATTCTGGGCTTCCCATTGGCCGATAAATAAAATTCACGTAGGCTCACGAACTGGAATTTAATATTTAATTAATTTTTAGTTTTCAATCAGAACATCTGCACGAAGCTGGATGCACACCTATGAATTTTGGTCATTTGCTTTTTGGTCATGAGAGTGCAAACATCCGGTCCCTCGCTTTGCTCCATATCACCACACCATCTTCTAATTTAAAGATACCTATAATTTTGCCATTTATAATATGAGCCCACAATATTACTTCTGATACACTCTATCATCTTCTAAGTCATGTTGGTTGTGTATGTTCATAAAAAACCCAACCTCTAGCCGATGTTCATCCAAGGTTGCTCTATATTCATCACTAAAAATTACTTTTGAGAAATTAGATTTTACAAAATTTTCCTAATTTGTATGTCTCTTTTCATGATGTTTATCAGAATATGGCAGTTTTGTTTCTTTAATGATTCTATCCGATCTTCTTAATATATGTTTTCACTCTGTTTACATTCACAAAACCAGATTCTTCAGTTAGATTCTGGGTGTTCAGCCCACTTAACTTGCCTATTACCCTTTTAATTTTACTTGGATCTTTTTTTTGTCTTGTTTCATGTTTTGGTAGGGGGTCATTCTTAAAGTCAAATTATTTTCTTGTTCTTATTTTACCAATGTTTTGAAATTTTTTGGGTTATATACAAGAAGAAAAAGCAATGAACTACAAGAAAAATTCTCAATCTAATGAAAGAAAGAAGATAGTTAATGCTAAGAAATGGCATAGAATATGTTATGGTAAATTACCCATACTGACAATGAACTTCTCCAAAGTATATATAGCAGAGAGTGAAAGTAGAATATGCGGGCAGAGTGTGGCATCGTTGTATGTCCATTTGAGGACGAACATGCAGCTGAAAAACATTATACTTAAGTGTGCCAAACCCCAGGGGACTATTTCCCCAGGCTTTACCTCTCCCTTAGAAGAGGGTTGAGTTTACTGCCCAGTGCCTGAGGCATCTCCAAAAGGGGAATTGCTGAGGGTGGTTGGGGAATTTTTCTATCGTAATGTCAATAAACCCACCTAAAAAAATGACTTTGTGTCGCATCTGTTGCATGGTGGGTGCAATAGTAGATACCGAGAGCAGAATCTATTCTAGCAAATGACTACGACAGTGGGACTAACAGTCACGCTAATAATCTCTCATTGATAAATATATTTGTTTAACTCTATTTCTTTTTTGTGTCTTTATTTTTGGCCCCAACAGAATATGTGATGATAAACAAAAACATTAGAAATAAATGCAGGAAAGCAGAAATTGAATGGCTCAATAAAAATTGTGAAGGACACAGATGAATAGCAGAATAGAAAATGTGTTCTGTTAGGATTTATGAAATCTAAATCAGAAGCAGTCATTATAAATAAAGAAAAGGTACTATAGAGATAGAATGAATACTTTGGATAATTCTTCCTTAATAACAGAAGAGAAAATTACAACATATGAAAACATGGAAAAAATAAAAACAACAAAGCAGATGAGACATTGATGATCTTGGGATTGATAAGATTAATGATGTGCTAAATGAAATATAAAACAGTGGGGAAATACTAGAAAACCGCAATAGATCAATCTTTATAGAAATAGTAAAGAAGCCAGATGCAATTTAATGTTGTGGTGATACCGAGCAAAAGCAATGGACTGGATGTTTGCGCTTTCATGACCAAAAAGCAAATAACCAAAAGTTGTCACTGTGCCGCCAGCTCCGCACAGATGTTCCGGTTGAAGACTAAAAATTAATTAAATATTAAATTTCCAGTTCACGAGCCTACGCGAATTTTATTTATCAGCCAATGGGAAGCTCAGAACCAAATAAAAGTGTGAAATCCCAAATGAGCTGCTGTGATCCAAAAAGAAGATATAAAAAGCAGATACAGAAAGCATCGATGGGCAGATTGACTCGAGGAGAAGAGAGTAATTAGTATCTCCTTTGACCCCAAGTCAAGTGGCTTACTACACTTGCCTCCCTTACCTATTTCCTTCTTCCCTGCCTCAAAAACTACTTACTGACCTAAGGCGTGAATACATCAAAGACATTCCTTACTTACACGCTCCCAAATTCCTAAGCATTAATTCTCTATCAGCATTTTATTGCCATGAACATTTTAACCTCCATTGGACCTATACTTCTTGTATTACTTCAGTTGTAAAAACATTAATTGATATGTGTTATATATAAAATGTTATCTTTCAATTCAATTTGCTTTTCTTGGTTTAAAATCTTTCTTTAGGACTTATAGTGGGCTATCTACAACAAGGCCAAATTCCGTTAACCTGCAACAGTATACAACTACCCTTCACTAGAACAGACTCTTCACTACTAACAGAAAAGAATAGATAAACAACCCACTATAATGTAAACCCTATCTGACAATCAGCTTGATAAGCCACATTCTAATGATTCTAATGAATAGGACTCATCTACATATATGGGTGTGTGTCCGTTACCTATAGACTCCGAAACGGCTGAACTGATTTTCTTGAAAATTTACACAGTTGTACTATAAGCGTCAGTGAGTGTTCTTAGCTAGGTTTTGTGTCAAGGTACCCCCGATAAATATCGAAAATGGATAATCAAAAAAATCGGGTTATAGAAGGAGTGGTCCGATTTTAATCAAATTTAATACACTCATAAACAAGACATAAGAAGTGATATTCAGAAGTTTCAAGGTTTCAGTTCTTACAATAGTGCAGAAAATCCATAATATATATATATATATATAAAAGGCAAGATATTGGTGTATGTCTGTGTTTATCTGCTTGTATCTCTGTATTTTTTCAGCCCTTTTATTTTAGTTTTTGCTTCGGGTTTGGCTCTAAGTAGGTATAATTGTAGCTCTTAGTCTCAGCCATGATACCATTTACTCAGAGGACTTATTTAGCCTTCAAAATTCAGTTTACAACGAAAAAACTTATTTGATATCGATACCTGGAAATCAAAATTTGACTTACATCCATCCATTTTTCTTTCAAGATACGGTTTCGCTTTAACTGGAAACAACTATTGCTTTCTAGTCTTTCGTGCCAACGTCAAAAGAGTCGGAGCCCCAGAACCATGGATTAGTTTTAAAGCTTTCATTGCACCCGAGCAATGCTGGGCTATACTGCTAGTAGAGAATAGACTGAAAATAGTGTAAAAATAGTATAACTTTGGCTAAAACACAGAGAGAAAAATGTGATTTCTTTGCAAATGCACAATACAAATGCAGAAAGATCTCTACTTATGTTCAGATATTTGATAGGGTGCAATACAACGATGCCCTTGAAATGTTAGGAAAGCTTGATTTACCTAGAAGAGATATTCAAGTAACCATTAACCTCTTTTAGAAACAAACAGGTTGTATATAGATAGAGAACAAGTTTAGTGAATATACAAAAATAAAAAAATGAATAGACCCAGGGTATATGTTTTCTTGCCAGATTTATTTAACCTGTAGAAGATGCTTATAACCTTAAAAGCAAATACTATGCAGATGATATTTGTGTTAATGGCAAATTCAGGAGAAAAAATAAATGATCTTTTTTTTTTTTTCAATTGGAGTAGATAGATGTATCTATCGCCCGGTTCACACTCCACCCACGTCTATTGAACAGGTGTAGAGGCTCATCCCTTGTTCCCTGTTTAGGATGTGGTTTCCGATTTTCGCTTTTCCAATCTTTTCAGTCTTACGTAGCCCCCTGCACATCAGTGGCGTTACTGCCTTGCTCAGGGTGATATGATTAAAAAAAAAAAAAATGACAAGGTAGTCAAATAAAGCAATAAGAAAGGACTATTAGCTGTCAAAAGAGAGAATGCATGATTGTTTGCTAAAGAGGCATCACAAATTGCAAGTTACATATTGGGAATGTCAAAATCAAACAGGGACACAAAAATGCTATATTGTACAAGAGTAACACATGATGGAAAGTTTGACAGAAATCCAAAGATGCATGAGATTTGTGTAAAAATTACTTTTCAAAGATTCAGTAAAGTGATGAATAAAAAAAGGGTTATTTTTTTAAGAAATCATTTTTATTAGAAAGTGAAGGAAAAGGTATCAGATAACAAATGTTTTTCACATAGAAAAATGAGTTAAAAAAAGTTTAAAAAAATTTTTTTTTAAAGTTTTAAAAAATTACATATACACAATAATGGAAATATCAAAAATTAAACCCAGGTGTTGTTTTGACTTGATATGTTAGCCATTATGGAAAATTGACCTTAAGTCAGACTAGAGCAACAATGAAAATTATGTTGGTTGGTTGGTTGTTTTGTTTTTATGGCAAATCAACCTTGTCGGGTCATGTATTGCTAGCTAAACTTTATTTATTTATTGCTGGTAATACTTTTTTCTTGCAACAATTTATTGTTGTTTATATAAGTTTTTTGTGTCTAGTAATACATTTTTCTTTTTGAGTATCAAGATTCATTCGGATTTGTTTTTAAAGGCAAGGTCCCCAAGTCCTACCCTTGTTATTTAACCCATAACTGGAGGGAAGGGACAGATTAATACCTTTCCCAAGGGTTCCAGTGCTTAAGTGAATGCAGGGTTTTCAACTGAAATTTGAACTCGGCTCACCGATTTCACTTTCCAAGCCGATATCCGCTGTACCACAACACACATCTGACACTATACACTTACAGCACCTGGTATTCCCAAGTGGTCACCCATCTAAGTACTGACCAGGCTCAACGTTACTTAACTTTGGTGATCGAGCAAGAACCGGTGTATTCAACGTGATCGGTCGTAAGCCAGAAAATTATGTAAAATAGAATTATGGATTGAAACCATTGAATAATTGCATGTGTACAAATATGAAGTTTGAATGATGTACTGCATAATTTTTGTTTCTTTCAAGATACTGGGTTAATGAAAAACTTTGTTTAGCTTTGTATGGCATTAGGAGCATCTAGTTTTAACTAACTTCATTCAAAAATGATCATTTTATTGAATTAAAAAAGCTGTCATATCAACATGTACTTTAAAAAATATTATTAACATTTTCAGGCAATGTTTAACCTTCATGTCCACAAAACATTGTGTCTCATGAGGATGGTTATTCCCGTGACACCACTATTATTGTATGCATTTTTCATTCCTTTGGCAATGTATATTTGAAAGATTATAAAAATATGAGAACCCAATACAATGTATTATTCATTATTTACCTTTAAACAGATTTATTATTTTTCATTTTATAAAGAAATAAATTTGAAAAGAAATCTTTTATTCAAAAATTTATAAAAAAATTACAAAATTATTAAAATATGAAAACCATGGGCAATGCAACATTTATTATTTACTACTTTATAGATAATTATGAAAACAAGATTTTTTATTCAAAATTTTATAAAAATATCAATTAATTATTGTTGCCAATTCTCAAGAATAAAGAAAATATATAAATTCACTTTCATATATTTGGGTTTTATTAAAATTCTAATCATTATTTCTTAAAACAATAAACATTGCCAAGGGAGTCAATATTGAATACAATGATAGTGGTGTCAAGGGAATAACCACCCTTTTGTTTTTTTCCCTATTTTCCTTTTTTTGAGTAAATATTTCATAAAATTTCAGCTTGTATTTTACTTTTGTTCATGTTTTTGTTGAAAGAATTTTTAGTGGTATCAATACCTTCTCAGTAGATGTACATACCACCAGCCTTTGAGATTTCACTCGCCCGATAAAAACTTAATTGGGCAATTAAAGTTTATTGCTTTACTCGCCTGGAGTCAATTAAAAATCCTGCAATGAAACATGTCCCTTCAAATATAGAAAAAGGAAATCTAATTCAAAGGATATCTTTTATTTTTTCTAAACTCTTATATTAGTCAATTACTTTTAGCATAATGAGCAAAAAAAAAAAAAGCATTACTGGAAATTTTGCAAATTGTTTATGAGGTGTTATTTTATAGCTATAAATTCAATAAAAGAATTTTTGTAGCTATAAGTGTAGTAAGTTTAGGCCTTGATACAGATGATTGGCTGTAGAGAAGATACATAGCAGCAGCAGGATCTGACAAGCACTTTTAAAAACCCATACTTTCAAAAAGTAACTTTTTCTTCTTTTTTCCTTCACTTGTTATATAGGGTCATCAACCCAAAGTGCTCCTCTACATGTAATTTCAGAAATGGGGACACTTTAATTCAGCACCTAACAAAAAGCAGACCTTTTCCTCTGCCAAACTTTTTTACTTCTTTTGAGTCCATGTTGTCTGGATCTGATTCATGACCCTGACTAAATTTGCTTTAGATTCGTCTTGGTCTCTGAATCACTCTCTCGACCTGAAAAGCATGTGAACTTTCCCTTTTATAATTTCCATCTGGCCTACGTGTTTTTGAATATTTTAGGTGGGAAAAATGGTTATTGGGGGGGGGGGGTCTTGTATTTCCTGGTTTCTTCCCCCTACTGTGGCTTTTTATTGACCAAAATCTTGCATAAGGTTGTCTGGGTCATCTGTTTGGCTTTTCTCCACCCGAAAATGGAGAAGTGTGTCAAAAGGACATAGAGAGGAAAAGAGTGTGTGTAAAAGAGAGAGAGAGAGAGAGAGAGAGAGAGAGAGAGAGAGAGAGAGAGAGAGAGAGAGAGAGAAAGATTCTGTCTTTCTCATTTAGAAAGAAAGAGTATATTTCAATATGTCATTTCTTATCTAATCTCACTACAAATGTTTTATCTTTTTCAACTCTCATTGGCCCATACATTTGTATCTATGGACAAAGAGAGAAAGCAAAAGCAATTATCAGCTATTAATGGTTAAGTCACTCTCCTACCATCCCTTTCACTAACACAGATATAAGATATATGAGATTGTTACATTTCTACCAACTTATTTCTTGAGATTCAAAATGTGTTTATCATTATCTCTTTGTCAGGTTACCATTAAAGAAATCAACTTTAATCAATTTACATTGCTGGTCAAGTCATTGTTATAACAGGTATAAGTAGATATCAACTTCCAACAATGAAATCTTCAAATGTTCTTGTTTTTACTGGCAGCAATACTAAAATGTATTACTAACATGTCAACAAACTGAGATTTATCAAGTCACTCAACAAGTGCTACTAGTACTGTCTAATACAGTACTATCTGCTGCATGGTTGGGTCATCAGTGACTTCACTAGTTCCCCTACCAGGCTTTTCTGGTGAGTAGGGTGGCTAGACACTGAGCAAGATGAAAAACAAGACCTGTCAAAAGGTAGATAAAGCTTTTTGGAGGCTGAACAGTCATTTAGCACAATGGAGAAGACTAGAATCTATATCTATATATTCAGGGTGAACAGTTTCCTAAACTGAAGGTAATGGCCAGGGTAGAGAGTGGTTTCTCCAATGAAATTAAATGCCATGTGTTCATAACCAAGACAAGAAGTCAGAGGACATAAACTATCGTTTGAGAGGGATGGACTCGACCAGGTCTGTTTGCCCAAGGCATGCTATGTATGAATGAATTCATCTCTGCATTTCAAAGCAGGAATATGAGGAAATTTGTCAGGTGCTCAGTTACACAGTCATCCTTATCATCATCATCATCTCACCTGTTACACCCAATGGTGTGTAGGAGCAGCAACTTTTTGGTGGTGGTGGTGATGATGATGACCCTTTATTCTGATTTGCCAATTACACTGTATCATTAACTGACTTCAGTTTATACTTCCAGTTTATTTCATTCCTATAACAACCACCTATGACTATGAGCAAACTCAGTAAAGATTTAGGTAGGATCACTGAAGTTAAGCAATGTTGAACCTGGTCAATACCTAAATGTACCTGGTGCTGTAAGCTTGGGTGTGAGGATGGTGTTATGGAAAATGCCTTGAAATTGTTAATCAGACAGCTGAGTTCCAATTCCTGGTGGTTTTGTAATATTCACTTATGCACAAATACTCTTGGAACAGATACGAATCCACTTATCTTCCCCCCAGCTATAGCTTAAATAGTAAGATGGATATCATTAACCCATTATTATCTTCAAAAAAGTCTTACACTCTAAAAATATTTTCTGGCTTTAAATAACCTGAAAAAGGCTGCTAAGCCATAAAAATGAATGAACCAATCAAAAGATTTAAGAAAAATATGGTATAAGAAAATCTATAAGTGCTGGCCAATTAAGAATTTTTACCTCACTTTCATTGATTAGGAAAAAAATATTTTTGATATTTTCTTTCCTTCAAAAAATATTATCTATGGAAAAATCATTTCAAAGTTTTGTTTGATTTGTGATTAGTTTGTGATATCAAATCCATCTGAAGTAAAATGATGCATAAAATTGTGATTGATCATTCACATCATTATCTCACTCACTCAAATATAGGATTTCCACTGAGCAATATGGGACCACAGTTCTCAAAATGCAGGTTGCTGGTGATTTAGTTTCCATAGCAACAGGGTTGTTATGAGATAGAGTTGCTAGCCCCATGCCAACTGGTTTTCAATTTAGAATTGTCTTCTTTTAGACTGGTAGCCAACCATGACTTAAGAGCCTAGTCTGCCTTACTGTTTAACCCATAGCTAGGATGAAAAGAGATCGATTCATAGTTATAAATGTGTCTATGCTAGAATGAGAGAAAAATCAAAACAAGTACCACTGGTGAAGCAAAAAGAAAAGAAAACAAGAATTATTAAGATAAAAGTCTTTGTATTGCTGTTGTAGAGGATGAAAATGGAATGTCACTTTGTGAGCAAGAGAAGAGATTTAGATGATGAAAAGAGTCAGTAAGTTCTGGAGTTGATGCATGTGTTGGGTTGGTTGACCGAGGTCACGGGTGGTGATGTTGACAGCTTGCCTACTGGTTCATAACTGTTTATAATGTTGTGAACAGTGTTTTTAAAGCAGATGAGATGGATCATAAATCAGCATTTTTTTTTTATCATGTCTTTGATATTGTAATGAGACTCGAGTTCAAATCTAACCAGAGTCAATTTGTCAGTAATGTGACTTCTTGATGTTATTGTACTGAAAAGGTGATCACAGTGCGCAGCACCCTTGGAAAGTACCTGAAAACCATACCACGGGTTGATCCAAGCTTTGTGAGTGAAATTAGGTGAACAGAACTATTTGAAAGCTGTTGGTAGTTGAGTTAGCATGAAGTCACATGAAGTCATCATAACTGATGGTTTGTGTATAAAGGTCTTGTGCAGATTTGATCATCCTAAGTAATGTGCTCTCTCCCAGAAACTGCAACTACGATCTGCTCATCAAAGCTGCAGTATAAATCATAGGTTGTCTCTGTGAGAGTTGAACAAACACAAATGTGCATTAGAAGGTGTCTGCAATAGAGATTAGCTAGCCATCCTAACAGAGAGGCATATCAATATTATTCATGTGTTAATAAAACAGTGCTCAATGCAGCATGAACAGAGCTATTATATATATATTAATAACTATATATATTGTCCTATGTTGTTTCATGTGTTGTGCATCCATCAGGTGCATATTAAATAATATTCACCTGATGAGTGCATAATGCATAAAACTCTGAGTCATGCCTTTGATGTAGGACAATATATATAGAGAGCACCCATAGCTCAGAGGTAGAATCACTGACTGATGACAATTCGGTTAGATTTCAATCCAGGCTAACAGCAATCGATTGTCTAACTGTACTGATGAGCTGTGATACAGTGAAACAGATCTATCTGTGGATGACTATTCTATGCTCTCACACCCTGATTGAGCATTCTGGAAGAATGGTAGACTTTGAAAAAACAGGAGCTTCTCTCGCATCTACGCATCGTTCATTCAGTAATGAATTAGAACACTCTTAGTTACTGGCATATGTTTACATGGTATATCAAATGCTAAAAGTCTGCCTTCTTCGACTGAGCACCCATAGCTCAGAGGTAGAATCACTGACTGATGACAATTCAGTCTGATTTCAATCCTGGCTAACAGCAATTGGATGTCTAACCATACTGATGATCTGTCTGTGGATGACCATATATATATATATATATATATATATATATATATATTGTTAAATATAACAGATAATGAATGTCTATTATGTTTAATCATGAGCCGTTCTAAACATTATATTTTGGCTTTAATTTCAGGTGAAAATAAAGACAAAAATTGTTCAACATTTGGACATTTTTTTTATTATGCTGGTTCTAAGCTTTTGGCTCATTTGAGCCATCTTCAAAACCAGCATAATAAAAAATATCCAAATGTTGGACAATTTTTCTTTATTTTTACCTGAAATTAAAGCCAAAATATGATGTTTAGAACAGCTCATGATTGAAAATCATAGACATTCATTGTCTGTTATATGTTTAGAAAAGTATTTGTTGCCTTGATACACTATATATATATATATATATATATATATATATATATATATAATTGTTCTTTTCGTGAGTGCAACTTTTTATTTTTATTTGTGCTTTCATAGCATTCACATCCAGCCAACAGGTTTTCATGTAGAGTGAATCAGAAAGAAATCTAGTTTAAAGCAGAGTGTAACAATATCTTTCCTCAAGGTTATTTGTGTCAAAGTGACTGTGTAATGAACTGGACAGGAATTTGAACTTGACTTTAAAGTAAAAGTTGTTACTCTAACTTCAGTAAATAGTATAATTAGGTTAGAGCAGTGTACAGAAGAAGAATTAAATATTGTCATCATGAAGAATTATAGTAGTAAAATAAAAGTATTAACATCCAAACCTATTTGAACTAATGAAGAGATTTTTTTTAAAAAGAAATGTGAAGGGTTCTGTTTTCATTCAGAATTTCTCTTAGATCCACTGAAAATTAATAAAAGAGTTTTTGGCTAACATTTGAAAATCCAGGTTACCATTGTCAGTGGTCACAAAGATGTTGCCCTGGTGATAAAAACAAAAGGAGGTTTTCTCCTACAGATTTCATATTTGAAAATACTTGAGCAACATTCATAAAACAGTTTTCTCAATGAAATCTTATTTTCTATATTTCTGGTTTGGTTCAGTTTGTTTATGTCATATCAACTGCAATGGGTTAATACCGACAAAATTTTTTGGATATGGTCGTATGAATAGCTTTCGTATAAATTATTTGTAAGAAAATCAGTTTGTAGATAAGATTTCATTGACATATTTTTGTAAAGAGAGTTTTTATTGAGAGATGTATTGCTGCTAATTTTTTTTTAATGTATTGCAGGTATTTTTACTATAAAAAGAATTTTTTTTGCTTTCATAATGTATTGACCTCAGTTTGGAGATTAACTATTTACCCATAGCTGGGGTCGAGCAGGTGCTACCACCCTGGAATAGAGATAGTTCTACGCTCCTCTAAAGCTCCAAAATCAGAGGCCTTGTTGCCGGAAACAGTTTATCGTCATACACAGGATCCTGATATAGTTTTTAGTTTATCGTCATAGGACTATTATATTTCTGGCAACCGGTGAACTTTTTTAAAAAGTATTTTTTCACGAATTTAATACGAAAGTGGTCATCATCGTTATTTACTTTATAGCACGTGTGTTAATCCATAGTTTCTAGTCATTTGCTATTGTGTGCGGGGCTGTCGTGTGCATAATGTTTGTAAACATGGCCACGGGAGGAGCGGCCAGTTACTCTTCGTGTAGCGCCTCCGTCCTTGGGCCGCAGGATAACGGTGTGCAACCAGCCGACAATGTAAGTAAAAGAATGTATCTCACTGTCTGGCGGTACAGTTTTGTAAATGATACCATTTGGTTCCCAAAGCTCATATTTCCGTCATGCATAAATTTTTTTCCAGTTAGTTAAACGGCAAGTCTAGTAATATTATGGAAGTCCATAAAGGACATAAACTATTTCACCCCCACCCCTACTTCCAATGATGTTTTTCATTTTACTCCCACTCATTGCCGGTGTTTCAATATTTTAGTTTGTGTCGAGTTTAATGTATGCTTCGCAAGTAATTCGTATAAAGTTGCATCTTTACATCTTTGAAGTGGCGAAAAAACACGACCTCCATTTGTTTTTTTGCGTGTATGTTGTTTGAGCACCATTCAAGAAAGAAGCGTTTTTGGATCTTCCTTTGAAAATAATGCATGTGGTAGGATTTTAAACTGTTTTCCTTTTCTCATTGTGATTGATGTTGATTTGATTTGAAAAGCCGGATTGGGATAAGAAGAGTGGGTGGTGGCTGGACAACAACAACAAATAATAATATTTAATTAGAGAAATAAATATCTTTCAGTTTCAAATTTCAATTTCATAAAAGTTCAAAAAACGATCGAGTAGCAATGAATAAAAAATATTTTCTATTTATTATCGATTGGTCTTTTTATTTTTATTTAAATGAATTATTAAATTTAATAATAAAATATTAAATTTAATAAATCATCAAACGAAAAAAATCTTTGGTTGGAGTTAATTAGTTCTTTTTACCTTCCTGACATTTTCGACCCGGCAAAAAAATCAGAATTCTTAAATCTTCTTATCCCAGTTGATTTGACATTTTTGTCAAGTGATTGCTTACAAAAAGCTTAAACAAGTAAAAGTTTTTAATTTTTTTTTTTTTCGTTGTGTAAATACCTTTTCCCTAGTATTATTTGGAAAGGCTTTTTTTTTCTTTTTCTGCTTTTGTGTTTGAATCTTTTTGTTTATTTGAAAAATATTTTTTATTTATTTAAAAAACGCATGATAATTAATTAGGTTTCTTGTTTATAAAACTAGAGTAAAAAATCATTTGCAACAACAGGTGAACTTGTTATTTTTGTTGTATTTTTTCTTCTTTATTATTTGGGTTTTTATTGTTCAACTGGTAAAAGATTTTTTTTTTAATCCAGAAAAAAAATGTTTCAAGAGAGTCCAATTTAATGAGTGAAATCCAGGTTAAGTCACACGCAAAAAATAAATCAAAGCAAGATTAATTTTTTTTATTGTGATTTAGTGTACTGTACAACACTGTGTACAGTACACACTACTAAAAGTGTAATTGTAAATATGCTAGCTCGACATTTGGCCTTTTTACCAACCAAAAGTACTCGACCGTATTTAAAGACATATGAAAATCACCACTTTTTTTCTTTTTTTTAAGCACAAAAATGGATAAAAAAAAACAAGATGCTACCCTTTTTATTTTTTATTGTTACGATGTTTCTCTTTAGTCACAGTTAATTTTCTTAGCTAATTTGTTGAAATTCGAAACTGCGATTTATTTATTTTTACGGGTGCATCTTTTCATAGTAAACAAAACAATATGTTTGTAGAACGGGTATTATATCAAAGTTCATACATTTTTAAATTAAACAAGAAAGTACAAGAAGAAGAGTATGATACTGAGAGAATATGGTATGAAGTTTGAGTTGTCAATGAGTCTTTTTTTTTTTTCTTAGAATAAAGGGAGGTTATTGACGTATATATTTGTGTAGACGAGTTTGTATTTTTGATTTGACTGACAACGACCTGTTGCAAACGCTTGGATTTGTTTTCATTAAATACAGTCTTGAAAGTTTTTAACTTTATTCAAATCCAACAGCTATTGGTTGACTTTTTTCAAAACTTATCATGTGTTCCACAAAGTAGCAGTTTGAAAATTTGAGGAAAAAACTTGTCTAAATGGAATCTCCCCATTACAGTTGAATTACAAAGAATAAGAGTGGTTTGACTGTGAATGTAGTATGGAGGGTTTTAGCTATAAAGGTCTAAACTAGTGGGACTAAAGAATAGAGCTCATCTGAACATTTGCCATAGAAATAGTGAGAGAATAGTGATAGGCTTGTGATGTTACATTTGTGGGAAAGAGACTGCAGGGTGGAAAATAGCATCTCACACTAAATTATAAGGCTAGAAAGTGAAGATTAGACAGCTCTAGTTTAGACATCTCAGTAATACACCATTTTTGGTTTAATCTGATTTTTGTAATGATAAAGCACAGCAGATAGAGTACTTTCTGAAGCGGTACAAGAAACCAGTCATTTTACCAGCATCTTTAGTAATGAATCTTATATATGGGTTTCACTTGAGGTCACTAGTGAACTTGAGTTCCAATATACACTACCGGCCATAATTATTTAGATCACCCCAATGTTTTAAAAAAAAATGATGTATTTCATACTATTTTTTAGTTTTTATTGCCAAGCAAATAATTGTAAATGAAAATAGAATGGTTCTTTTGTTAATATTGCACAATAACATGTGCATCAAATGAATTTATAAATATTTAATAATTACCTATATTGCAGTTTCATCAATGAAAGAATGAAGAGAATTTAGGGTGATTTGGACGAGTTCATCTTTGCTTCCTTGCCTTGTAAAATTTTGCAAAGTAATAATAACAAAAAACCATTCTATTTTCATTTAGAATTAACCACTTAGCAATAAATACTAACAATAGTATGAAATACATCATTTCTTTTAAAAAACTGGTGTGGCCTAATAATTATGGCCAGTTGTGTACGTTCAAAGCATTAATCCTTGTTGGGTGCAACTGTTCATTGTGGTTAGAGAAAAAAACAAGAAATGATCAGATCCTATTTTTTTCTCCACTCGCGATTAACATTTGCACTCTCGTTGAGGCTCCATCCCTTGAAAATCTGTCGGGCTTCAAATTCACTCCAGACCTTAAGTGGAACTCATTTATATATCATCATATAGGCAATTAAAGGATGGATCTTCTTTGAGGGTGCAGCCGTTCATTGTGACTGGAGAAAAGTCAGGGTCAGATCAGTGGTGATGAAATGCTACTAGCTTTATTGAAAATTCTAAGCCAATTTTTCACCCATTGAGCTGTTAGAGCTCGGTCAGAGGTGAGAACAGTTAAGCTCCAAACATCTTTATTCTTTGTGATGTTCCATAAGGATCATAGAGAGAGCCTTGTGGGATACCTGCATTAATCTCATGGCCATCAATGACCTTTATAAACTTACCAGAGAAGAACAATTTGATAATTGCATCAGCTCTTCCAGCAATGCTATAGTTGGATTGTTTGTGTAGTAGCCCTCTGTGATTCACCTTGTCAAAAGTCTTTCAGATTTCTGAAATGACTCTTGTGATGTAACTACCATCAAGTGCTTCACTAATTCTGTGTATAATGGGAGTGAAAACATTAACAGTGAACCTCAAGGAGCGAATCCTATACTGTTTATTGCTCAGAAGGTTGTTTCTAGAAAAATGAGCAATTACTTCCTTGTTGATAATAATGTCAAAGGGTTTGTTGATGCCACTAAGAAAATTGATGGGGTGAAATTATTACAGGGATGAATGGTCACTGGTATTCTTGAAAACAGAGTAAACCCCTTCCACAGATTTTGAAAAAATTCTCGTTATTCAATGGTTAAACAACTTTGACAAGATTAGAGATTATATATAGTTAATGTTCTTAATAAGATTAAGAACATTAATTATTACTAACCAAGTAGTTACCTTCCTCACTACCTACCACTACTAACCCAATGGTCAAGTCACGTAATTTCTTCTACCATAGAAGAAATTACTACTAAGATTCCACTAGTTTAACCCTATAAAAGCCAATTTTCCCCACCGCTTCCTTTACAAGACCAAGGCTCCGGCATTGTAGAGGCTCATCCCTTGTTCTCTGTTCAGGATGTGGTTTATGGCTTTCTCTTTTCCAATCTTTTCACTTTTCTTTTTTTTTTTTTTCTCAATTGGAGTAGATAGACTAAACTATCACCCGGTTCACACTCCACCCTCGTCTATTGTACAGATGTAGAGGCTCATCCCTTGTTCCCTGTTCAGGATGTGGTTTCCGGCTTTCTTTTTTCCAATCTTTTCACTCTTACGTAGCCCCCTGCACATCAGTGGCATTACCGCCTTGCTCGGGGTGATATGATTAAAAAAAAAAAAATTAATATAATAATTCTGGTAATAATTAATTCTGGTAATAATTAATAATAATTCAAACCAGTAGTCTTCATAGAGCCAAGGTTTTTGTTGAATCTGGAAACTTCCTGAACTGAGGTTGTGTTCTGTGAGAGGGGCAAAGTCAGGTAGAAGATGACCCTGATCATTTAGGGCAAAGTTCATAACAAAGAGCTTAACCATGTTTATTCAGTTTATCCACGAATACTTGATAATCTATATTAGAACTAATTTCAGTGTGGAAATATTTTGGTGACTGCTTTAGAATTTTGTAGGGCTCTGTTTAAGATGCTTCCAAAGGTTTTCTTTTTAAGACATAATTATCAGATATTCATTTGGAAGATATCTTTTATCCAGAGTATGAGAATTTCATTGAGATAAACTGTTTTACACAAGTTCTTGGGAGATGTACCATTTAATAAATTTTTTATTGCATCATCTGAACTAATCTACATTGGCAAATTGAAGAACCAGCTACAGAACAAAAAGTGAAAAGCTTAATTCATTAGGTATACAGTGTATATTGATGAGTACAATGGCTAATGTTGAGAGCTATGATTCTTTTAATAGATGATTTCACTTATGAGTTGTCTGTGTTAAATCTGTACAATGTGGGTAGTAAGCAGCTGTTATCAGTTCATGAAAACAATCTTTTATATTTCAAAAAGCATAATGCATTCAAATAGACTTCTTCTATTATGACATGGAGTGAAATTCCAAATCTAGTAATCAATGTATTTACAAAAGTTTCTGATTGTATAATAATTTGAGCTAATAGGTGAGCCTCAATATAAGCTAAATGATTTGTACATGTTAAAAGATATGAGTTTATAAATGGATCTGAATCTTTATAAGTTGAAGGAAGTGGTCAGACAATATTTATATTGCTAGTTTGATAATGGGGTGAAGGTAGTTAAAAAATTTTGAATTCGTGATCGTGTCTGTTAATTTTTGCCTGTTGGCAAGATACGCACTATACAACACTCCAATAAATTTATCCATACTTGACCAATAGTATCTGGATTTAATTAACCGTTTGTTGCATATTGGTTACAATTGTAACCAATATGCAACAAAGGGTTAACTTTATAGATCATCAGAACATCATCAGCTTGTGTCACACTGGCTTCCGCTGAAATAAGACATATCAATTTGGAATTGTCAAGATGTTTTTTTTTCAAATTATGTTTGTATTTTAGATTTATTTACTGCGGAAATTTGACTAGTTTTGGCAGAAACTGAAGCATAGCTTCCTGTTTCTGTTCTATAATAAACTTCTTAGTATTTTCCAGTTTCTATGAGGGAATGTAGCACTTGGTCATTTTCTTAGATTTGTTTATGAATAGAAAAAAAACTGATGTTTACAATTAAAGTTATCAAGAAGGTTGTTACATTTAAATAAATCTTTTTTTGATAATATTATCTTGTATAATTTTATTTTTACACTTCATGATTAAGTTAAAGTAGTAAAACAAAAGTTAATTGGCAAAATATTTTATATCAGTATTTTAATTGGCAATATAGAAATACTAGTGTGAATGTCAATAACAAATTTTATTTCGGTAGCTTCCAGTTACACCACAACTTCCACATGAGGCAGTCTCATTGGCGCTAATGCAGTCTACTTAATTAGTTGTTCATATTATTAAGTACAGGGGTTGGTTACTGAGAACAGGTTATCATTAGAAGGTTATTTTGCTTCTTGGGCCTCCAGCACCAAAGTTTACACATTCTTGGCTGTCTGCAAATAAAATATGTGCTCTGCATATTTTATGTTTTTGTTCTTTACAATATGGAGTGAATTCTTTCTATTGTGGGTGTTATATATTTTTGCTATGTTTTTGTGGCCATGGTATTATTTTTTTGTTTTGGTTTTATGATAAAGACTAGAAATTTTATCAAAAAAGTTGAATACAGTTCTTGTTATACAAACATGAAAGTAGTGTATCCAAGCATATATGGCTGTTTTCTTTTTAAATCTCTTGAGACATTTATCAGAAAGAGTGCATTTAAAGTTTTTCTTTGCTTTTCTTTATAGAGTCACCATTTTTTAGCTGCAGTGTTAATTAGTCAGACATAATTAAATAAATTTTTAATAATTGTAATGAAACAGAAAACTGTAATTTATTTGCATTTTATAACAAATACTTTTTTATATAAATTGTGAATGAATTGATTTTTGTGGATGTATTTTTCAGAGTAACAAGTCTCATTATATGAAATATAAAAGTGGGTATATATCTGCTAGAAAGTTTAGTAAATGTCATTCATTACATATAGTTCATATGAGAAAAGAAGATTAAATGAATTCATTTAAAAAAAGGTGGAATGTAGTTTCAGTTATTAATGTGTCATTTGATCTCTAATCACACTTGTTTGTTTTGAGAAAGACAGACACTTGCTATATATTTGTGCACTTTTGACTTGACTGACTCAAACTGACTGGCTGTTGCAAAATATCTGTATTCAGGGGAGGAAAACTGAAAGGTCTTTGAATTTACTCAACAACTGTTAGTAAAAAATTCTCTTTTTTTATAAATCATGGTGTTGCCACCAAATTTACCTAATGTGAACCCAATTGAGCATTTCTGAGATGTGTTGACAAGGTCTGTTAACACAAGATCCTTTACCCACAAATATTAGGGTGTTGTGGAGAGCTATCAAGACCGTGTGCTTCTAGATCTAAATCTAATCTAAACTTATTTATAAATGAAACTTTGTCTCTGTGTGTGTGTGTGTGTGTATCCGTTACCTATAGACTCCGAAATGGCTGAACCGATTTTCTTGAAAATTTACACAGTTGTACTATAAGCATCTGCAAGTGTTCTTAGCTAGGTTTTGTGTCCAGGTACCCCCGATAAATATTGAAAATCGATAATCGAATAAATCGGGTTATAGAAGGATTGGTCTGATTTTAATCAAATTTGATACACTCATAGACAAAGACATAAGAAACGATATTCAGAAGTTTCAAGGTTGCAGTTCTTACAATAGTGTAGAAAATTGATAATATATATATATATATATATAAAAGGCAAGATGTTTGTGTGTGTGTGTATCTGTCTGTATGTCCTTTAAACAAATCCACAATTTTTATCCGATTCTCGCCAAACTTCACACAAATATTCTTTAGGCAGAGTCTGAGCTCCAAGACCATGGATTAGTTTTAAAGCTTTCATTACACCTGAGCAATGCCGGGCTATACTGCTAGTCTCTCAATAAGTCTTTGAACCAACTGTGGATTGATTTGGATGTTTTTTTTTTTTTGCACCTTATCAACTCTTTGTTAGTTTTTTAGAGTCAGAACATATTTAGGATCATAGGAGCTTCCTTACCGTATCCGGTCTTCCTAAGTGGTCCTCTATTTAAGTGTTGATTGCCTCAATGCTGCTTAACTGGTGATCAATCTGGAATCTGTATTTTCAGGGTGACTTGACTATCTAATCTGCAAGGTTTGACTCACATCTGTCATAAGGTTTATAAATTGTCAACACATCCAAGTGAGCATGTTATATATAGCAAGTGAAGTGATTGGTGGAATGTCATTGCTAATGGTGTAAAGGATTTTGAGAGGAGATGAATTTGTCATTCAAAAATGAAACATGCTGTCAGGAAATGAGAGATTGTTGGAATTGGGTGAATATTTAATTGTGAGATCTGTGATAGGGTGGGCTTATCTAAAGGTAGATTTTTATCAGCCTTAGCAGGCACCATGCAAGCCATAACACTGTGTACAATTAAAATGTCCAGCAAGATTTGGCACACATCTCTGGTAATGTTTGTAAATTGTCAACACATCCAAGTTTAATGGCATATCAACCTCTATGGGTTATTTAATGCCAAAAAAGTGGAGCTTTAAGGTATTTTTTTTAATGTTCAATTATAGTGAGAAGGTTGATTTAGTCAGATTTTAATGAAAATTTTTTGTTTTTATTCTTTTTTATGTTAGAAAACTGAAGATGTCTTCTAGTTTTGCATTCAAAATTGTTTTGCTGAGAATAATTTTTTTCTTTCAAAAATGTGTTATGGTAATATCTTTTTCTTCAAAAATGTACTGTTGGTAATATTTTTTCCTTCAAAAATGTATATTTTTCTATAAAAGTATTTTTATGTATATATTTCTATAAAAAAATAGTGTTTTGATCCCAGTTTGAGGGTTAACTATTTGCCCATAGCTGGAACCCTAACAGGTGCTACCACTCTGGGTCAGGGTGGACCTGAGAACAACAGCAATTAAGAGGTGGTTTCATGCTCCTCATATCCTCCCAATGCAATTTACCGTCATGCCCAGGACCTCAGAGCTTGTATAAAGTAGTCTTATACACAAGTATTTATGGTATAATCATTTTGATGATGTTTTTGTGTGGCTTTTTGACAAACCTCTAAAATATTTATAAACTAGATATTTTGATTATTAAATTTTAAGTATTAATACAAGGAATTTGGTGATATTTACCCAGACACCATAGACCATAAGTATTTGTTTTAAGTCCATCTCTGTCAGTGTTAATTGGTGGTGGTGGGGGGGGGGGGTGAAAGTTGACGTGGTCTATTGCGAAAAATGGTATCAAGCATAAGGCTGGAAAGATTATCATTTTTGATTTAGATAATTTAGCTTAGGAATTATTATAACTAGATTGTAGTTGTTTTTGGTCTGTTGTTGCAACTGTTCACGATAAAAATTATACTTTTTGCTTGGTGTAAAGACTCCAGAATACTAGTAAAAGGTATGTATGAAAAAGTCAATAATTTTAAATTAAAGTAGGTTATATTTGCCACATGTGTTAACTCTAACTTGTATCAACAGTGAACAAAAAGTTTGAAAATCATTAGTTTTCAGTTATGTATGTACTTGATTTTTTTTTGCCGTGTCAAATTGATAATTATGACATTTAACTTGTCTAAGACCTACATTATTATTTTTTTAAAAATCATTTCACCCCAAGCAAGGCATTCTACTGCCACTATAGCGCAGGGGGTTACATAGGGGAAGGTGCTGAGAGAACGATTGGATATAGGAAATGTCAGAAGGCGGGTGATAGACGAGTAAGGAGGTACATAGGAAGAGTGTTTGAGAGAATGGGTGCGAGTTAGTGTGTTAGGAGGTGTCTATTGACCTTACATTTAAACTCCTGAAGATTGTAGCTGTCGGGGATGCAAGTATGCGGAAGGGAATTCCACAGGCGGGAAGTGCGAGAAAAGAAGCTGTTGGAGTAGAAATTGCAGTTACATTTTATTGGTTTCACTGTAAAAGGGTGGGACCTAGTTGCTAATCTAGTATCTCGTGCAAAATCATACCTAGGGGGCACCAGTGATCTAAGTTCATCAGAGCAGAAGCCGTGAAGCCACGTCATGCTGATGAGATATTTTTTTACTATTAAAATATCAAAGCAATTGTTAAGAAGCAATTTCCAACTCATAAAAAAGTAAAAACTTGAACAAAAATGAACATTGTCAAAAATACTACTCAGTACATACACTAATTTTACATCTGGTGTATAATGCAACCCCCTTAAAATTAGCTTCCAAATTTGGTCTTCAAAAGTCGCATGATGCATGAGTATATGTGGTAGAAATTTTCTTTACATTAAATACATAATTTTGCATCAATATATTTTTGTTAAATATACAAACAGAACTTTTGCTTCTGTCATTTTTTTTTTAATCTATAATCAAATTTCAGTCTACTCAAAAGGTCAGTTTCAAAAACATTAACATTATGCCTCCTGGCCTAAATCTCTCTGGAATAATTAATCAACTGAGACCTGAGTAAGATAATTATTTAAAGTTTTATTATTGTTATTTTGTACTTCAGTGGATCTCTTTGTAAAAAGTAAATATGTTTAAGTCTAGAATAGAAGTATGTGTTGATGCCATTAATAATCAAATAAAATTGAAACAATATTTACATTTAAGTTGTAAATTGTTTGGCCAGTTCTATTTTTTCATAATATATTTTTAAGCTTCTATTGTTTTTTTTGTTTTTTTCACTTTTTACATGTTGAGTCAGCAGAGGTAAGATATGCATTCTCAAGAGATCATAAATTTTCTATCAATAAAAAAAAAAACACCTTGTCATTGTTTCTGAATTCATAAAGGGTAGCCCAATATGCCAAATACGGGTCAGGGATACTAGAATCAAGCAGGTAAAAAAAAATTAAATACCTGGGAAGTGTTATAACAGAAGAAGGAAAGTGTGACACAGAGATTCGAAGGCAAGTTGGCATGGCGAAGGAAGCATTCCAGAAGTTGAGTGAAGTATTAAGAAACAGGACAATTTTTCTAGAAACAAAGAAGAGAGTACTTGATTGCTATGTGCTGTCCGTCCTTCAATATGGCAGTGAATGCTGGACAATATTATCAAAGATGAAGGAAAAACTTGAAGCAATTGAAATGTAGTTCTACAGAAGGATGCTGCAAATATCGTGGATCAAGCAATGATGAGGTTTTGGAAATGATAGAAACGAAAAGGAAATTAATATTGAGCATCAGGAAGAGACAGCTGAAGATCCTGGGACATGCAATGAGGAAGGAAGACTTGGAGAACCTGATACTAACAGGCCAGATAGAGAGAAAAAGAGACGGGTAAACAGCGGATAACATATTTGAAGGACCTAATCAGGTAGATGATGGAATGAAGGTTGCATGATGTAACAGGAGAAGGCGTGCTAAGAGCCACCAGGGATAGGGAGATGTGGAAAGCCATGATCGCATAAGTCCTGAAGGGACAAGGCACATAGAAGAAAAATCTCAGTCTTGTAACTTCTACAGTGCATTATTTGCATGTGCTCATCTTTGTTATTGTTATCACAATGTTCAGCCTTAATCAGGCATATGTTGATCCAGGTAACCTACAGGGAATTCTGAACTGAAACCTTTATATAATCTATGGGGAGTAGAACTGTTCTCATTCCACTGTCCTTACTTAGTTCTTATATGTTGTCTAGTTCTTATTTTTAGTACTGTAGACTTATTGCTCGTCCTGAATTGGGGATTAAACTAATAATTACAATGTCACCAAATTTGTGAGCCAACACTTTAATCCACTAAGCTATTGTCCTATTGGACAATTCTTGGTAGAGAACTTGGAGCCTTAAACCTAACCTGCCTGCTGATGAGTGTTACTGTTACACTCACTGTAGTT
Organism: Ascarosepion bandense; assembly: GCA_037127315.1. Classification (NCBI taxonomy): domain Eukaryota; kingdom Metazoa; phylum Mollusca; class Cephalopoda; order Sepiida; family Sepiidae; genus Ascarosepion; species Ascarosepion bandense. Next base: position 2,242,564 of record JBBBDQ010001236.1, on the reverse strand, counting down.
TTTCTCTTTTATGACAGCTGCTACTGCTGCTGTTAAAGACTTGCCGTCATTTGTTTTTCATTTGTTCATTTGTGCCCCTTATTGTATTTATTTCTATGCTAGACCTGAGGAGGTCTTCATAACCTAGTATATATTCCAAATCTTTCAGATATCTAACACTTCAGAATTCTTCTTTGTGCAGTATTTTCACTTCAATCCATATAGGTCCTTTTTCCTCTCTACGTGGTTAGCTGTGCTTCATTTCATTGTCTCCTTCCTCACTGTACCTTTTCGATGTTCCTCTAGCCTTACTTTTTGTGAGTGGCTTGTTTCACCTTTATATTCTTTGCCACAACTGCAAGGAATAGAATACACACAGTTCTTGGTCATGTTCACACCCATGTTAGGTTATATTTGGCAGAGATTTCTCTGTAGAGTGGAGTTGCTTCTGAATATTGGCCTTATGTTGTATGGATCACAGGTATTCTGTATCTTTTCTGATAAGCTCTTCACATAAATCAGACAGACAATGACAATTTTCTGGTCTTCCTCCTTGACCCTCCTGTTTCTAACTGCAGATGATAACATTACATTTGCAGGGTAGATGTTAAAAAGTAGGCTTGATGCTGATCATTTCTTGTTGGCACTTGTCTGAGTCACTACTTATGACTTTGCTCAATGTTGTAGGCACATCTGACAATCCATTTTACAATTTATGAAGAAAACACAATAATTTATACATTTAAATAATGGAGAAAAGACTGAAATATTATTTAGATTTAAATTCTAGGTTATTCATTTATAAATTTATATTATTTTTTATAGACGTGAAATAAAGAAAAAATAGTACATTTTTATTGAAAACTTGTCCAATTTTGAATTCAGTTACATTTGTTAGTTGCTTACAAGTATTTGGAAAACAGATGTTTCTGAGGGTAGGGATTCTATTATTATTGAATGACAGAAATAAGGCATTTTCTTTTTCACCTCAAAAAGAATGAGTTAGAAAGTAAAAGTAACTTATAATGTTATCAATATCTTTTTGAATCGAGAACTTATTATTTTGTGACTAGCCTTTTTTTTTTATGTTACTGTTGTTTTTATTGCAACACTTGATCAATCAAAAAAGGTTAAAATAAGAAATAAAGAAGTAGCTCTTGCAAAGATTTGAACTCATATCCTACACCTTAGAGCTCATTTTCATGTTCAATTGGCTGCCCTGGAAGACAGAATCCTGAGATGTAGAATGCAATTTGAAAATTTGCCAAAATACTATTTCATTATTTTCCTATCAGGCAAAACTTTATTGACCCAGACTATTGTTCTAAAAACCAATAGTAAGAAGATAGAGTAAAACTAGTAATAAAATTTTAATTGATTATTAGTTTTCATTTGCTTTGTTTGCTAGCAGTATAGCCTGGTGTTGCTTGGGTGTAATGAAAACTTTAAAACTAATCCATGGTCCTGGAGCTCAGACTCTTTGGATATTGGCACAAAAAATGTAGGTTGTTAAAACTAAGAACTACAATTATATCTACTTAGAGTAAAACCCGAAGCAAAAGGGCAGAAAACCAGATTTTGATCAGACCTGACAGGTTATTGGGGTATTGATTTTCAATATTGGAGCCAAATAAGTCATCGAAGGATAAACTTAGTCCATGAAAACTTATCATACCCATCGAGAGGAAAATTGGAGAAAATGAACCATATTGATGGTTGAACATCGGTTTTTGATCAGATTCTATAGAATATTGGGAAAAAGGAGTCGTCTGAGAAGATCTACTAATGTTTGAGACTAAAAACCATAATTTTACCAAGTTAGCGCAAATTCTGCAGCAAGAACCACGATAAAAGGACTGAAATCCTGATCTTGATCAGACCTGATCGGATATCGGGGTATTGATTTTCGGTATCGAGGGGAAATCGAAAAAAATAAGTAGCCCATGACCTGACCAGAAGCCTAAAGATTATTTGTGTGAAGTTTGGTGAGAATTGGATAAAAATTGTGGATTTGTATAAAGGACATACAGACACACACACACGCGCACACACACACACACACACACACACAAACATCTTGCCTTTTATATAGATAGTAGTGAGTGTTAAAAATTAGCATGTAAGACTTTAGGGGTGGCAGCCAAAAGAAGTTTGAGAAGTTAAATATAAAAACTGACAACAGGCTGATTTACATGATATCACTATTAAGCGACTGTTGTGTTAGTCAGGATAAGGTCAAGAATTTTAAGCATGTGTATGAACAGGACATGCATCTATTATCCTGCAATCTCTTCATCAATATATCATCTTTAGTATCCATCTGGTCAAATGGTTAAAAAATGTTAAAGCAGACAAAAGTGCTAAACAGGCATTAAGACTAGTTCCTGAAAATTTCCAAATCCCATATCATCTTCTATGTGCCATGTCCCTTCAGGACATAGCCTTCCACATCTCCCTATCCCTAGTAGCTCTTAATATGCTTTCTCCTGTTACCCCTCCCAAACCTTGCTCTGTCATTCATTTGCTTAAGCCCATCATGTATGTTACACGTTGATTTCCTCTGACTCTCTTACCCTCAATCTGACCTGTGAGTATCAGATTTTTCAAGCCCTTCTCTCTCAATACACGTCTCAGGAATTTGAGCTGTCTTTTCTTGATGTTGTTCCATCCTCTCCAGAATCTCCTCATCCCTCACATTTTTGGTCCATGGTATCCTCAAAATCCTTCTATAGAACCACATTTGTCTTTTCACCTTTGAGTAGATTGTCTAGCATTCACTGCTATATTGAAGAACTGTTCTGCTTGATTTTAGTATCCCTGGCCTATTGGCATTTTGGGCTCCTCTTTTTACTGATGACCATGCATTCAGTTTTCTTGTAGTTTATATGGAGGCCTTTCTTTCTACTTTCTTCAGCTACTTTGTGTAGGAGGTTTTGTTGTTTCCTTTCTGTGTCTGCTATTAGCACTGTACCATCTGTGTATCTTGTATTGTTCAGATTGTGTTCTCCAGTGATGAATCCTGGCATGACTTCTAGGGCTCTTAGCATCATCTTGCTATATAAGTTGAATAGATCTGGTGAAAAGACACATCCTTGTCTTACAACATTTTCTATCTTTGTATATCTACTGAACTTGCCCTTTCTGATAACATTTTAAGCATAAATATTGCATTCCTTGTTCCAGTGTCTTTGACAAAACTTGCACTGTTCTTGTCCTATCTCTGGCCTGCTTCTGCTACTCACTCTATTGATGAGAATTTGGATGATGAGTTTTGTTAAGTGGCTCATTAAGCTGATTGTTTGGTGGAGTTCACATTCCTTTTCATGTAGTTACTTAGGCAGTGCTATGAAAATCAATCTGCTTAGGTTTTCCTGTATATCACCACTGTTGTAGATTTGATTTATTATCTGTATAATTTTATCTATGCCAAAATCATCTGTCAGCATCTCTATTACAGTGCCATCTGGTCCAGCTGCTTTGTTTTGTATTCAGTTTGGCCAGTGCAGCTTCCACTTCAGATTTTAATGTTTCCAATCTGTCAGTATCTCTGTGTATTGTCAGTTGCTCTCTCTTGTCATAGAAGAGGTCTCTTATGTATTCTTTCCATCACTGAAGTAATTTTTCTTTCTCTAATATGCTATCCTTAGATTTTATACATCCTGTTGAGGACCATGTTTTTTCTTCTGTTAGTTTCCTTATTTTTTTATGCATGTCTCCTTTATTAATCATGCTCTATCTTTCTATTTCTGCACATTTGTCATTGAGCCATACCGCTTTAGCCTGTCTGCATTTGCTCCTTATTTCCTTGTGTAGTTTTCTGTATTCCATGTCTTGGCATTGTTTTCTGTCTCCTTTACATCACATTGAGAATCTCATCAGTTATCCACTTTTTTTTTACTTCTATGCCTGTTTTTCTTTGGGACACTGTTGTTCGCAGATTTCACTAATGCTTCCATTAGTGTGTCCCATTTCTAGTTTCTGTTTTCAATTTGTACTTCATATTTGTTTTTCACACTTTCTGTCTATTTTTTCTGCAGGTTGAGGTTGTTTACAAGTCTGCTGTATTGCAGTCTGGATGTTGCACTAGGCTTCTTTAGTCTCCGAAGTTTAATCCTTAGCTTACATATGACTGGGAGGTGGTCACTTCCATAGTCTGCACTTGAATAAGTTTGTATTGAACAACTGCATTCCTGAATCTTCTGTTTATAGTTATATAATCGATTTTTTTTTTTTGTTGTGTCACCTCCTGGGCTTCTCCATGTTCACAATCATCTTAGATGTTCTTGAAACTAGGTATTGGTTATTACCTAGTCATTTACTGTGCACCATTGGACTCCTTTTTCTCCTTAGTCATTGCAGCTTCCTAGTTGAAAGTTGCCAACTGTTACTCCTTCCCTCTCTTTACTTACCTTGGTATTCAAGTTTCCCATGATAATTCTAATTTTTTTGTTTTACACTGGGCCTTGGTATTGTCCAGTATGAAGTAGAAAGATTCTATTTCCTCCTCAGTGCTTTGCATTGTCAATGTATATAACATATGCACTGACGATGCAATAACAGCTGTTGATGGGCATTCTTTTTAGTAATCATTAATTAAGAAACACTTGCAAAATCAATAGCAGAAACAATGGAGCAGAAAAATCCAAGATAAATTAAATGCAATCTCACCAACCCTAAAAAAAACCTTGCCATTATGGAAGAGGTTACTATGACACAACTACGAATAAGTCACACTAAAATGATGCATTCATTCTTACTAAAGCAAGAACCACTATAGTATCTTCAGTTAAGTGCCATACGTGATACACGCTTTGGGCGATTATGTCTTGAAAAAGACATGACTGACTGGGCAGAAGATTATCCTGCAGTAGGTTGCCATTGCTTTCTGCAGTAGACTGGTTGCCAGCCAAGGCTATAGAACCCAATCTGTCCTGTTATTTAACCCATAGCTAGAGGGAAGTGACGGATTAATACCTTTCCCAAGGGTATTTGCTCGTAAATGAATGCAACGAATTCAACTGGAATTTGAACTCAGCACCTCAATTTGTCATTCTGAGTCAATATCCTCTGCACCACAATGCACATCAATGCCAATTCCAATATGTGGTAAAACATTTTCTAATTAAATGTGTTTATCTTGACTTGAAAAGACACAATTTCCTCAAGGCAAACTGCCTAAAAGAACTATTTGAAAATATTAAAATAAATAGAATTATGTCATTCCTGTAATCAGTTGGATTATTTTTTTTTTTTTTTATAGTATGGTTCAGCTTGTACAAGGCCTGGGAGTCACACGAGTTAGAGGGTTATGTTAAAGAGTAGTTTATATGGATAAAAGGAAGATAACAGTTGACTGTAGACTTGAACAGGTCAAGGTTGTAGTGGTCAGGGAAACATCCTCTTAGAAAGTCTGTTTCATAGGGCTGTGGTTTATGGAAAGAAACTATTTGAATGTAACTTCTTGCCAATGGAATACAGAGAGGGTGTGGGTGGTTTGGTACTATGTAAATGTCATAGTGGATTCTAGCCATGAAGGTAAGATCTAGTTGAACCAGGTGATACAGTTCATATGAGCACTTTCCATGGTAGTTGCAATAGAGAAGTGATAGACTCATCACATCTCATCAGTGATAGAGAAGTTGGAGTATGGAAAATAACTCTTTTCTAACTAGGCCTCAAAGATGCTTTTGAACTCTATTAAAACAGGGAAGTGAGGTCTATATATGGCAACAATACTCTATTTTCAGCCTGACCTGTCTCTTATAAAAGTAGAGAAGAGCATGAAGAGTCAGATACTTACTGGAGTGGTTTAAGGAGCTGATCATTTTACCTGCATCTTTAGCAATGAATCGTATATAGGAATTCCACTTGAGGTCGGGTGTGAGTCTGAGGCCCAATATCCTCTCAAAGCAAAGAGAGTTGTCAGGGGAACATTTGTTTGACTGATAGTAGTTCCTGTTCTGATTAGTGGTGATGGAATGTAACCTGTTTGATTTTGGAAGCATTGAATGTAACCAGCCAGTTTTTTCCTCACTGGTTATTTAGTGCTAGATCGGAAGTGAAGTCAGTGGCCAATCTCTGATTGCCAAGACTTTTGGAGGTGTACACATATATTGTCTTATCATTGGCATAGATGTTTACAAATGATCGGAGTATATTCTTAGGTAGATCATTTATGTAAATCAGAAGGTGGATTGGTTCGAGAAGTGACCCTTTGGGGATGCCAGCATTGACCACTAGGGCCTCAGACAATTGGCTGTTAATGACTATCTTCAGTGATCTGCCTGTTAGAAAAAATTTTATAATAGAGAAAACTCAGTGTTATTATAACGTAAGGACTATCTCAATATAGCGTGTGGTCTACCTCCTGTTTTGACTATAGCATGAGGTTTGCTGTAGCATCAAACTATAATATTGTATATGTGTATACATAATGTAAGGTTTATTTAAACCTTACATTAATGTTTATATATCTATATACTCTTTATATTTATATTAAAGGTAGAGAGAAAAAATAAACACGCTATCAAATACAATACATGTATTTATTTTAGCAGTTAACACTTCATATATCTTCTAGGAATGGCACGCATAGATCATTGGAATTATTTTTTATCATCTTCCAGCAAAAATGATCAAGATGTTACTGGAACAGCTGACTACCAACACCTTGCATTTTCTTGAGAATCGTCATTTTAGCATCTAACCACAATTGCTCAATTGCCTGAGTGTGTGCTGCTGTTGCTGGATCCACATAATGGCTATGTGAGTGGAGGGGAGGGTTAAACCTCTCTGCTGCACCTGGATAGACAATATATTGAGGTAGACCTTATGTTATAGTAGCGCCAAAAACTCTTCCAGTGATTCCATAGCTGGAGAGATTGTGTAGTAAACCTTTGTACCACACTTTGTCGGAAGTCTTCAAGATATCTAATGCTATTGTTCTTGTGGTATGTGTGTTGTCAAGGGCCTTACTGATTCTGTGTGTAATGGTAGTTAGGACATCAGCAGTGGTTTGGGCTGATTAAAACCCGTACTGCTCATCACACAAGACACCATTCCTATCCAAGTGCTTTATGGCCTACTTGTTGATAATGACCTCAGAAAGTTTGCTGATGATACTGAAGAGAATAATGGGTTTGTATTAGAAGGGAAAAGTTGCCTGCATTCTTGAAGACTGGACATGCGCATGCCACTTCCCACATGCTTGGGAATGATTTCTCTTTCAAACAGCAGTTAAATAATTTTGCTAGAATCGGGAATAATTCTGGGTTAATATTCTTAAGGATGACCACTGGAATTTCATCCAGGCCAGTGGCTTTTTTAAGGTCGAGGCTTTGGAGAAGTCTAGAGTCTTCTTTTACTGAAATAAGTATATTACTGAGATTGTGCTCAATGAGACATGGAAAGTTAGGAAGAAGATGGCCTTTGTCATCTAACATTGAGTTTGAGGTAAAGATCAAAGCAAAGAGCTTCACCTTGTCTATTCAGGGGAATATGATTTCTGGGCTATTTATAATCGTGGTCACAGCCGCTTTGCCTTTGTTTGTAATTTGTTTGGCGATCTTCCATAATTTGCAAGATCTAATTTGTTTTTTTCAACCTTGGCCTGAACAGCTTGGACATAGATGCACTTTGCATTTTCCAGAACTCTCTTACAGTGATTGTGGGTGGTTCTGAAAGAATTAATGGCTATACTACACCATTCCTTGCAATAGATGTTGAAGTAGTGGTTTTGGTGAACTATGGCTACAGTGCATTCAGGGGTGAACCAATGTTGACTGTTTAGTTATTGTTTTTTTTTTTGTTTTTTTTTGTTTTTTGTGGTATGAAACAAACCATTCTAGAAAGGATCCATTTGAAGATAAAAGCAGCAGTTTTGAGGGCACCATGTTTGAAAAAGGTTGGGAGAGGAAGCTTCCATTATATAGGGCTAAGAGCTGTCCCAGTCTGCCTTCTCAGATGATGTCATTAGTTTGGAGTCAATCTGGACACTGATTAGAGAATAATTAGACGTGCCTGTGTGTGGGGTGGAAGTAAAACTTTTGCTGTGCATTTGTTTGGGCAGGATGTTAGAAAAAAGTTTGCCTGCTGTCCCATCACATCTGGGACTCGGATCTGGGTTAAATCAGAAGCAATAGAAGAAAACTTTACAATATCTGCCTTTCTCATCAGTTTTGTTAGAGTAGACTAATCGCTCTTTGTGGGGAACATTGAGGTCACAAAAATGTGAAAATTGGCTGTGGAAAATTGAGTAAGGATATTGTTAATCCTCTCTAATGTTCACCTAAAGATTACTAATTTTTCATCCTGAGGACGATATAGAGAAAAGATGAGTCTGATACTATGGATGAGTGCTCCGTTGAAACACATTACAGGAGGATAGGGTCCTTGTTTTTGTGTCCCTGCCTCAGGGAAGCCTGCCGTTAATGTAGTCATTGAACCCATGACTGTGGCAATTTAGGTGGCTGTATTTTGTTATAATGCATGAATAGTCTGGAATTATGAGCTCCTGCAATGGGATTGAGGCATTGATACCTGTTTCAGAAAGAAACAGGAGGTCAGATTTAGCTGAAGAAGATGGGGTTCCACTTCTGGAAAGTTAGAACATAAACCTCTTACATTGGTACAGGAGATGGCATATGTGTGGTCTAATTTTTATTTTTTATTATTTTTTTTTAGTTTGGGTTTGATAATTTTGTTCGTTTTTAATTTGATTATATCTGAATATATTAAAAAAAATAAAGGTTGTCTATTTTCTCTAAATATTAACCAAAATAAATCAATTTTATCATAAAATGACTTAAAAGATTGAAAATCCATTTAAACTTAAAATGGCTAAAAGGTTTTAACCATGAAACCCATGTTTGAATTTCACGAGGTTTGATTTATCAAATCAGTGATTTCTTGATATATCAGCCTGGAGAGATGATCTCAGCATGTGGCTCCATTGGGAAGTGACTGAAAACTATACCATGTGTTGATTTAAGCCTTGTGAGTGAAATTGGGTAGGCAGAACTGTTCAAAACTTGATGATGGTTGTACTAGCACAAAGTCATCAGTTATTGTGACTGAAGAGTTGAGTGCGCACTGCCCTTGTTTAAAACTGTTGATCATGCCAAACTACTGTGTGCTATCTCCCAGAAACTTGTAAGGACACTTAGCATAGTTGTTGTATAAAGCACAGCTTTGCATTGTGGGTGTTGAAGAAACACATATGTGCCTGAGCACTCTTGCAGATAGGCATGCTCAGAAAGGAGCAACCAGCCAATTACTTACTTTAATTACTTAGTCATTTTGTGATAGTTTTAATTGCCGTTTGTTTTAACTTATGTATGTTATTCCCTTCCGCATACTTGCTTCCCCGATGGCTACAATCTCCAGGAGTTTAAATGTAAGGTCAATAGACACCTCCTAACACACTAACTCGCACCCATTCTCTCAAACACTCTTCCTATGTACCTCCTTACTTGTCTATCACCCTCCTTCTAACATTTCCTATACCCAATCGCTCTATGTAACCCTCTACGCTATAGTGGCAGTGGAATGCCTTGATTCGGGTGATATGATTAAAAAAGAAAAAAATGTCATAATTTGGTGATGTCTTGTATATTGATATATAGATCTGTTTCTTATTTTGGAATGCATTTATTGTGATGAATTCTTTCTTTTTCTCTTGCAGGCTGTTCTTGAGTGTCGTCTTTGTGTGGAGGTCTTCCGATGCCAAGGAGATAAAGTCCCACGCCTGCTGTACTGTGGCCACACCTTGTGTCACCAATGTCTCACACGTCTAACTCTCCATGGCAGGGCTCTCCTCTGCCCTTTTGATAGACAACCCACAGAAATTGGAGACTCTGGAGTTTGGGGGTTAAAGAAAAACTTTGCTCTTTTAGAATTGTTAGAAAAATTGCAATATTCACAGAAGATCCCATTGAAGATATTCTCTGAAGAAGCATTAGCTAGGGAAAAAGAGGTAAGTAAAAATAGGAGATTTTGCAGTTGAGCAATATTAGAATCTATTTATTTTCTCAGAAAATCACTTACAAGGCCATTAGATTTTTGGGTCATCCAATGATAAACAAATCTGCAATGATTGCTTTTCTTAAGTCAGTGATTTTATTAACTCTTGATTGATTGTTGTCTTTATGGTTTATCAACCTTTTTTTAGTTATTTAAGGCCAAGACATATTTTGGATTTTTTTTTTTTTCAAGTAAATATTGCATTAAAATTTTTCTCGAGAAAATGATGATTTTTCCAGATAGACTTCCTACTATTTATCCCAAAGCTGGACAGAGAAGAGATGAATTCCTATCTTTTGCACATAAGTGAATGTAATGAACTGGACTGGAATTCAAACTTTACGCCATCCACATATGTAGCTTTTATTGCTATATTATACGCGCACACACACACACACACACACACATATATATATATATATATATATATATATATATTTATTTTAAATCCAAAAAGATGAGCAAAAAGTAAAATGCCAAAAACCAGATTCTGTTAATATTAATTTATTAATATTAAAATTGATAAAGGTGGAGTGCTTGATGTAAATAGTTTTCTATATTTACTGAGCTAAATGAGTATGTGTGTGTGTGTGTGTGTGTGTGTATATATATATATATATATATATATATATATATATATATATATATATAATATGTCAAAAAATTCCAAAATTTAAATTTGTTGAATGGCCATTTCAGCAAGAAAATTCTCACTTTATCAGCAACAATCAAAAACAAAAATTTATTAATTCAAATATGGTACAAAATTTCTATATTGGAAGAAACCCAAGAACATATCCATACACAGGATGTTAAAAAAAAGAAAAAAGGAGGTGGGGTGTTAAGAAAGAAAAAAAATTTTATTTATTTAAATTAGTTGGCCAGATATAAAAAAAGAGCAGAAACAAAGATTCATGACTCGATATTAGAAAATTTTACATTATGGCTGTATGAAAGAATCAAAAGTTAAAATTTAAACCGTGTCACAGGAATAAAAGTGGTAGGAGGAAAAGAAAAAAGACAAAAGGGGTAGACAGGGGAAAGTTAACAAAGAAATAAAATTTAAAAAAATTTTCTCAGTAACCAAGGTAACAACTGATGATGACTTTCGATGGTGAAAGGAAGGAAAAGATATAAAAAAAGGAGGAAAGTTAAAAAAAGGGTGAAGGAAGGAGATAATATATATTAGATTATTTTTTGTTTTCGATGAAGTGAGAATTTTCTCACTGAAATGGCTTTTCAACAAATTTAAATTTTGGAAATTTTTGACTACATATATACATATGATTTCAGGATCTGAAACATTATGTGCTGAATTATATTTTTATCCTTACCACCTACTGTATATTATTGCTGTAATGCATATACCATTTTTTATCATTTTTAATCAGCTCCAGCAAATTTTAAAAATGTTTTATGTTAGAATTTTTGAAATTCTTGTTATTATATGCCTTTCTATTTGTGCCAACATGTTCATCTTGGTTGTTCATCTTGGTTGTTATACTCACAACACTTGGGCTGTTGTACTCCAGAATTTTCAATTGAACATTTTATTTAACTCATGAGGATAGATTGTTCTCATTCTGCTTTCTATGCTTAGGGGATATATTTCAAATTGTTTCTCTCCATTCTATTCGCCTTTGTCTTGCTGGTCTGTTTCTTTCACAGAATTAGAGTATATGACATTTTTTTTTTACTTTACTCAATATCAGCATTGAATGCACAACTGACAGGGAACCAGATATATCTTAAACAACACTTTAATATGAAGTGCTAGAGAAAAACAATTGCAAACAACAAAATTGTAATATGAGCTCTGGTACAAAAAATAGTTAGACATTAGGTTTATAAGTTCCAAAAATTAATTCACCAATGTCTTTATTGACACATGGCCCAGTGGATAAAAGTGTTGCTTGGATCCATTATCTCGAACCAAAGAATTATGAATTCAATACCTGGCTACTTAGAGAGTTGAGTTACTGATACTGAGACACCGAGAACAAAATAAAGTTTGAAATTTCAATCCCCTGAAAAAATTTGCGCATACAACAGCTGAAACATCATGAACCGTCCAAACAATGTAAATAGTGTAAATAATTGTAATACTTCATCTCAGAAATATAGACAAACACTTTAATTCACTTGGCTATGTAAGGTATAGGTGGAGATATTTTTGAATGTTCTTTGTTTTGTTCCCAGAAGTTCCCAGATGTTCATATATATGCTAGGTCTACTGAGGAGGATGTTAGAACTTAATTCTTTCAGTCTTCTTATTCTCCAGTGTCGTTCTCTGTCTATATTCTTGACTTCATTGGGGGGAGGGTTGTTGATGACCATTATCAAACTTTTTGATATTTTAATCCAAATAGAAGGTATATAACAGTGTAAAAAAAAAATTTATATTTTTATTTTGGAAGATTTTTTTTTTAATAAAGAGAATTACATTGTGATGAAAGACAACTAAAAAATTGGTGCTAATTAGCCATTTTAGAAAAAATATCTTTCCTGTCAATTTAAATTAGGTTTTGAAATGCAGCAAAGTATTTTGCTTATTGGAAATATTAAATTTAATCTGTTAGCTTGAAATTAAAACTAAAAAAACATCAAAGATTTTTCATTTTTACAAATTCATTTTTAACCTTAGGTATCATGTTCTTTGTGGACGTACTTAATATTAATCATTTCTTTATAGGAATGAATTGAACAAATTTTCTTGTGTGATTAAATAAATGTGTCTAAGTGAAGAAAAATTACTTAGAATTGTTACATTGGTCTTTTTTCTGGGATCTACTAAATTTTATGAAAAATGTCTTTGAGATTACACAAATACTTAGTGAGAGATTAATGACAAAAGAGACGTACAGATTCAAAAAGTCAGTATATGTATAAATATAGATTTACAATATGTCTTAATGAAAGCAGAAGATACTTAAAGATTATTATTGTAAAAGTTTTTAATGACTAGCTTAATTGTCTTGTTAAAAAATTGCAGAAATACTCAAGTAATTTTTGCAGTTGCATTGGTTATAACTTCGGTATGAGTAATCAAGCATTTTATTAATTAACTCTATTGTTGAATATGAAAGAAAAATTCTTTTAAATCATTAAAATTAAACTAAATAACTAACATGAAACAAAAAATATAAAGCAATCTTATAAGTAGTTTGATCTTTCCTACTTACTAATGAGATATTTCTTTGTTAATGGTGTCATGAAAGCACAACCTTTGATGGCTTCCAACCAGTTATACACACATGCATACACATACTGTCGTGGACTCGGTAAAAGGTCCAGCAAGAAATAATACAAACAATAAAAATAGGAAATACCGAATATATATTAAACACGGCAAAATACAACACTTGGAACTTTGTTAGTAGAGCGATAATACAGTTAGTGAGTAATACTATAATTTGACCCTCGAGCTGGGACTCATAATGGTCATTAATGTATCAGTGTTCGTAAACGACTCTCAGCTATGTTCAGGGCGTTCTCCTCAGGCTATCTACTAACTACTCACAAGCTACTCACTCTATCTACCACCTCTTGTGAGAGAACGTATATGTAGTGGTTGGAAGAGTTCAATCCATTATGGGTGATGCCGCCATGGCACATACATTATGATTTTCTGTTTTTCAAAAGATTTAGAAATTCAAATTTCTAAATTTGAAAACATGATAAAATATTTTAATCCCTAAATTTCAAGTGATTTGTTCTCAATTCTTAATATCTTTTTTTTTTGTTATTTTTCAGCTTGCAATTGCGTGTGATGAAAATGAAATGCATACAGCTGTATTATACTGTACAACATGTGGCACGCATCTTTGCCTTGAGTGTTCAGACATTACCCATGCCACCCGGACTCTAGCACGACACAAGAGGGTGGCTTTGTCGGAGAAGCCACGCGAAAATCCCAAATGCAGTTACCACCCAATGCACTTGGTAGAGTTCACTTGTCTGGAAGACGAGTGTAAAATGTCTCCTCTTATGTGTTATATTTGCAAGGACTATGGCCGGCATGTAAGACATAAAGTATGTAGAATTCCATTTTGTCATCTGCTTTCTTGTAGATAATTGTTTAAATATTGCCTTTTTTTTTTTTATAATCATATCACCCCAAGCAAGGCATTTTATTGCCACTGTTGTGCAGGGGGTTACACAGAAGGAAAGTTTTAAGAAAGAGTGACAGGTTATAGGTTATAGGGGATGTCATGAAGTGGGTAAGAGAAGGATGAGAATACTGATGAGAGTAGAGTGGACAGAGAAAGGAGCATGAGAGAGAGGATGAAGGTTAGTGAGATAGGAGATGGCTATTGACTAATTCTTGATTTAAATTCTTGGAGATTGTAGCTGTTAGAGAAGCAAGTAAACGGAAGAGGATTCCACAGGCGGGAAGTGCGAGAAAAGAAGCTGATGGAGTAGAATTTGTATTTACATTTAATTGGTTTGACAGTAAAAGGGTGGGACCTAGTTGCTAAACTTGTAGCTCGAGTAAATTCATATATAGGGGGCACCAGTGAACTAAGTTCATTGGAGCAAAAGCTGTGAAAGTATTTGTAGAAGAGATGCAGGGAAGCTACATTGCGGCGGTGAGAAAGTGACTGTGTCTGTGTTTACATTAGAAAAGATTTTCTTGCCTTGAGATTGAAAAATATAGTTTGATTATCAATATGACAACATATTTCATAGATTTCAAAATAATAGTCAAGTAGAGCTAATTTGTCTGATGTAGGTTCTCCTCCTCTATATTGGTTTTTTGAGATTTCTTGCACGTCTTTGTATCCAAGACTTTTTTTTCTCTTATTTCTGATATAGCACAAACATATTGAATGTTATTAATAGAATAAAAGTGGAATAAATATCTATTTTTCTTAGAGAATGACTTTATGAAAATATAGTAAATTCAATTTAGTCTGTCACGAGGTTATGAGTTTGGAATGACCAGTGAGGATTGATCTCACTATTAACTGTAATAGTTTGTGAGATTATATTGCTAACTGTTACCTACTTGATATCTATTCTATAAAATACAGTGTAACTTTATATATTCTTTCAATCACATAACCTCCCAATTACTCATGAGATATTCCCTTGTTATGGTAACATGAAGCATTATTCTATAGCAAAATATAGGAGTTCAAGTTTCTTATACATTGTTTTTATTTCTTTTGCTTTGTGTTAATTTTCTTTGGATATTTATACTTTTGAGGATTTAAAAATAGTATTCCTTTAATATGTGACAATAAAATTGTACAAAGATCCTAGATTACTTATGGTGAAATATATAACTAATGGAATTGCAAAATTAATTAAATGTTGCTGTAAATTTTTTATTGTATGCTGGGTAACTGAGTTATAAATATATTTAGTAGCTTGATAATATTTTCAACTTGTATGCATGAATAAAAATAATAGAACAATGTTTTCTCAATACAAAAGCCATGATATTTAATTAAGTCCAGATGGATGATATTTTATGCAGAATGGCTACAAGTCATTATTAGTTAGCAATCATGTACAGGCTGGTCTATGAACAGAGACAGATTATCCTATAGTCAGTGGTGCATATAATTTCATTAGGCTGGGGCGCTCAAAATTTCATAATCTGGTCCTGTCTATAAGTCACATTAACATTTAGAAATTGAATAAGTTTCTATCTTTATTTTACTTAATAAAATACAGAAAATGGAAATGTTTTTCAATGCATGAAAATTAATCTAAACTTATTTATAAATGGAACTTTGTCGGTGTGTGTGTCCGTTACCTATAGACTCCGAAACGGCTGAACCGATTTTCTTGAAAATTTACACAGTTGTACTATAAGCATCTGCGAGTGTTCTTAGCTAGGTTTTGTGTTGAGGTACCCCCGATAAATATCGAAAATCGATAATCAAAAATATTGGGTTATAGAAGGAGTAGTCCGATTTTAATCAAATTGGATGCACTCATAGACAAAGACATAAGAAACGATATTCAGAAGTTTCAAGGTTGCAGTTCTTACAATAGTGCAGAAAATCGATAATACATATATAAAAGGGAAGATGTTTGCATGTGTGTCTCTTTATCTGTCTGTATATCCTTTATACAAATCCACAATTTTTATCCAATTCTCACCAAACTTCACACAAATATTCTTTAGGCTGTGTCTGAGCTCCAGGACCATGGATTAGCTTTAAAGCTTTCATTACACCCAAGCAACACCGGGCTATGCTGCTAGTGTCACATAAATGTTACCCATTTTTATGAGAGATTTCCTGACTTTGAAATAACATTATGTATGATTGCTGTATTAGAATTTTAGAGAACTGATTTAGCAAATGAAATTCAAGATTTTTAGACTTGATCTGTCATAATTTTTCACTTAATAAATTTTCAAGGAATAACAAAAATTCTGAAACAAAAACATTTTCAAAATGTATTAGAAAAATTTTTTCAAATATTAAATAGCAAAACTATATATAGGTTACCCACTTTATGTGTGTGAGTCTATAGTGAATAAAAAATTAAAAAAATCAATGATTTATCTTTTGAATCAGTCTACTGTCAAAGTGTAATATTATGCGCTGAATTTTGATATAAAATGTTCATTGTATAATGCTCAATCTATGTGATCACTACCGAATTAAGTGCCTTGACAAAGATTATGTTGAAAGATAAATTTGTGTAAGATAAATACATTTTTCATCATTAAACTGTGAACTTATTAATGTAGTTGTGTTTGTTTCAGTATTGTCGTGTGTCTGATGATAAAATTCAGGTGCCAATAAAAATATTTAACAATCTACTGAAGACAAGACAGTCCCCAACCACCAGTCATATCTAACTGTAAATAGATTTTGATGGTATGGTAAGGCTGTAGAACTGGAATTAAGACATTGTAAGATAATTTGGATATAGCTGTTTATGGTCACTAGGTGCTGATAAAAGAAATGGCTTCTTTCACCTGTGTTTTCTGGGGTTTTTTTTGTTTTTTGCATTGAAACCATTTGCTGATTTTCTCAGTTTTTTGGTGGTAGAAAAAGTGTAATTAAATTCTTATCAATCAAAACTTAGCAATTTAATATTTCATTCATAGAGCACTTAGTGGGGTGGGGGAATCACTAATAATGGCTTCTTAATGTGGTTGATGTTCACATGTTTCTATTTTTACTGCATTAATTGTAGTCTTCTTTTTTCTTTTATTTTACTATTGAATTGTTTCTTTTTTTCCCCTTGCAGCATGCATTACTAGAGACTGAGGCAGAAAGTGTACGTAGTTCAATAATCAGTGCTGTACAGCATATTAAGTCATTTGGGGAGGAAGTATCTGAGTCAGCCCACAAATTGGCATCTGTCATTCAGCAAATAGAAGGGGGCATGACTGTTGTACAGTCAGATGGAGTCACTTCTACTCAACAGGTATGCAATCTCTTTCTCTCACACCAGGTGTCTCTCTTTCTCTCTGGATCTCCCTCTTTCTTCATTTGTCATATATTCTCAATCTCCCTTTTCTGTTGTCACTTTTTTTAAAATCCCTCTTTTATTCTCTATCTCTTACTTCAAGTGTCATATTTACACTTTCCTTCTTCTTCAAGGCTTACAGCCATATCATGTTGAATACACCGGTTCTCGCTCAATCACCGAAGTTAAGCAACGTAGAGCCTGGTCAGTACTTAGATGGGTGACCACTTGGGAATACCAGGTGACGTAAGCGTTTAGTGATGGATGTATGCTGTGCAGTGGATATCATCTCGGAAAGAGAAATCGGTGAGCCGAGTTCGAATTCCAGTTGAATATTCACTTAAGCACTGGAACCCTTGGGAAAGGTATTAATCCGTCCCTTCCCTCCAGTTATGGGTTAAATAACAGGGTAGGACTTAGGGACCCTGCCCTTAAAAACAAATCCCAATGAATCTTGATACTTGAAAAGAAAAAAGTATTACTAGACACAAAACTTATATAACAACAACAATAAATTGTTGAAAGAAAAAGGTATTACCAGCAAATTAAAAATTTCTTACTTAAAGATATTGCAGCAAAAAATAAAATTTGATTTATTTTTAGCTGCAATATTTTAAGAAATTTATGTTTTACTTCACTAGAATATCATGTCCTTTACTTTTCCAGGTTAATAACTTCTCCTGTTTTTTTCCAGGTTTAATATAATCTTAAGAATATCACTTTTCATGCATGCATTTTTCCATGTAATACAATCATTGTTATTTGCTTTAAAGACATTTGCCTAAACCCCTCCCCACTCTTCTCCCAACTCTGCAGACAGTATAAAAATATCTTATTGGCAATAAACAGAAAAGTTTTTGAATCAGTGACAAGCAATTTGTGTAAATATTTTTATTTATTCATCCCTGTGCAAATTAATTGAAACAACTGCTTTAGTTTCTTTTCTTTCACCATGTGGTCAGTTTTAGAGTGGCAGGGTGTAATCAATTTCTATTTTGTCCTCAGATTAGGTCACTGCAGTAGTGTGCAGTAATATGAATCTATTTTCAGAGTGTATGATGAAATTTGTTTGGCCTTGAAAAAATATTGTGTCGTCCATGATTGCATCAGATTTTTATCACACCCAAACCCTTTTGTTTCAACTATTGATTAGTTGTCCTACAGCCACTGTCTGCAATGGACATTACTCCAAGGAAGCGTATGAAAATTGTAATGCTGCATGAACACACTGGCAAGCCTTACAGAGAGATTGTGGATATTGTTGGTGTCAGCTTTTCAACTGTCAGTCATGTCATCAAGGCGAAGAAACAAACTGGATCCATCAGTCCAAAATGTAAAGGAAAATGCAGTCAAAAGAGAAAAACAATGCCAAGAGACAACATATACATGATGAGGAAAAGTGAGAAAGATCCTAGGAAGACATTATTCGTTTTGTTTCAATTAATGTGCACAAAAGTGTAGAAGTCATTAGTATATATTTAACAAAAACCTTTCAAAAAGATTTAAGATCTGAGGTATGATTGCTCATTTAGTTATGTCAACGCTGGTGTTAAAGTCTAAAAGTAGCTTTCAGTTTGCACCCTTTATAATCTAATTTTGCTTGTAAAAAATCTTGCATATAAAGTTTTTTTAAAACTTCTTAGAATCAAAGTAGACAACTTTAATATACACTGACGTGCTAAAATTCTTGTTATAGTTACCTAGTAGTGTCTAACGTCTCTTGTTCAGCAACTCAATGTGGTATTGATTCTATAAGTGGTCAGAAAACTTCTCAAGAGATCTGTAGCTATCTTGATACTTGTCATGCAGTTCATTGATATTTGTTGGTGCAGCAGGGTCATGTGTGTGAATAGACTTCTTTACCATATATTTTAAATGAGTGAATGTGATTATCAAATCATTTGTCAGGTGTCTCCAGAATTCTTTTCAAACACATTCTGGACAAATTGGTTATGATCACATAGTGTATTATTCTGCGGGAATTATTCTCTATCTGTTGTTGCGAGAAATGGAGACCATGAATAAGTGCAAATGGTCATGAACATGCAAGACTAGTGAATTCAACCTATTCCCTATAAACACATCCTACACAGTTTTATAGAACCATACCAAACGTGCACAATACCTTATTGACAACTGAGATCTATGATCACATAGGGTCTGCACTACACTCAAGCTCTACCATCAGCCCAAAGCAACTGGAAACAGAATTTATTGAGGCATGCTACCCCTCCCCTCAACCCCTTCAGAGTCCAATTAACAACGCTTAGGTGCCATGGAATGAACAAGTCTATCCTGGTGGTGGGTATTCTGCTTCTATACCCCATAGTAGTTAAAGAATGTTGAACTGACCTGCTGGATATGGATGTGATTTAAACCAGTTTCAATTGTCTAGTCCGACATCTCTTCATTAGTGACCCGTGGTCATCCATTGCACCATCTGGGGTGGATAGTAATTCTTTCTATCAGGTATTCCTGATGCACACATGCCATTGTAGAGGAAGAAATTTCAATTATCCCTGCAATTTTAGAAATGCCCTCTCTTATGCCTAGTTTGAACTCCCATAATTCATATCTTCTTGCTGTTCACACTGGTTTACCAGATGTCAAAACACAACTGATATAATTTCTGGGCATAATTTCTAATGCAAGAAAATATTCCAGTTTCATATTAAGATTGAAGTTCAAAGAGAAAAAAATATTCCTAACAAAAATATTCTTTTCTAAATTGGCATGATTATTGGATAAAATTATTATTTGATATAATCATTATAATCTTCAGAAACAAAACTTTTTTTTCTGCTGTATTATTGTCATAATGGCTGTGTTTTAAGAACAAATTAAGAATGGGTATTGAGGCATGCAATTGTAAAGGATGATTCTGCAGCAATAACTAATAAGAATTGTAGAATTTCAACAGGCAAATGAAAAAGTTGGACAGTGTGAAAGTCTCACTTTTCACTAATAAAGTTTGAAAGTGGGCAACACAGGGCTTTAATTGATTTGAACCTCATTCAAATCTGATACTTTTTAACATTATTATCATAATTCAGTTTTTTTGGTAAATATAAAGGTTAACAAATCAATAAGCTGAAAATTCCTTTTAATACAACTGCAAAATAATACTGACAATACTACACAGTCGTGCATCACTGGTTGAATTCATTAACGCAAGATAAACAATGATTATTTTATAAACTTTGTTTTGTATGAAATTGGAAATATTGGTTGCTGTATATTAGATTTGTATTCATCATTTTAACAACATTTTTTTTTTTTTTTTTTTTTTTTGAGATCAATAAACATATTCAGTGTTTTTAAACTTCCAATGTGAACCCATCTTAATTTTTTTATATCCAAAATTTTCATAATTTTTTTTTCTTTGTCAGGTTCCTGGCACTGCTGAACAGGCCAGATCAAAGATTAAAGAATATTTCAATGAACTTCATCAAAATTTAAATCGGCAAGAATTAGCAGCGCTGACCACTGTAGACACTCACATTCGTGAGAAGTTATGTATGTTGCGTCAACAACAGGAAGATATGGCCATTTTATTAGGGCAGGTGTCCTCTGTGTGTCACCAGTGCGAGGTGACATTACAACAGGTAAGAATTAAAATGTATCTGCGTAGGTAATCAGATATTGTCTTCATTTTTGATATTGTATGACTGACTTGCCATTCTTTAAAATTTCTTTTTGGTTTAATCTTTGTAACTTTTCCAATGAAATTACAGTTAAAATCTAAAATTAGATTTTAAATAATGTTCTCAGTGTCGTTTCTAAATTGAAAAATTTGAAGCAAATGTTCTTCAGATTTTTAAACAAAGGCAAGAATTTCTATTTGATTAGGAGTTAGGAATTAGGAGTGTTACCTTTATTTACATTATTTAAATTATTCATATTGTATTAGTAACAAAAATGGGGATAAGCGTCCAAATTTAAATGACATCAAAAACTTTTTTCCTGTTTTTTAACTCTACACCTCCAATATAAAAAAAGTTAAATTAAATGATTATTTAAAGACTAAGTACAATGTTAAACTGCCTCTTGATAAGAAAATGTGGGTCTCAATACACATGTTTACAGAACGGTGGCTGGATATAAATCATTTGAAATACCTTGGATGAGACCAAGGGGTTCAATAATGTCATTTTAGGTCATTCTATGCGACTTGTGAATCTTCAATGGCATAATTTTAGGTTTTAAAAGGAATCAAATTTCCTTTTTCTAGATTTGAAGGGACACATTTCATTGCGAGATTTTTAATCTACCACGGGCAAGTAAAGCAATAAACTTTAATCGCCCAATTAAGTTTTTAATCGACTGAGTCGATCGGGCGAGTGAAATCTCAAAGGCTGTGTATATGTAAATTCATTAAAGATTGAAATTTGTGATAATCTTTATTTTATTGATAAAGCCACAAGTTTGAATGGTTAGCGAACCTCCATTGTATTGAAAACATTTTTTTTTCTATGAATTTCCATTTTGTTTCTATTTTTAATGTAAATGTAGCAAAGAAAAGTGGCTTTAATTAGCATGCATTTATTGCAGCAGAAATAATTGATAAGTATTTGTCAGTGGTCCTCTACCACCCATGCAAATGACTTTGCTATACTTATGCTGAGCACATGACAGAATTCCTCTGTTGACCTGTGAACTCTCTAGAGTAGCAGTCCACTCATGGTATGATTTACATTAGTTCAAAGGCATGTCTGAAATTTGCAACAGTCAGGAGTTTTGTGACAACTGAAGGTTTGGTCATAACAGTTCAAGGCTTGTGCTTGAGGCAGATTGCAAAAACTTTTTTAAACTGTTCCCATATAATATTAGTGTTAATTGTAATATTATCTTGAATTATCATGAAAAATAGTAATTATTATCATTTGTATAGCATTCCATTTTAATTTCAATCACATTTTATCAAATTTTGTGAATTGAATGGAAAATATGGTTTTATTTCCAATCACTTCTGTTTGTTAATGATAGAAATCTAAATCTAAAATGAATAAGTAACAATATTTCATCTGATTATAAATTTGATTGAATTTTTCTTGTCTACAGGATGACACAAAAGTTGTCCTTGCCAAACATGAAGTGAACAGTTTGCTGGATACTATCCAAAAACAACAGCAACAATTTTCGGAATTACCTGACCAACTTCCTCTTGACCCTACCATTCCAATCACCTTCACACGGGTGAGTTAATCTTTTTGTCTCACATTCTACTTTCTCTTTAGGTTGGACTCTACAGTGGAATCTCAAGCATATACATTTTGGTTTTGTTGCAGCAGTTATTTAAATTTGTAGAAGAGATTAAAATCTTACTTTGATGATCGATACTGCCTCCCATTCCCAGGGAAGTGAGGAGAAGGCATTTAATTGTTTTTCCCTTCCCTATGTGTTTACTGTGCCTCCAAAATGAAATCAAAAGGAAATAATTGATTAATCTATCATTTCTAAAACTTTGATTGATATTCTGATGTGGAAAAGAAAAATATTTGAGGTGAGAGTTTTAACACTCTTCCATTGTATTCCGCATATTCACTGAGCTTAAGCATATTGAACTTAAGAAGCAACATACTAAATGTGTTGAACATTTAGTACACTGCTTTTGAAGTTTCTTTAACTCTTACTGCAAAACTCTATTTGGTCATGAAAGTAAAGATTTTTGGAATTGTGTCAGACCAAGAACTTTTTAGCACCTCCTTTATACATAAAGTCACATGGAAAGTAAAAAGATTGTGTTTTGTCAATCTTCCAAGGATGGCCTGTTTAGCTAAAAATCAACATTCAGGATCCTGGCATTTTACCTGAACATGAATGCTCACAAATGAGGTGTGAAGAATATACAACTACTTTGGCCACCAAGCAGGGACACAAATGCTTTGTACACAACTTATTCAAAATTCTGTCTGTACAAATACACTATTATTTATAATTATCCAATGAACAGATCATTTTTTCTTAACTTCTAAGAATATCTTTGTCCTAATTCCAATCCTAATTTGCTGACCTTCAGAAGAATTTGGATAAATTTATTTCAAACGGTTTTTCTTTTTTCTTGTTTCATTTTCTTTCTATTGTAAATATCAAATCATATTTTCCCTGAAAAGTATACATATGTCTTTATGTCTCTCTGTGAATGCACATATCTACCTTGGTACATAAATCATCAATTAATGATGAAAAAATTCATTTATTATACACAACAGATATTTAATCTCCATCCCTGTCAATGCACCTAACCTCATATTGCTCCATTAATTGCATATAGCTACCATTATATGGAAAACATTACAGTTAATAATTGTGTCAAGCTACAAACTTATTGTTTTCATAATTGCATAATAAAAATCTCATTCTGAAAATGATGCAAATACACAAATGACATTTCAAATAAATCAACTAGATTTCTTTTTACTTTCTCCTTCGCCTTTAAGTCTATTTTGGAACTTATTTTTATATCTACCTCTAACAGGAGAAAGCTATTGAAGATTTATTCTCCCTGTTGTATTTGTAGGCATTATTATATTCGTGATATAATAACACCATAGTTTATGGACAGAATAGAATGGTTGAAAAGAAACAGAATGACAAATATTCTTTGTTCCCAGAGAGAATTTTATATCATTAAGACATGCACAGAACTATATGTCCCATATATCACATATATCTAAACAGCAGAGTGTAAGGAGAAACAAAAAGAAGGGTCTTACATATAATATGGAGATACTTTTGTGTCTGGAGAAGACATGTTTAGGACTTCAGATTCAAATGGGCCAAATTCATCTATGTCCCAGGCAAGGACATATTCCATGAATGGAGAAACAGCATGTCTTGGGTTTTTCCAAATTGAGAACTGTAGGCTGGAGTTTCATTCTTTATCTGGGAAAGATATATTCCCAAAAGGGAAATGACACCATGAGCTTGTAAGCTGCAAGGGGAGGCAGATTTAGCCTCAGCCTGGACTCCTTGTCTCAGGTGAAAAGAAAGCAACTTTATGTGGTGGCTGCTGTAATTTGTCTGCCACTTTCATCACTGTATGGATTGACATCACTAAATGGCGGTCACATGGCTTATCTCCACTAAAGGAAGATAAGCGCTTTATGTATCCCTAAATATCCAATGAGAAAGAAAGAACAAATTCACATTTTCTTTTTCAAATATACAAACCTTTATATTCATTAATCAAAACAGTTCAGTATTATTTTACAATTTAATCAACTTATCATTTTTTTTACTGTCTTTTATGAACAAAATTCCAATTTCATTCTATTTTTTCTAACTTCAAATTACATAAAATTTTCACATTTTGTGTCATTCATTCTTGACCCAAATATAAAATTCCAGGATTGAATTTTTTCTTTTTTCTCTTAGCTTCATGAATCTCTAACAAGAATTTGGTTTTCACAACATTATTATTTTTTTTTTTTAAGGACAATCGTGTGCATATTGGTCCTAAGATGGAGATGCGGGTGGTAACTCTAGGCCTTGATGATGCTGGCAAAACAAGCATTCTCTTCAAATTAAAGCAAAATGAATTTATTCAAACAATTCCAACCATTGGTGAGTGAAATGTTAACCTGTATTGTCAAACCATTCTAAAACTTAGAGCATACTAAATAAATGCCATTTCTTTAATCCAATGATCTGTCAATAAATCTCTCTTCTTTTTCTCTTCTCAGTTTAACAAGGATTCTGAAAACCAAAAAAAAGTTGATTACTGTTAAAATATTAATTTGAGAAAGATTTGTTTTTCTTATATGTGTAATTCGTATTTCTTTTTGAAACAAAATATTTTCTCAATTCACCCAACCCAACACATCTTCATTAATTGCATAGATTGAACATATGTGAAAATTTCGGATAAAAATTCAGCTGTGTCTGACTATGGATTTATTGATTCACCACAATAAAATAAAAATAATTATTTCTCTTTCCTGTAAATATGAAGCAAACATTACTTCCGTTTTTTTATTTGACAAGGAGGATAGGAATAAATATTAAAATATTAACCAAATCAACCAAATTTTGCATTGTTAATCATTTTTTTTTTTCAATTGGAGTAGATAGTCTAAACTATCGCCTGGTTCACACTCCACCCACGTCTATTGAACAAGTGTAGAGGCTCATCCCTTGTTTCCTGTTTAGGATGTGGTTTCCGGTTTTCTCTTCCAATCTTCACTATTTTTTTTTTTTTAATTGGAGTAGATAAACTAAACTATCACCCAGTTCACACTCCACCCACGTCTATTGAACAGGTATAGAGGCTCATCCCTTGTTCCCTGTTTAGGATGTGGTTTCTGGCTTTCTCTCTTCTAATCTTTTCACTCTTACGTAGCCCCCGGCACATCAGTGGCGTTACCGCCTTGCTTGGGGTGATATGATTAAAAAAAAAAATAATTAAAAGTTGTGTGTAATTTAGAGATTCTGTCATTCTTTATTATTAGCAGAACTTTATGCCAATGTCTGAAAACAAACAGCTGTATTATTTCTACTTTTCATATTTTATTAAAATCTTAAATATGACCTCAGTTATTAATTTTTCAGTCATATTAGATTAGTACAAACATAATTGTAGTCATTAAACTTAAACTTTAAATCTGTATATCTTGGCTGGGAATAAAGATTATTTAGTCAAAACAAGAATTATTAGAAGACAAATCACTTCATTTTAATAGTATAGAATCCTGAAGTTTTGGAAAAGAAGAATTCTTCAAAGGCATTTTTAGCTGCTGTTTAGTTTTTGAAGAGCATCTCTTGTAGAAAAATTTTGAGAGGTTTGTAAAAGCCGTAGTTGGTTGGAGAGGTCTGGTAAGTAGAATGGGTCAGTTCAAGTTTCTTAACCAACTTCATTCAATTTACAAGATTTGCATTGTCACAATGAAGAATTGGCCCTTTTTGATGAGCCAATGAATGACAAAATTGCTACCAACTTTAAAGGACATCTTTATCCTTTAGGCTTATGTTCACATTACAAAATTTTGGGACCAATATTGAGAGTAGGGCTGTGTTGAGAGTTCCTAAATCAAATGTGTGATTGATACATTATGTGCTACTTGATGTTCCATGCAAACTCATGCAATAAAATCACTCAGATTTATATTATTTCAATCTTTATATTGATCACTTAAAATAAACAAAACCATTAGCATGAATCAACAGAGAAACATCTGCACTTTAAAACAGTGTATGTCAAAAACTAATATCCAGAGTTTAACCCAAAATAGACATCAAAGTTTAAAATAACAAAAACTGCAAATATTTTTGCACCAACCCAATATTTTCATTTTTTAAAAAAAATCTTCATTTAATCTTCATTCTTTAAGTAAATAAAAAGCAACTAAAAAAGGTTATTAAAATTGAAGTTAAAAATTAGTTAAAAATGATAAAAAAATGAAAATCTATTAACAATAGAATAAAGATCATACTACTGATACCAATATTTACTTCTTTCCCAAATGAAATTAATCTTTTCTCAGTTAACTTTATCTATATTTAAATAAAGGATTTTTCTCTTGGCATTTTGTCTGATTTTCAGGAAGCAACTTTCTCAGAAATTTGCACGTACCAAAATAATTCTTGATTGTTTTCTTGTATATAATCTTTCAAATTTTCCAAAGTTTCTTTTGAAATTAAAAAATCAATAAAAAATGTATTAGATGTTTTATTTTATGATTTTCAGGTTTTTGTAATTCTTCCATTTTCTTGTGACAAGATCAAGATAATACCTTTGGGTTTGTCTTAGAATAAATACATTGATAAACTTTTAAGAAGCATTGGAAAGTAATGAAAATAAATTTTTTTTTATTAGTTTTAAAGTCAAAAAATGTCAACAATTATGTTATGATTAACTCCTGACTGAAGGTTGATTCCAAATTACAAAGTAGCCTATTTGAACTTAATCAAGTATATGGAAATCCTAAATATTATAGTTTCTTTGAGGTTTCATTGCATTATCTTTATGGTAAAGTATTATTTGTGTTGTTTTTTGCATCCTGAGATGATATTTAACACATCACTCAATAAGTCCTGGTTCTGACATATAGATGGTGCCACTAAAAAAAATCTACATGATTTTTATGAAGTACTACTCTTCAAATGGCACTTGACAAAATTTGGACCCAATTGGATTATTAGTTTACAAATTACAATTATTTAAGTAAAGCTATTGTTGCAAATTTTCAAAACAATTGAAAAATCTGAATTTTGTGTGTTGATAAAGCATTGCTTTCTGATGGGAAAAATACTGTTCAAGCAAAGCAATGGCTTGATAAGTGTTGTTCAGACTCTGCTCCATCAGAACCAACAGTTAAGAGGTGGTATGATGACTTTAAATGCAGTCATACAGACACAATTGATGCTGACTGCTCAGGTTGCCAAAAATCAGCAGTTGTTCTGGAAAACACCAAAAAATCCACAAACTCATTTTGGGTCGATCGTAAATTGAAGTTGTGTGAAATAGCAGAGGAGTTGACCATATCAGAAGACAGTGTATTCGCCATTCTGCATGAACATTTGTCAATGAGAAAGCAGTGTTCAAAGTGGGTGCTGTCTTTGCTCACGGTTGATCAAAAACTACAATGTGTCGATGATTGTTTGCAACTGTTTCAATGCAACAAAAAGTTTTTGCATAAATATGTGATAATGGAGGAAACATGGATCACTTGGGAGTGAAACTGTCAATCATCTGAGTGGACAGCAGCAGGTGAAAGCCGCTGTCTAAAGTGACCAAAGATGCAAACATCAGCAGGCAATGTTTTGGCCTTGTTATTTTGGGATGCACAGGGTATTTTGTTCATCAATTACCTCTAGAGAGAAAGAACAATCAATAGTGAATATTATGTAGCATTATTGGTGTGTTTGAAGAAAGAAATTGCCAAAAAACAGCCACAAATGAAGTAGAAAAAGTGGTCTTTTACCAAGACAATGCACCATGTCACAAGTCAATTGCAACGATGGTAAAACTACATGAATTGCACCTCAAATTGCTCTTACATCCATCTTATTTTTCAGATCTAGCTGTTTGCAGACCTCAAAAGAATGTTCCAGGGAAAGAAATTTGGCTCCAATGAAGAAGTGATATCGAAACTGAGGCATATTTTGAAGCCAAATACAAATTGTTCTACAAAAAGGCATGAAATTGTTAGAGAAGCATTGGAATCAGTGTATTACCCTAAAAGAAGACAATGTTGATGAATAAAGTTGAATTTTGCCTAAAAGTTGTTTTATTAGTTAGGCCCAGGAATTATTGAGTGATGTGTTAATTCTATCAAGATGACAATTTTTTTTTGTTTTTCTAATCACTTGTTTTATTTTCTTGAGAGTTGTTGAAGTTGTCTTTTCTTTCACAAAATTTTATGGTTATTAGTGAAATGTATTTTTCTTATGAGGATCTGACATTTTATTTCTTTGATGTCAAAATATTGATGAAAATTTGTTCAGCTATTGTAGTTTTCTTATCTTTATGATGAGTCATTTTTAATACTAGTTTTTTATTTTCATCTATTGAGAAGCACAAAGGTTTGTAGTCAGTTCTCTTTAATCAATATATGGTTGAGTTGTTTAAACTAGATTAAAAGAAATTTTTATTGACAACCCATCTAAGTCCATTTATTTCTACATTTAAGGTGCATAATCTTGGTGTTTTGTCCTGTTCTTTCCTTTGTTATTGTTTATTGCAAACTTTGTCAATTCTGTTTGCTGGACATTTTTGCTAATTATTAATTAATTAAACTACAGCCAATTACTCTACAAAAAGTAATTTATATTGTGAAATACTTTAAGGACAAAATGCAGGGAAATTTGGCTTTATGCCTTTTTGTAAAGTGTTAAAGCAATAGCAGCAGCTATGACTTTAAGTAGAGTTCAAATTTACAATCCCTGTTTCAAAATCTATATCAACTGCATCCTTTAAAACTATCATTCAAGATGAGTCTTAATTCATAGAATTAAGAGATTTTCATTCAAGCTTTAAGCAGTTTTCCTCTGTAAAATTGTAATATTTTAATTTTGTATGAAGTTGAATATTTTTATGTTTTTCTTTGATTTTCAGGATTCAATGTTGAAACTGTGGAATACAAGAATCTGAAATTTACAATTTGGGATGTGGGTGGGCAACACAAAATCAGGCCACTTTGGAAACATTATTATTTCAATACTCAAGGTATGAATTTTCTTTTGCTTTTCAATATATTTTTTAATTACCTTCACAATGGTTCTTAAATTTACTGAAACTTTACTTAACTTTAAAAGACCTTTATATCTAAGTGGGACTTCAAAGTTGCCTATGACACATTTATTTTGATTAGTGTTCTTTAGAGACATGTATACAAAAATAGAAAGAGTACAGTTTTTCTCTCTACTCCCACGCCTCTTCTTACATATACTTCATAAAAGAATCTCTACTTTTTGTGATTGTTTATCTTGGTGTAAAAAAAAATGAAGGATGTTTGCTGAGCAACGAATAAATGAAAGTCACTATCATGTCTTAAATCGAATGATTTAACCAGAAAATTTTGCGATTTTTAACCTAAAATTTATTTTGAACAAATTTTAGGGAAAAGATCATCAGTTGATTTTTTTAAGTGCCACAAGGCTGAAAGTATGGGGCACCCAGTGAGGATTAAACTCACTACTCAGTTGTAATAGGTTCTAGAAAGACAAGCTTGCTAACCATTACACTATGCCGATGTGCCCAAAGGAAAGATCATTAGTGGTCAAGAATTAATGCAGTAGTTATTGACAGAATGCAACTATTTATATGCATAATATATATGCACTACTTCTTTATCGAAGAGCACATTTCCTTTAAGTTTCCTTGAGTGTGGAAGCCATTAAATGCAATACACTCTGTGTAACATTTAAATAAAACAGGTCTTCTATTTTAAATATGGGTATCCACTAAGGAATAATATTTGAATTAATAAAATAGTCTCATTAAAAATAAATCCATTAAATCTTTATAAAATAAATGTATTGCTAATAATTTAAATATAAAAAATCGACGAAAATCAAGACAAAAGGGATCATCAAAAGTCGGGTTATTATAGGGTGAAACTGATAGGGCTGTAAAAGTCCCATATTTTTAATCTTATTTAATAGTTACGATCATTGTCTATACTTCTGAGATGGGGTATTATCTAAACTTTTTTATGAGTGGAACTTCGTCTGTGTATGTGTGTGTGTGCCCGTTACCTATAGACTCCGAAACCGCTGAACCGATTTTCTTGAAAATTTACACAGTTGTACTATAAGCGTCAGCGAGTGTTCTTAGCTGGGTTTTATGTTGAGGTATCCCCGATAAATATTGAAAATCGATAATCGAAAAAATCAGGTTATAGAAAGAGTGGTCCGATTTTAATAAAATTTAATACACTCATAGACAAAGACATAAAAAACGATATGCAGAAGTTTCAAGGTTGCAGTTCATAGATTAGTGCAGAAAATTGATAATATATATAAAAGGCAAGATGTTTGTGTGTGTGTGTGTGTGTGTGTTTATCTGTCTGTATGTCCTTTATACAAATCCACAATTTTTATCCAATTCTCACCAAACTTCACACAAATATTCTTTAGGCTGAGTCTGAACTCCAGGACCATGGATTAGTTTTAAAGCTTTCATTACACCCGAGCAACGCTAGGCTATACTGCTAGTTTACATTATTTACATTGTTCAGACTGTTGTACTCATCTTTATTGTCATATTCATATTCACAATGTTTCAATCACTGTACGCTCTGCCCTTCTTTAGGTAATTGAAATTTTTAACTAAACCCTTTATTTTGATCTCCTGAGCTATATTGTTCTTGATCTATGAGTCATGCCACTTCCAGATGTCTTAGTTATCTCCCTTTAACTCTACTCTCTAAGTTATTTGTTCACCACTGCTGTAAACAGGTATTGAACTCACAACTCTTTGGGTTAAATCACTGTGGAGTTCTTTATCTATTATTTCAGCTTCATTCCATGGGGGACGGTGATCCCTTTTTCCCTCCATATTTGGTCAGCTACAGCTGATTTCTTTCTGTTTCTCCTCATGCTATGGCCTTGCAATGTTCTTGTAGTCTTACCTTATGGGGGCAGCTTGTTTCTCCTGTTTATATCCACAGCTGCATAGAATGACGTACACACAGTCTTTAGTCATGTTCTCCTCTATTGGAGGTCTTACTCGGGAGAGGTATCTGCAGAGTGTAGAACCACTTTTGAAGGTGGTCCTGATGTTATATGGACCACAGATTCTTTGTATCTTCTCCAATAACCCCTTCACATAGGGTAGGCAGACTGAGTCAATATTCTGAGTGTTGTTATCCTTATGCAGCCTCCTATCCACGTTTGTTAGAGTTGTTGTCATGTACTCCAAGTTATTATTACGTTGTAGGTTACTGCTTATATTGACGATTTCCTGTTCATCTGTCTCTGGATTACCGCTTATGACTTTTGCTTGATGCTGTAAGCAGCAGACAATCCCTTTCTTTTCATTGTATGGATCGTGAGAGTTGAAGTATTGTCCAGTGAATGCAGACTTGCAATATACGGATGTCTTAAACCCATTCTCTGTTTGAGATATTAGCACATCCAGGAATGTTAGTTTGTTGTTTTCTTTTTCACTTGTGAACTGTATCAATGATCTTATCGAGGTCACATGGTCCAGTAGTAGTTAAACTTCTTCCTGGTGTGGCCAAAGTATGAGGGTGTCATCTACGTATTCCAGCCGTTTAGTTGACTTTAGTGATGTGGATTCTAATGCCATCTTTTCGAAGTATTCCATAACTGATATATTTATATAGATTGTTTTATTTCTTAGTTTTTAGTCATAATAAAATTAGAACAGTGCACATTTGTATTAAAGTGTTCAATACAATTATATTGTAGAACTTTTGAATATGTAGGAATTATCTTTTAAATATTAATGCTTCCAAAACTAAGCTACTCCCCCATAACCACCAGAGAGAATCTTTCCTACCTTCCATCTTTATGGACAACTCTAGTCTTCTAGAAAGCAACACACTGTGCATCCCTGGCCTTACTTACTCTCTCAACCGACCTCAAGTGGAACGACTACATTAAATGAATAGCTACATCTACCGTTAAGAAGGTTGGGTCATTTTGTTGGGCTCGTAGGCTTTTTTTCTCCAGAGTCTACGAGAAAAATGATCACTTTCTTTTTATCATATGGGTGCTGAGAGTTGAAGTTGAGGTATTGTCAGGTGAATGTTGGCTTGCAATATACGGATGTCTTAAACCCATTCTCTGTTTGAGATATTAGCACATCCAGGAATGTTAGTTTGTTGTTGTTTTCTTTTTCACTTGTGAACTGTATCAATGATCTTATTGAGGTCACATGGTCCAGCAGTAGCTGAACTCCTTCATGGTATGGCCAGGGTATGAGGGTGTCATCTATGTATTCCAGCCATAAAGCTGACTTTAGTGATGTGGATTCTAATGCCATCTTTTTAAAGTAATGTATATGTTAGCTAATGATGATGATAATGGTGAGCCCATTGCTAAGCCTCCATTCCTGCCAATATATGTCATTTTACTCAGGTAAAAATTTCCCATAGACTCTGCATAGGCAGGGTCAGGCTTTTGGCTGCTTTTCTACTGCCCTTCAACATAGCCTCATCTGGGTTTCAACAGAACTCTCTGCTTTTGGGCAGAGAGTCCTACAAGGTTGTTCTGTTGGAACTGTTATATTTGTTTGTTTGTTTGTGTGCTTATATAAATACATATGTTTGTGTTTATGTGTGTGTGTTTATAAAATTATTTCTCTGATAGCTGTCAATATTGAGTAAAATTAAATGTCGATACCAATATTTTCTCTGTTGAGTGATTTAAATCCAGTCAACATTTGTTTTAAAACTGTATTGTCAAGTACATGTTGCATTTTAATTTGTTTTTTGCTTTTTGTTAATTAAGCAGGTGTCAACTATGTAACTCCTAATTCAGCATTCGTGACTGAGGTGGTTTTGCATTACTGTACGATTAATAAATACTATGTTTGAATAAAAGAGAAAAGTTGATATTTTGATTGCAGGTTTTTATAGGCAGGCAACAGTTGTTCTCTACTTCAATTTGGCTTGTTCTGAATCAAACTATTTGAAGAGAACAATTAATTTTGTCCATTTGTTTAAAGATTGAAGAAGTTATCTGCCCCTATTAATACTTTCCTCTTGTTTTTTTTTTTCGTTTTTGTTTTTTTTTTTCCCCCATTATAGCTGTGATTTATGTTGTGGATAGCAGTAACAAAGAACGATTGCAAGAAGCCTACAATGAACTGGCCAAATTAGTCCAAGAAAAGGAACTGAGAGAAGCCTCACTTCTTATTTTTGCCAACAAACAAGTAAGTCTCTTGGAACAAATACAATTCACTTGAAAACAAAATTATTAAATTACTAGACCTGTTGAAATTCGAGGCAGTTTGAGAATTATGATTTGTCATTACATCATACTTTCTACTCTTATCACAGTATTGTTAATCATGGTTATAATTAGTATAATAAGTAAACTTCCTATAATTATGATGAAATAAAAAAAACTGCAATTTAAAATTTTACAGTAAAAATTTTGCATGTAAATTTATATGTGGGTTGATTTTATGTGGATGTATCTTTTCACTGTAAATGATAATAATAATATTAATCATTACCTTATAAGGAAACATTTGGTATTCATTGATTGAGCAGTTTGCACTACTGTTGGCTGAAATTTATAAAATCTTTCTCTTAAAATAAATTTGTCAGGAAAAAAAGGTTTCTTAGGTCCGGTAGCTGTTATCGCCCTTTCTAGTATTTTTTTTTTTTAGGTAGTGGGGGTTTCCTTCCTAACCTTTCATTTGAAGTAGGGTGGAATATCAACATATAGACTGTGTAATTATTTTCTATTCAAGTTAAGTATTCGAAATAGATTTTTGAATTGATTCAAATCAATAGTGATTGGTTGATAATTCTCTATTATGCTTGCAAATTTAGTTTAGTTTTTATTTTGGCAACTATTTCCTGCAGCCTGATGTTTCAGTTTATATGTTCATCATCTTTTTGTATAGATTTTGGCAATGCTCTGAAATCTTTGCATGCTAGCAATTTCAATTATTAAATTTTGAATATTATGAAACACTCCTTTCACAATTTGTCTGTATTTTCTTATTTTCTCCCTGATTCCTTCCAATTTTTATATCAGTGTTTTTTATCTGTTATATATATGAGTTGAATATATGGATCAGAATCCGATAAGATGAATAGAATAAGTAAAGAACAAGTAGGGAAAAAGTGTCTTTAAACTATAATAACATGTTTCACTTTAACAAGCTTCTTCAGTGATTCATTAAAGATGAATAATTTAAAAAACTAAGAGACAATATGTTGATTGAAGTATAGTTTCATTCGTCAGATATGTCTACAGTGCAATAACGTGTATGTATATATATATATATATATATATATATATATAGGGGAAATATCAAGAAATTTAAAAGCATAGATCTACGGGCATAAAAGAGACTTGCATTTGGACATACATTCCAACTCTCTTGTATTACATCGAAATAACGTAGGACACAATTTTGATTTCTCAAATGCCATTTTCATTAAAAAATGAACATAATTCTTTAAGGAGGAAGTACTTTGAAAATATATTAATAACATTACTACCAACCATAAACACACGATTAAAACATTACATTACTTCCAAATTTTTCCACAAATACATAATTCATGAATCTAAAATACCAATAGATATTATTAAATAGGTTAAAGATAATTTCTTGTATTCTTTAACAATGTAATATTGTTTTTTTTTTGTTTTTTTTTAATCATCTCACCCCAAGCAAGGCATTCCACTGCCACTATTGCGCATGGGGCTACATAGGGGAAAGTAAAGAGAAGGAGTGGTTAGACATAGGGAATGTCAGGAGGAAGGTGACAGATGAGTAAGGATAGCGAGGATGAGGGTTGGGAAGAGTGCTTGATAGAATGGGAGCAGGTTAGTGTGTTAGGAGGTGTCTATTGACCTTACATTTAAACTCCTGGAGATTGTAGCCGTCGGGGAAGCAATTGTTTGGAAGAGAATTCCACAGTCGGGAAGTGCGAGGAAAGAAACTGTTGGAGTAGAAGTTACGGCTGCATTTTATTGGTTTCACTGTAAAAGGGTGGGATCTAGTTGCTAATCTAGTATCTCGTTCAAATTCGTATTTAGGGGGCACTAGTGATCTAAGTTCATCGGAGCAGAAGCTGTGAAAGTATTTATAGAAGAGACACAGGGAAGCCATGTCGCGCCGGTGGGAGAGAGACTGCAGGCGGTCTGCCAAGTCGGTATCTATCACATTACAGACCCTCCTCTGAACCTTATCGAGAAGCCTGAGGAGAACAGCAGGTGCACCCGACCAGATATGGCAGCAGTATTCAATGCACGGGCGGATGGTAGATTTATAAATGTGCAGGATAGATTTAGACGGAAAAAACTTCCGGGCCCTACACAGAGAACCGACTTTCATAGCAGCGGATTTAGCAATGGATTCGATATAGTCATTCCATTTGAGGTCCGCTGAAAGTGTGAGACCAAGGAGGTGTAGTGTTTTACTCTCTGGGAGGCAAGCCTGGTCCATGCTAATGGGAGGTAGGTAAGATTGTCGATGATGGTTAATTGAGAGTAGCTTCGTTTTAGAAGCATTAAAATTTACTAGCCATTTCTTACCCCAGTCCGATATGGATTGGAGGTCTTTTTCAATCTCGGCTGCGAGGTTAGCTTTGACGCCTACACCAGATTTTTGTAGGAGGCGAGAGTAAACTGTGGTGTCATCGGCGTACAAACCTATTTGGGCTCTTATGGAATCAGGGAGATCATTAATGTATATCAGGAAGAGTGTAGGACCTAAGATGGAGCCTTGGGGGACACCTGCGTTTGTATGGTAGTTCTCAGAGGCATGTCCGTTTAATACCACCTTCATTGTGCGGTTAGAGAGGAATGACTGGATTAGTTCAAACAAATGTCCAGTTATACCATAGCTCCGCAGTTTACATAGAAGGCCAGCATGCCAAACTCTGTCGAACGCCTTAGATATATCCAATGCAACGGTTCGCCATTCCTATCGAGTGCCTGGTATATGTACTCAGTGATGGTCGTTAGCATATCAGCAGTAGACCTGGTGAAGCGGAAACCATATTGCTTGTCCGAGAGGAGCCTGTGTGCTGTGAGATGCTGAACCACTTCGGCGTTGATAATGGCTTCAAACACTTTGCCAAAGATCGGAAGAAGGCTGATAGAGCGGTAATTTGCAGGGTCAGAGGGTTCTCCAGTGTTTTTAAATATAGGAACTACAGAGGAAGATTTCCAACAGGCAGGAAGCAGATAGGCAGAGGTTGTAGAACTTAGAAAGGACAGAGGAGAGTTCAGGGGCACATTTCTTTAAGACTATGGTTGGGATTCCGTCACCACCGCTCGCTTTGTGAGGGTCAAGTTTTAAGATTATCTTAGAGACAAGCGATGGTGTAATGTGGACATCATTCAGTTGTGCCTCGGTTCTAGGTGAGAAGTCTGGTGTAATAACTCCAGATGAGTCCAGACTCGAATTGTTTGAGAATCTGCGGGCAAAGCATTCAGCCTTATCTGCTGGGGAGGTGAGGACCTCAAATTTGTTGATTAGCGGGGGTATTGTGGACTTGCTCTTGTTAAGTACTCTTTTACAGAGTCGCCAGTAGTCTTTAGAGCCGAATTTAGAGCATGCTATGCGTTGCTTCATTCTGGCAGCAAACAACATCTTAGCTTCGTTAAGTATCCTTTTACACTTATTACGAGCTGAAGTGAAAAGGCGCCTGTTTTGGTCCGACGCGTAGTTATGATAGAGTCGGAAGAAATGATTCCGGTGGGCAATGGCAGCTGAGCAAGCGGGTGAGAACCATGGAGATGAATGAGATTTAAGCTGGAATTTCCTAGCAGGGATGAAGGCATCGATACCAGCCTTAACCCAGGAGGAGACCTTGGATGCACATTCTTCGATGGGAAGACTAAAGACGTTGTTCCAAGGGATGTCACAGAGGAAGTCTCGGAACGAATCCCAGTCTGCTCTTTGATAGCAGTAGGATATTCTACTTGTCTGGGTTTCATGGGTTGGGCGGGAGTGGAGTGAAATATTGACGGACACTACAGTGTGGTCAGTTTCCAAGTGGGCAGAGTTGTCTGGTAGTGCAAGATTCAGGGATGGAAGTGAAGCAGAGGTCTAGAAGTGAGTCCCTTCTGTTAGGGTTGTCGGAGAAACGCGTGGGGAAGTCCACTACTTGCGTAAGGGATTGGGTGATTGAAAAGTTCATGGTGTGGACACCAGCAGGGTCAGTGACAGCGTTCTTCAGCCACTTGGTGTGGTGGGCGTTAAAGTCACCAAACACGAATACATGGGCAGAGGGATGGGAAGAAATGGCTTTGTCAATATTGTCAGAAATGATGTCAAGTAATGAACAGTCAGGGGAGGAAGGAGAGCGGTAGAGAAAGAAGAGATAGCTAATCGATCTGAGAAGTGAGAGGCGGAAGCACATGAAAGAATGATCTGGGGATTCAAAAGATGACACCCTAGCTAAGGGAAGGTGTTCGCTGACATAGACACCAAGCCCATGCATATGAACATTGGAGTCCTTCCTGAAGAGGGGACGGTAGCCAGGAACGTAGAACTCAGATGAGTGGATAGAAGGGTTAAGATTAGTTTCACATAGGGCTAATATATCAGGTTTTCTCCATATGAAGTAGATTTCATTATTAATTTAATTATGTTTTCTCCCTATTTTTACTATTTCCATTATTATTATCTATATTTTTCTTCTTACTCTCATTATATATTTTATAGTTGTTTATTATTATTATCATTCTTCTTCTTTTTATTATTATTATTCATTTTATTATTATTATGTCATTTTTCATCATATTTCATTTCTGCTATGGTCGCACTACCTACCAAGTCTGCGGGAAGACCTAAGGCAGATTGTGGTGTGTTGTTATGGCTCTGTTTCATGTTTTTTCTATCTCCCCTATCATCCCTAGCATTACATAGACAAAGTTCTCCTTAGTGTGTGGGCTGTACTTAACAAGACAATTTTTTTGTATATCTCTTAAGCTTGGGTTTCCAGGGATTCTTTCAATGTGTTGTTTTGTTCCTTTTTTTATCATTCCAAGTGCACCTACTATCACTGGCACAATTCTTGTTATTATTATTATTATTATTATTATTATTATTATGTCATTTTTCATTATAAATCTATTTCTGCTATGGTCGCACTACCTACCAAGTCTGCAGGGAGACCTAAGGCAGGTAGTAGTGTGTTGTTATGACTCCATTTCATGTTTTTTTCATATCTCCCTAATATCCCTAGCATTACATAGACAAAGTTCTCCTAAGTGTGTGGGCTGTACTTAATAAATTTTTTTGTATATCTTTTAAGCTAGGGTTTCCAGGGATTCTTTATTATTATTATTATTATAACCATTAGTTTTATTATTATTATTATTATTATTTTATATATTTTTTATATTTTTATTTTGTTTTATTATTTACTATTATTTATGATGGCATATCATTTATACTGATTAATTGTAATTTTGTAAGGATTTAGTATGGTAATTTGTATGTGTTTCTTATGTTATTGTAATAATTTTAATACATAGATATTTAGTATTTTATTATATCATTGAAAGATTTTGTTAACATATTATTTTTCAAAAATTTATTTTTTAATTATAAAAAAGTTTGCTTAATACTTTTATACATTATTTTCACTAGAATTTTAAACAGAAATATGTTTTGTTTTTATGAGTCCAGATTCATATACGCACACATTCATACATGATTCTTTCACACACATACATTCATACATGATTCTCTCACGTTATTTAAAATAGAAAATTATTCCATCATTGGACCGTGTATACCTTATTTACTTTACTGACACATAAATGCACACATTTACACATGATTTCTCTCAACAAATTTTTTTTTTTTTAATCATATCACCCCGAGCAAGGCGGTAACGCCACTGATGTGCAGGGGGCTACGTAAGAGTGAAAAGATTAGAAGAGGGAAAGCCGGAAACCACATCCTAAAAAGCGAACAAGGGATGAGCCTCTTCACCTGTTCAATAGACGTGGGTGGAGTGTGAACCGGGCAATAGTTTAGTCTATCTACTCCAATTAAATAAAGCCATTCATAACTGATTCTCTCATTTTATTTAAAAAAGAAAATTTTATGCCATCACTTGACACATGTATACAATACTTGTTATGTATTTTGAATGGAAATATATTTTGTCACTGTCATTCACACAAACTATCTATAGTTTAAATACGTTTAACACACATTATTTTCGTTTACATATACTTACATTCATAATAAACATTTAATGTTTTTATTATGCGTTGGCACACACACTCAAACAGACACAAGTTTTTCTTCCACATTTAATATTCATTCATTATCACACATGACACATATCTGACCAATGAAACTGTACCTCAATCAACCTACTGTTTCTTAGATTTGTAAATCATTCATTTTTAATGAATCTCTGACAAGCTTGTTGAAGTGAAACTTGTTAGATTAAAGAAATCTTTTTCCCTACTTGTTCTTTACTTATTCTATTCATAAATTTTAAAAACAGTTTCCACTTTTGCGATATATGCATGACTCTTCAGAAATTAATTGAGTTCTTTCGGTGACTGGCGTGTGTATACACTCCTTATATACAACACGATAAAATTTCCCTTCTCTGATTCCATACGCCTATGGCTTAGTGGGTAGTGACTCCGACTGACACCAAATCGGTCGAATTTCGATCCCAGCCAGAAGCAAGTAAATGTGTCTAGCCACCCTGACGAGCTGTGATACAAAAAAACAGGCTTGTATGTGGATGACTAATATATATATATATATGGGTTATTTTTCTGCAGCTTTCTTATTTCTTATCTTTTGCTTTTTCTTTCTCTCCCTCATCTTCTTCATTTCTTTCACTTCCTTTCTCTCTTATTAACTTTCTCAGTATATTTTCAGTTTAGGAACAGATATTACACTGATCCTTGATCAAAAAGCATAATAGTTTGTACATGCAAACTTCTCAACTTGGAGGGTCCAGATTCAAGCATGTCCTACACAATGATTCTCGCCAGAAAAGAGTAACAGTCGTATATAGAAACAAGTAGAATCATTTTAGAGATGCTTTAGAAATCAAAACCTTTCATTTACTAACTTCAATCCTAATCTCTTCCCAAGTTGTCAATTTAGCTCTTTTAGTGTGAAATCGAGTGCTTTTTCAGTGCTTTTTAGCTCCTGTAAATCAACATCTCTTTTTCTTATACATGAAATGATAAATAGGAATAAGAGAAAAAGCTAGGTGTTGGTTTACATAAGCCAAATGCACTGAAAAATCCTATGATTTAGAAACAAAAGAAGCTAAATGGGTAATTCTGAGCTGTTGCTCTAACTTTGAATCCATGACTTGTATCCATTGCATAGTCTCAAGCAATTTATCTACCCTCCTGCCATCACATCTGGTAGAGTGTGCCTGCTGTTTTTTGACAAAATCCAAAGGAGAATCTGCAATGTAATCGGTCCCGACCTGGCAGCTCGACTCCAGTCACTTTCTCACTGACAAGATGTGGCTTTCCTCTGTCTATTCTACAAATATTTTCACAGCTTCTGCTTCGATGATCTTAGCTCTCTGGTGCCCTCTCTGCATGAATTTACTCGAGCTACTAGGTCTCACCCTTTTACAGTAAAAACAATCAAATGTAACTGCAACTTCTACTCTAGCAGCCTCCTTTTTGTTACACTTTCTGCCTGTGGAACTTTCTTCCCCATGCTTGCTTCCTTGATAGCTCCAAGAGTTTAAATGCAATGTCAATACACCTCTTGGGCGATCATAACTGACTGGGCAGAAAATTTTCATGCAGTAGGTTGCCAACCAAGGCTACAGAACCCAATCTGTCCTGTTACTTAACCCATAGCTAGAGAGAAGAGACAGATTAATACCTTTCCCAACAGTATTTGCATGTGAGTGAATGATATGAATTCAGTTGGAATTTGAACTCTGCTCTCCGATTTCTCGTTCCAAGCCAATATCCACTGCACCACAATACACATCCATTGGAATATTTGGAATTACTCATGACATATTTGACTGATCTCTCTTTACACAACAACTAAATAAGAAATGCTTTTCTAAACTGAAAACATTTGGAATCATGACTCAATTACTAAAAGGTTATTTTCGTCACTTAAACGTTATTTTTTAGTGGTTACCCATATTTGAGTAGACACGCCACTTATTTATTAAATGGTATGTATATATATTTATTTTTATCTACCGGCCTGAATATTTGAGAAATCTTATTAAAGAAAAATATGTGCCTTCTGAAATATGTCATTTAATAAATAAACAGAGCGTCTACTCACAGATGAGTATCAACTAAAAATAATGTTTAACTGATAAAATCTGTCAGATTAATAAAAAAATCCATTTAGAAATTGCATAATGGTTGTTGTAAACATGACTGCTTACTTATTCTGAAATATGTCCAAATAAAATCAATTACTTTGAATGTATAAGTTATTTAAATAAAACAATTCTCTTTCTTTTATTCTCTTTTAAACAGGATCTAGAGATGTGTGTCAGCATTGAGGAACTGACTGAGCAATTTTCCCTTTTTAAACTTTGCTGTAATCGTAGCTGGCACATCCAAGCCTGTGATGCTAAAAGTGGGTACGGTCTACATGATGGCTTGGAGTGGCTCTCCCGGCAGATGGTAGCAACAGGCTCCCCAGAGTTTATCTAGAACCTCTCATTTCTTTTCATATTTCCCTTTTGATGTTACCCACTGGAGATGCTTCCAAAACACCAGCACTAGATGCTGAACAAAACAAAAAAAGAAGCCTGGAATCATTTCAGATTGGTTCACACAGGCAACTGGCAGGCTGGGGGATTGATCAAGCAGTTATCTGCTGATGAAAAGTCAGCCATTTTGTGGTTTGAGTTGGCCTGTTTGTTGGGCAATTTAAATTATTTCTCTGCTTACATGCACTGAACAAAATGAAATCACAAAACAAATCTCCATTTTAATAAAATGAAATCAATGGCTCTTCAGAAAACATAATAATTTCACTATATAATTAATAACAAAAATGGCAACATTGTGTAATTAATAATGCAGCTTTCACACAATATGTAATCCTGATTTCAAAGGTTTATTTATTTCTCAACATAAACATTGCGTATAACATATTGACGACATAGCAGATTGTGTTAAAGCTATATTGGAGAATTTACACAGTATCACAAAAATGTATATGTATTTTATGAAATTGTAAATTATGAATCTGTTGACATATGCTGTAGATATGTCTTTACTTATATCCTTAATATATATGTATGAATTCAAATCTGATTGGCCATCTGATGAAGATATTACATAATTTTGGTGAAGAGAGATGGCTCAGTTTATAAAATATTATTTCTTTAAATCTTCTACTAACCCAGCAAATCAAAGCATTTTTCAATTTTCAGATGCCAGCTTGAACCCAGCTTTGCTTCTAGAAAAATGATTTGAGTCAATGCCTTTACTAGATGAGCCATGACTTTTTCATGAGAGGTTATCAAACTTCAGATGTAATGCCCGAGTTTCTCCGTTTTATAATAGATTGATAAAGTAAAGACAACTCTACAATCTACATCAAGAGATCAACTTACATTTACTAATGATAG
Organism: Ascarosepion bandense; assembly: GCA_037127315.1. Lineage (NCBI taxonomy): Eukaryota > Metazoa > Mollusca > Cephalopoda > Sepiida > Sepiidae > Ascarosepion > Ascarosepion bandense. The sequence goes on along the minus strand of JBBBDQ010001236.1, from coordinate 2,199,395 downwards.
TTTTATGAAAAAATAAGCATAGCTTTTCCAGATACCTGTATAAAAGCATGATCACTTATGAGACAACAAGTAATAAGTTTATAAGTTTGAGAAGGAGTCATTAAGCTTGTAACTTTGTTTGATCAAATGAATTCTTTGTATTGATGTTGCCAAAACATATCGGTCAATCTATTCAACAGGTTTTGTATAAAAAGGGAGCTCTCTTTTTTTCTTTTTTTTTTTTTTTTTTTTTGCGGGGCGGGGGAAAAAGACTATAGAAAGAATCAGCCATCACATTGACAATACAAAGAAGTTCAGTTATGTGAACAAAGTTTGGAATTCAGTACAATATCAAAGGGATTATTTTGAAATAAAATATGTCAAAAGAAGAAAAAAGCCAGAAAGAAACAAGTATACTTTTTCCATTCCATTTTGTGTGGAACATGGTTTGGTCTTCGCCATGAGATTTCATACATAATCAATTTCTTTCTTTTTTATTCTTTCTTTAATGCCTTCTACTGGCATCCTTGCCCTTCTCCTTCTACCTCTCTGTTGGTTCCATCATTTAATCTGTATTTGTTGCTGCTTTGACATACAAATGGCTCCTGTCTTTGATATCCATGCACCAAAACAGCATTTTATAATTACATAAAGAATTCTTTCTTTAATTTATGGAACTTTCTCAGGTGGCATTTACCAAATTCTGTTCTTTAAACTCATGAACCCACCTGTCACATACTCTGCCTGACCTTCTCCCTCAATTCCTCACCTAATCTTCACTCAACTGTTAGTAAAAGTTCTTCAGTGTTGTCATTATCTTCACTGATTAATGACATTTCTATCCTTGAGTATGGTAAATATCAACTGGTAAATTGCTGATGGTAAAGTTCCTAAGAACCCAAATATGCAGGCACAATCATTGTTTTTTTTTTTCTTTCTACCTTGAACTTTCATTTTTGTCATTTGAGATGGATTTATATATTTGTGCCAATACAGATTATTTATACATTCAGACATATATAGAGATGCATCTATGGGCAATATATATACTGGGCTGTATCAATAAACTCATTGCCTGAGAGAGTTTTTTAGATGAATTTTGATCTGAAATTTTCACTGTATAAAGTTTGATTCAAGTGCATTGATGAAGAAAGATATTATGTTGAAACATTTTTGTTGTGTTTAAATGTTTTTTTCCACTCATTAGGCTATGAACTTCTTGATGTACTTCTGTATGCCCAGTAAGGACAATTTGGTGTCTAAAGTTGTATATTTCTAACCAGAACCAGTGATTGATGCTTTAGGTCAGGTAAAAATCTGGATTTTTACCTATTTCGGTTTGGGCTGGATTAACCTAAGCTGATTTTATATTTGCATATACAAGGAGGTAATGAAAAGGTCTAAACCAAATCTGACCAAACATGATAGCATTTAATTACCTACTTGTATATTTATATATTTATACATTTACACATACAGATTTGTGTGTTGCCTGCTAATACACACTTCACTATATATTCACATTGTGATACGACTTCTACAAATGCACACATACCTTCATTTCTATATACATACACACACACACACACAATGGTTATTTGAAAGCAATGTGTCCACTACTTTTAGCAAATAATAGAGCAATCATTTTTCTTTGTCCTGAGACCCCTACAAACATGAATTGTCTCTTCAAATTATTTCCCCTCATTTCTTCTGCCTTTCACCTGAAAATTTGGTTTTCTTGAGAAATATTTGCTTTCAATGACAAAACAAAGGCTGCACTTGGCCATTTTTTTTTTTTGTTAAAAGAAAAATTATTTATTTACTGAATGATATAATTGTCTCCATGTTTTTGTCTTTAATTTATTCAACTTCTTTCTTTTGCTGGAACTTTCTCTTGAAATAATCCTCAAACCTCCTTTGATTCATCTCTATTTGTCTTTCCTTCATTAAAATTTACAGATCCTTATTTTCTTCCCATCACAAATATTCACGGTTTTGTGATGATCATTTCTTGTGGACTTTTTTTCTTTTTTTCTTTTTTTACCCTGATAATGGCAAACTAAACTTTTGGGTTCTATTGTCTTTGTTTGGTACCTATCTTTCCATGCAAACTGAAATACACACACACACACACACACACACACATCACCTTTGTACACAGGTTTTTTAGTTGTTCTATTTGTCTACTACCGAAATTTTCCTTTGTATTCCAGATTGAGGAATATATTTTTTAAGGTTTGAAATTAAAAGCCAAATCTTTCCTTTTATTTAAAGATCCCAGACTCTTCCTTGCCAAACTCGGTGTGTCTTACTTGATATGTCTTCTTGCAATATGACGTCACAGAGACGGACGTCTTCTGGCATGTCTGCAACACAGACTTTGATATTTATCTAATTATTTATTTTCCCTTTCCACTTTTGCTTTTGGTAAATGTGACACTCTTGTTGCCATGTGCCCTCCTGACTGCCACATTAATGTGCTTGGAAATAAATATCATTGTCTAGAAAACAAAGTGTGTTTGTTTGTTGTTGTTGTTTTTTTACTTCTATATTTTTCTATTCTATTCTATTATTTATTTCACCTGGTCTAATACACAATTATCAACTTTGTTCCATTTTGTTACAGCAATGCAAGCTGGAGATTGAGGAAATGTTAGACTTTCAAGGAAATTTTGAATATTTTCCATCTAAGCTTTAGGATAGCATTCATTATTAAGAAAATGTTTAATTTAAATGTAGTAATACTAGATGTTGTTAATCAGTCAGTTAAGTACCATACGTGATACACGCTTGGGCGATCATGTCTCGAAAGAGACATGACTGACTGGGCAGAAGATTATCCCGCAGTAGGTTGCCATTGCTTTCTACGGTAGATTGGTTGCCAACAAAGGCTATAGAACCCAATCTGTCCTGCTATTTGACTCATAGCTAAAAAGGGAAGAGATGTATTATATTAATAAGTAGTAATTAGTGGAGGATCAGTTTATTACTTCATGACAATAGATAACCGATCCCCCACTTTATGACCAGTGGAAGTCGTAATCATGATTTCAACTATTATATTCAGTCAGTTTAGGGTCATACGTGATACACGCTTGGGCGATCATGTCTCGAAAGAGACATGACTGACTTGGCAGAAGATTATCCTGCAGTAGGTTGCCATTGCTTTCTGCGGTAGACTGGTTGCCGACCAAGGCTAATAGAACCCCAATCTGTCCTGCTATTATAACCCATAACTGGAAGGAAGAGATGGATTAATACCTTTCCCAAAGGTATTTGCGTGGAAGTGAATACAATGGATTCAACTGGAATTCGAACTCGGCTTCTCGTTCTGAGCCGATATCCACTGTACCACAACGCACATCCTCAGATGTTGTTAATAAGATTTCAATAAATTTGATTTGGAAATTAGTAAATGTTTTAGGAACATAGTCAAAAGATCATTAAAAACTTTATTGTGATTCAAGATTTAATCTGAGATTTAAACATGAAAGAACATATTAAAATGAAAGAACATATTAATCTAAAAGATTTTTCTATATAATTTGTTTATGTCAGAGATTTTAACAAGAAAATTTTTTAGACAGTTCATATTAATAAAGGAAGAACATATTTTCAAAAAATGATATGAGGCAAGTTTTATATCTGCTTTATTACTTAAAACATCTCAAATTCTTTTTGATAATTACTTAATTTATATTTCTCATTATTATCAATATTTATTTCTTCTTATTATCAACTAGCAGTATAGCCCGGCGTTGCTCAGGTGTAATGAAAGCTTTAAAACTAATCCATGGATTCTTTGGATGTTGGCACAAAAGACTAAAAAGTAATAGTTGTTTCCAGTTAAAGCGAAAAATGAATGGATGTAAGTCAAATTTTGATTTCCTGGTATCGATATCAAACAAGTTTTATTCGTCGTAAACTGAATTTTGAAGGCTATATAAGTCCTCTGAGTAAATGGTATCATGGCTGAGACTAAAAACTACAATTATACCTACTTAAAGCCAAACAGAAAGCAAAAACTAAAATAAAAGGGCTGAAAGAAATACAGACATACAGGCAGATAAACAGACACCCATACAAACATCTTGCACTATTGTAAGAACTGCAACCTTGAAACTTCTGAATATCGTTTCTTATGTCTTTGTCTATGAGTGTATCAAATTTGATTAAAATCGGACCACTCCTTCTATAACCCGATTTTTTCAATATTTATCAGGGGTACCTCAACACAAAACCTAGCTAAGAACACTCACATACGCTTATAGTACAACTGTGTAAATTTTCAAGAAAATCGGTTCAGCTGTTTCGGAGTCTATAGGTAATGGGGGGACACATGTACACACACACACAAAGTTCCTTTATAAATAAGTTTAGATAGATATTTATCCTATCAGTGTTTATGATCTCCAAAAGTTGATCAATAGTCTCTAAAAATTTAACTTTCACTTTTCTCTTTGGTACATTCCAAAAATTTTCTATAATTGTGACACTGGTGTATGAAGTGCTTAATGTTAAAATGTTAGCTGTGGAGGCCATAAAGGGTTAATTCTCAGATGAGATATAGCCAGAAGAGAGATAGAATAGAAGACCTCTAACTTGGTGATGGGAAGTGAGGGGAGCCATCTATATTTCCTATTTCTTACAAATTGGTTTATTCCTTATTAACTATCATGAATGTGGCATTTGATAAAATTATTGAGAAATAATTTTGCCACTTCTTTGAGAATATGAGAAAACAATTTTTTTGTTTTTAATCGTATCACCCCGAGCAAGGCGGTAACGCCACTGAAGCGCAGGGGGCTACGTAAGAGTGAAAAGATTGGAAAAGAGAAAGCCGGAAACCACATCCTAAACAGGGAACAAGGAATGAGCCTCTACACCTGTTCAATAAACATGGGTGGAGTGTGAACCGGGCGATAGATTAGTCTCTATTCCAATTGAAGAAAAAATAAATAAAAGAGTGAAAAGACTGGAAAAGAGAAAGCCGGAAACCACATCCTAAACAGGGAACAAGGGATGAGCCTCTTCACCTGTTCAATAGATGTGGGTGGAGTGTGAACCGGGCGATAGTTTGATCTATCTACTCCAATTAAAAAAGTTACAGGTGGTGAGTTAACTAAGTATTAATCAAAGAAATTTCTTAAAAATAAATAAATACAAAATCATTACTTACTTTTACTAAAATTTCAAATAAATCTAACCAACTTGACTGAACATGCTTCATTGCCAGTTGACAAAAAAAAAAAATGGTTATTTTATCTAGTGGCCAGAGGAATGGGTTTGGGAGGTAGGTTAAAAATTCAACTAGCTAGCCGGAAGTGACTTGGCTAAAAAGAATACACAGAACAAGGAATTTAACAGAGGATTTAAGGCCATCCAAAGAGATTTCTTAGAAGAAAAAAAAAAACAAAAACAAAAAAAACACGCACACACACACACACTCGTTTAAAATAAGGCAAAAATAAATAAATACAAAATCATTACTTACTTTTACTAAAATTTCAAATAAATGTAATCAACCTGACCGAACATGCTTCATTGCCAGATGGTGCATAGGGCAGCAACTTTTTGTTTCTGTTTCTATAACAAACTGTTTTTTACGGGGCAGGGTTGTTAGCCCTGCACCAAACCCCCAAAACTAGAGGACCAGTGGACCATTCTTGGTCCTTACGTTTACAGCACCTGGTATTCCCAAATGTTCACCCATTAAGTACTGACCTGGCTCAATGTTGCTTAACAACATCGATGTTGCTTCATTGCCAGTTGACAAAAAGAAAAATGGTTATTTTATGTCGTTGACAAAGAAAGTACAAAAGTATGGTTTATATTTTTGCTGGGCCAAGATAAAGTCCAGGGTATGAGAAATAATTTTATCTCTTCATTAAGGAATTGGGAGGGCATATGTCATTGGTGAAGAAAGAGAGGTAGACGAGACTTATATTTTTACTGACAGAAAACAAACAGAAAATTTAAACAAAGATTAAACCTAAACTCTTTTCCAAAGAGTTAAGGTCATGAAAATATGTCCTATTGATAACAACTCAGCAGTCTGATAATTTTTTCTCTTCCTCACAAAGTTATGAGAATTAAAATTAATAACTAGAATAGAAACACGCCCTTTCACCCACTCGCTCTAAAAATTAGATTTGTCACAAAGACAATTGTACCTGCCCTAGGAAGTAATCATCATCATCATCATCATCATCATCATTTATCCATCACACCCAGATGGTGCATAGGGCAGCAACTTTTTGTTGCTGTTTCTATAACAAACTGTTTTTTACAGAGCAGAGTTGTTAGCCCTGCACCCAACCCCCAAACCTGGAGGATCAGTGGACCGTTCTTGGTCCTTACGTTTACAGTACCTGGTATTCCCAAATGGTCACACATTAAGTACTGACCAGGCTCGATGTTGCTTAACCTTGGTGATCGGATGGGAACCAGTGTATTCAACACGATATAGCTGTAGACGCCCTAGGAAGTAAGCTGAGGTTGAATGCTGAGAAGGAAGAGGGAGGGTTTATCACCACCCATATTGAGTAATGATGTGAGATGGAAGCAAATTATGTGGGAGTTGAAGAGGGTAGCAATCCCTATGACTATTCCCAAGAAAGGTGGATAATTCTCTAAATTTGGAAAGTTGAAGGATGTGCATTGTGGTGCGGTGGTTATCGACTCGGAACAAGAAATTGGGGAGCCGAGTTCGAATTCCAGTTGAATTCCTTGCATTCACTTCTGCACAAATGCCCTTGGGAAAAGTTTTAATCCGTTTCTTCCCTCCAGTTATGGGTTAAATAACAGGACAGATTGGGTTTTACAGCTTTGGCTGGCAACCAGTCTACCACAGAAAGTAATGGCAACCTACTACGGGATAACCTTTTGCCCAGTTAGTCATGTCTCTTTCAAGACATGATCACTCAAGCGTGTATCACTTATGGCACTGACTGACTGATTAAGGAATGCAGATTTAAGAGCACAAAGAGTTCCTTTAGAGATTAATATGAGAATTAGGGAATCCCTGAAACCCAAGAACCATCAAACCCCTCTCTGGTTTTGTGCCAGATTATAAGCAGACAACTTTGGAAACTCAGGCACTTGCATGGTGAATTCCTGTATTAATTGCCAGCAGTTTTTACATCAGTTGCCACCAGATCTCCTGATTCTAAAAAACTCAGAATCCAGAATTTTTAACAAGGCCAAGTGTCACAATAGAGATTGATCCTGAAAGGGTTCGTTTTTGTTATACCAAGAACTACATAAACCAACTGAAGATTAACCCTATGAATCTTTTATTTTTATTTCTTCTTTGTGAAGAAATTTTTTTCCTTGATATAGTTTCCACTACAGCCAATCCAGTGCTTTGATTACCAGTGACATTTGATATTTCTCTGCTGTGAGATCAAGAACATAATATGGGCAGAGTAAGTGTTGATCAAAGCAGCCAGCAACAGTGCAGGATTGGCCTTGTGGTTAACACATCATCCTAAGACCCTGATGACCGGACTGCTAAGTGTAGCTACATCATTTGGTGTAGGCGACATGTAGCAGGAGTTATGCTATCTGGTTACCGTTGACTAGGTACAGACCCAGAATCGAATTTGCAGGGTTATATAATGTTCAAAATCAGAAGACTGGCTTGGCCAAATTTTGAAATGAATGAAGCTCTTTACTTTCACATAATTTTTGGTTGACTTCAAAACATGACATCTTCTATCAGTCAGTTAAGTGTCATACGTGATACACGCTTGGGCGATCATGTCTCAAAAGAGACATGACTGACTGGGCAGAAGATTATCCCGCAGTAGGTTGCCATTGCTTTCTGCGGTAGACTGGTTGCCGACCAAGGCTATAGAACCCAATCTGTCCTGTTATTTAACCCATAACTGGAAGGAATAGACGGATTAATACCTTTCCCAAGGGTATTTGCGCGTAAGTGAATACAATGGATTCAACTGGAATTCGAACTCGGCTCCCCGGTTTCTCCTTCCGAGCCGATATTTACTGTACCACAACGCACTGACTACATTACATTACGTATTACAAAAACTTCAGCATTACTTCCACGGCGCTGTATTCACGCCTACAGCTAATCGACTCTTGTAGCTGTTGGGTCTCATAATTTCACTGATGTAATTCAGTCAGTTAAGTGCCATACGTGATACACGCTTGGGCGATCATGTCTCGAAAGAAACATGACTGACTGGGTAGAAGATTATCCCGCAGTAGGTTGCCATTGCTTTCTGCGGTAGACTGGTTGCCGACCAAGGCTATAGAACCCAATCTGTCCTGTTATTTGACTCATTGCTAAAGGGCGAAGAGATGTATTATATTATTAAGTAATAATTACTGGGGGATCATTTGATTACTTCATATCAATATAGAACTGATCCCCTACTTTATGTCCAGTAGAAGTCTTAACTATGTTTCCAACTATTATATTCAGTCAGTTAAGTGCTATACGTGATACACGCTTGGGCGATCATGTCTCGAAAGAAACATGACTGACTGGGCAGAAGATTACCCCACTGTACCACAACGCACACCTTTTATCATCCACCTTAAAAATGTATGAAGTCTCATATAGAGTACAATGGATAAATCGTTGTCCAAATGATGCCAAAATAAAAGTAACACTGATATCTCATTTTAACAGATATATTTACCAAAATTACACAAAAATATCTCTTGCAACTCTTCTAGAGTTTTCTATCTTAAATGCTGCCATAATCTTTGCCTTCATTTCATCTTTTGTGTTAAGAGGAGTTTTGTTAGTTTCATGCTCAACTGTGCCCCACACATAATAATCAAGGGGGTTGCAATCTGGGGAGTTAGGGTGCCAGATGTAAGGGGTGATGTGGTCACAAAATTTATCTGACAGCCATGACTGGGTTCTCCTGATTGTGTAGCATGGTGCAGAATTCTGTTGCCAGTCATCCAGTAGCCATCCTCTTGACCAAGGGCTACAGTAAATTTTCATTATGTTCTGACTTTGGGTGGGAGGGTGAGTTTCTCATATATTGTTTTATACTTGGAAAAAATTTAATTTGATTGCATCTGAGAATTTTTTTTCTAATCTAAGACAAGCCATTTACTTTTGAAAGTACTTCACACTTTTTAAATGCTGACAGCCATATCACGTTGAATACACCGGTTCTCGCTCGATCACCAAAGTTAAGCAACGTTGAGCCTGGTCAGTACTTAGATGAGTGACTGCTGGGGAATACCAGGGGCTGTAAGCGTTTAGTGATGGATGTGCATTGTGGGGCAGTGGATATCAGCTCGGAAAGAGAAATCGGTGAGCCGAGTCTGAATTCCAGTTGAATACACTGCATTCACTTAAGCACTGGTACCCTTGGGAAAGGTATTAATCTGTCCCTTCCCTCCAGTTATGGGTTAAATAACAAGGGTAAGACTTGGGAACCCTGCCCTTAAAAACAAATCCCAATGAATCTTGATACTTAAAAAGAAAAAGTATTACTAGACACAAAACTTATATAAAAACAACAATAAATTGTTGAAAGAAAAAGGTATTACCAGCAATAAATAAATAAAATTTAGTTGGCAATAAATGACCCGTCGAGGTTGATATGCCATAAAAACAAAACAACCAACGAACACTTTTTAAAATTTTATTTGTTTTGTCTTAAACTTAGGTTTTTTTAGTTGAAATTCTAGCAAATAATTTTATTCTCAACAATATTTGATAGTATCAGAATTTCATTGTTTGTTTTTCTTGGGTGTTTCTTTCATTCAATGATGATTTTTCTTTAATTTGCAATTATTATCAGATTTTGCTTTATCCGGAGAACTTAGTCTTTGAAAATACTGTCTATACATTTGTTGCTTACAGCAATTGACTATCTGAGACTCAGATGCATTTTCAATTAGGGATTTACTCTCCTCACAAAGAACACATTTTTCGTGTTTTCTCATTGAAAACACGTGGCATAAAATATACCAATTGAATAAAATGAGAATTTTATCTGTATCGAAACGAGGTTAAACTAATTTCTCATTTTACCAAGTTATAGTGTTAAACATTTAATAGCTGAAGTTTTTAAAGATATTAAAAAACCCAATTAGTAATTTTTAAAATGTTCGTGTATTTTGAGCCGGTCATGTGATCCAGAAACATTTAAATACTTTAGCACAAAATGAAATCGCCAGTGAGAATCCTGCAGGCAACATAATTCTTGAGTAGTGCAAACAATTTCATTTTCAACTGACTCAACGTGCTCTAGAAGCCTCATCAAAACTTTGAGAATTCAACTAACTACATGTTCATGCTGAATAACCCCTTTCTTACTTACACATTTATTGATTTATACATTACAATATTCTATATTTTCTATCACCTTCCTTCTGATAACTAAATCTGGAGAAACTTTTAAAGAAATCTAAAGACTTAATTTGTAGTGAACAAAATCTTCATTTAACATTCAAATCTGACTCTTTGTTAGAAATAAACAAATTTTCTTGAATTTACACACTTTGCTTAACACACACAAAACTCATGAAATTTCACACCTCAATGCAAAATGTCTGTTGTCCAATGGAAAAGCCAGAATCACATCCGGGAGTGAATTCCTAAGCGGAAATAAAAGACCGTTGTCAGAGAGTTAAGATGGGCACAATTAACACTTACCCTTGACAAATGTCAAGCAATTATTGCCTCTCTCTTTCTCTCTCACCTTCTTCTTCTTCATCGTTCATCTCTCACCTCCTGCCTTTCACCATTCCCACTGAGTGATAACTTCAAAGATATTCCTATCAAACAAACACTCCTACGTACATACACATATACGTCCCTACCCATGTACACATAAACTCACTCTTGCAAGGACTACTACGAACTCTACCCTTAACTTCTCATTAATGTTTCTAAATGAACATTAACTTCTACCAAGTCATGTTGTTCTTTTCCATTAATAAAGTTCTATTTTAACATGCAAAAGGTATACTTTTATTCTTCCATGAATCCACACATTCCAATCTCCAACCTGCTGACAGCCTTCTGATGATTACGAATAATCTATAAGTTGTAGGGAGTTCAGTTATGTATGACACAAGGCCGATTTAATAAACACTAACCATCTCCCTATAGCTTCAGATTTTTAAATTTTTACTTCATCAAAGTTCTTGATAAGAAAAACTCAAGCAACAACGTCAATTCAACTCGAAAGTGTTTAAGCTAATTTTTAACACTACCCAAAACTTTTGCTTTTTAAAAAAAATTAGTAAATCAAGTTTCTACTCTAATATTTGGGAAATAATTGAAAATACTCATTCTGTTTTCCACAACCTACCTTTATGTGTCAGGATTTTCTACTTTACTCACAATCAAGCCCAAAGTACGAAATCAACAAGATGTAGATTGTGACATATGTTGAGTGCTTGCCAAAACTAACCCTGATATTGATACACTGGTGCACAAGAAGCAGCATCACCCTTCTCACTGATTTAATTCTGAAGTAGAAGATCAAACAAAAGTTCTTTTATTTGTTACTAACCACTCTCTATGGCTATGCTTAGTTGTTACTAACTGCTCTCTATCCACTTTACTCTGTAACTATAAGTTTATCGGTATATTTGTACATTTGAAAAATAAATTAGTAAATAGTCTCAGTGTGTTTTAACTGCTCTTTCTCTCATACACATAAAGGGGGAAATCTGGATGGTTGAACTGGGTGTAGGGGGAAATGACAGAAAAAAGTCTGGGAACCACTGGTATAAAGTCCAAATTTCATTTGGGTGTGTAACTGAAAAATGGGTCTACTTGTGTTGTGTGTATATTTATGTAGAATAGGGACAATGAAATTAAATGTACAATCTATTAAATTTTTTTTTCATTTCCTAACAAAGACTTTGAGTTTAGCAGATGAGAGCCTTTTCTGCAGAGGGTTGTGTCTTACTAGTAGTGGATTGTGTTATAGGATACAAATCCTATATCATCCATCAACCAACTAAAAAAACTCAAAATAAATTGACACCCACAAAATCAGATTCAAACGATTACAACATTTGGAAAAACCCCAAAGTAAAATTGCACATCCGCAAAAGTGGATTCAAACAACTATTCACAAGTCAGTGCAAAAAGTAAAATCTTGAATCCTGATTGGATTAAAACAGCAAATTCATATAGGATGTATTTTTACACCTAGATGTAAAAATGCTTGCTGGAGCCGGCATCATGAAAAGTTTCACTATTTAAACCACTACGCTAACCTGTTAAAACCAGTCAGTCAGATGGGAGCGGTATCTGATAACATCTCGCCACCATGTAAGGAAGAAACTTCAAGCTGACTCGCCTTTGCTGCCAGTTTTTCCTTTTTCTTTTTCACTCCAAACCAACCTGAACGTAAGGTACACCACAATTTCATTCGATCTCTTCATCCAACGTCCTTTTCTTCATTTTCACTCCACGCCACCAAAGAGAATAACAACAACGACAAAATGGACGCTTTAAGTACAACCCCCCCCCTCTCTCTCTCTCTACAAAACTGCATGCATTTTCTCGATGAACATTTTTCTTTTCGCAAAATATTATTGTGTTCAGTTAACAAAATTTCATTTATATTTTCCTTCTTACACTTTTTTGTTATTCTGTAAATAAATCTTTACTTTAATGTACACACAAAATATTTTATTCTTTCACATTTCAACATCCAACCTTCAGCCTTCTGATATTTAAATTGTGGGGACTTCCAACGTGTTTGGCACAAGGCCAATTTACCAAGCATCACCAAAGCCCCTACAGTGTCCTGGTAGCTACAGTACTAAAGTGACTTCTAACCTTCAGCAACCAGGAATTAACACACAACGTAAACGAACCATGAACGTAAGAAAAGAAGATGGCAACTAAGAAGAAAAACCTTATGGAAAAACGCAAAATTTCGTTATGTGACGGACTCTTCTTTATTTTTATTATAAAAATTTTATACCACATTTTTTGCTCTAAAACCAAGTAACCGTTATAAAAAAAATCGAACACCATGTTCAGACCTCAATAAGGACTGTAGATACGGGTGCCTCCGATGTTTCTGTAGGTGCCTGATGAAATTACTAGTTCTAAATTCGTGAAGTCGGGGTACCAATGAGGAAAATCATTAGAATAGTTACCGTGAAAATATTTATAGAAAAGGTAAAAAAGGAAGCCGTACACGAACCGGAACTGCTGCTAACTGCTTGGTGTAGCACGTCTGTCTCTGCGATTTATACTTCCCGGGAAAACGCGGGAAAGCAAGATTATCACGTGATTGTCGCGTGTGTGTGTGTATGTACAACGAGTGAGTGCAGCTGTGGATGAACTGTATGGAAATACACGTGATTCCACAAAGTGACTGAAGCCAAGATGTCAAGTCAGGACCGATAACATTGCAGTCTTCGAATTTGGTCAAGAATTTCTAGAAATAGAACAGAAGCACTAAGCCAGGCGTGGTAGCAATATTTGATGAACGGACGAATAGTAAATTTATAAATGTGAAAGATAGATTCTCGCGAAGTGGTAAATATAATTAATTTTTGCAGCTTGAGTCAAAATATTTTGGGTTTTAGGTACCTCCACTCAATTGCCGAAAATACATAGCATGATGTTAAAAGGGCTCAAATTGAATAAAAACAAAGTTTTATCATTAAAATGTTTATGCTATTATTAAGAGGAAAGATCAAATGTTGTTGTCATTATTTTTTTAATCTTTTCTAATACGTTCGAAATTTCAATTAATTTTTTTCTGTCAACGATTCACGCCATGTTTACGTAACTATTAAGGGAAACGTAATATTATGCATGTTGTTTTTTGGCGTTAAAAGACACATTAATGTGAAAATTCTTGCAAAAATCAACTATTTGTTTGATTTTAATGACACTTTCAGGACTTATTCACAAATGAATGAAATTATTTATGCATTATCTTTAGTAAATCTTTATAAAAATATTTTTTCCATCTGTTACTCCCACGCCAATTAATTACATAAAACATCTCTAGAAATACACTATCCATACCATTTTTTTTAACTAAATGCAGGACTCATAGAGGAATGTAAATCAAGTATTTTTTTTAATTACGAGACCATTTTTCCGAAACTCTGCCCCGAATAGTAAAATAAAAACTCCATTAAAATTAAGCTATTTTAATGTAGATAAACTTTTAATTGATTTTATAAATAATATAATTTAGGATATCATATTCTGAAGAAGAAAACAATTCTTGAATAATGTATTTTTATAAGAATTGTTTTCATTTTTTCTTTGCTAATTAAAGTTTCAAACATCTTTTTAAATTTCTTCCAGTTACTCAATGTCTTCGGTTATTAATTTGTTAAAAAAAGACTTTATTTACAAATCGAAAATTTAAAAGTTTAATACAAATCATTACAAATCATTTAGAATTAAGATTGTAAAAATAATTTCTAAAATTTTTTATTTATGTTAAACTGCCCTTTTTTTTTACTATGGAAACTTATAAGATACTTGTCATTATAAGGTTACGTGTTTCAAGGACTGTTCCTTTAACGAAACGTTCACTCGGATTATGTCAATTTTTGGTCACCATACCTCCACCCAGATTGATTGATAACAGGTGCTGTCACCGCCAACTTGAAAGGTCGACGAATCAGACCTTTGTGATTAAGAAATACTTTTATTCTAAATTTCATGCCATAAACAAGTAATATTTGTTTCAAATCAGATTGATTTAACTTTAAATTTGTTAATTTTCCAAAAATAGTGAGTGAGATGTATATTTTATTTTTGCAAGATTTTTAAACCCGAGAATTAACTTTTGTTTACAAATGTGTCGATCGCTCTCAAAAAGAAAAAAAAAATGACCGAAAAACTGAAAATTTTAAAAAAAGTCTAAATTTCAGATTCCAATGAATATAATTTCTGTTTGAAGTACACCAGAGTATTTTGCTTACTGGAAATAATCAGTGTAATCATTTAGCTTTCAATTAAGTTAAAATTAAAGTTTCAAGAAAAAGTATTTTTTGTTTTTAAAAATTCAATTTAAAACTTAGGTATCGAAAATGAAGTTAAAGTTATTTCGGGATTTGTTATTGTTACGGAAACACTCAAAAGATTTGGATTGTGAGACTGTAACTCATGTTTGTAACTTACAGACAACGTTTCAAATTTGGCAAATTTTATTTAGATAATTCATTTTCTAGTGAACAAAAAAGTTCTAGATTTAAAAATCCAAATGCTAAGCACTGACTCATTGATTTTGTTAGATATAAACGAATTTTCTCGAATTTACAAACTTTGCTTAGCACACACGAAATTCGTGAAATTTCACACCTCAATGTGAAATGTTCTGCGGCCAATACAAAACTAGGAAACCTCTAAAAACAAAATAGAAAGGCCAGAATTCCATCCAAGAGTGAATTCTCAAATCACCTACAAACGAAATAAAAGACGGAGCAAGCTCGACTGTCTCCAGAGAGAAAAATACGAGCGTAATTAACACGTTCCTTGACAAACGTCAAACGATCGCTATTATTATTGTCTCTATCTTTCTCTCTCATCTCTCACTTCTCACCTCCTTCCTCTTCACCATTCACCCTGAGCGATAACTTCAAAGACAATCTTACCCAACAATAAACGCTCATACATACATACATACATACATACATACATACATACGTCCCTGCCTACATACACATAAACTCACTCTTGCAAGGACTATTACGAACTCTTGATACCCTTAATACTGTTTCTCATTGAACATTAACTTCTACCAATTCATGTTATTCTTTTCTCTTAATAGATTTCTGTTTTAACATACAAAGGATATACTTTTATTCTTTTACAAATCCACCTTCTGATAATTCTGGATGAAACCAGTAAGTTGTACGAAGTTTGGTTATGTATGACACAAGGCCGATTTAATAAACATTAACCATCTCCCTATAGCTTCAATTTGAATATTTACATTTTGTATGTAACGATCAGTGAAGAATTTTCATCAAGTCAGCAACAAAATGAGAAAAGTTTCAGTTTTGGTTCTAATTTTCTTTTAAGTTTTTTAATCAGATTAACTTTTCTTTTCCTTTCTTTTCTTACATATTGACATTTTTACTATTAAGAGGTTATCATCCAGCAAAAAGTAAAAATATGTTTTCTTAACATTCATTCTTCATCCTTAAATAGTTCACACTGCGCTTGACCGGTCATGCGACCCTTAATGACCAGTCAGTAAAGCCCGTCTGTACAGAGAACAGTTTGGGTTAGACTCAAAAAAAAAAAAAAAAAAAAAAAAGATGCTTTTCTGATAAAGAAAAACACAATCTCTTGCAACTTGTTTGTGAGTAAATTTAGATTTGTAACATCCACTCGCTTAACTTTCCATATTCGGAGAGAAGGCATCTAACCTATTTCTAAACTTTATTAGCATGTTCTCTTTTTAGAAAATAAAAACTTCAGTTATATACTTTTGACCTTCCCCCAAATCCCCTGTATGTCTTTATTTTAAATGTTTGGGTAAATATCTGCACTGACAGCAGATACTACCGAAATCGCCTACATATACTTACTAAATCCAATAAAATTATTTTAAAAAAACACATACAGATATCATTTCCTTAACAATCACATTAACTGAGAGCGAACCGTTGATGTATAGGATACAAATCCTATATCATCCATCAACCAACTAAAACACGCAAAGTAAAATTGCACACCCTCAAAATCGGATTCAAACGACTAAAAACATTTTGGAAAACCCAACTTAGGCAAATTTCACAAGTCAGTGTGAAAAGCAAAATTCTAGATCCTGATTGGATAAGAAATAGAAAATTCATATTACAACATCAGTCAAACGTTTTTTCACACCTAAAGAAGAAGGTGCCACCGGGAGATAGTCATATGAATGAAATCCACTACTTAACCACGTCCGTGACCGGTGAAGAGTCAGAATGGGAGCGGTATCTGATAGCATCTCACAATGTAAGGAAGAAACTTCAAGCTGACTCAGTCACGTCCCGCAGACCTTTTCTTCCAATTTTCCTTTCTTCTTTTTCACTCCACGCCGCTAAAGAGAGCAGCAACAACAACAGCAACAACAGGGAACTCTAAGTACAATTTCTTTACTTTTTTTTATCTTCTCTCTCACTTTGTCGCCGACCTACCAAAAAGAGGAAAGGGACATAAGACTTTACATCCTACTACTATCAGTATACACCTCGGGACACTTAGCTATTTACTACTGAACTATGAACTATGAACTTCTGTGGACATCGTAAATACTTATATTTCTCTTTGAACAATTTTAACTACAAAGCTGCATGCATTTTCTCAATGAACATTTTTCTTTTCAGAAATATGTTATAGTGTTCAGTTAACAGAATTTCACTAATATTTTTCTTCTTACAATTTTGTCATTCTGTTAATAAATCTTTTATTTAATGTACGCACGAAATATTTTATCCTTTCACATTTCAACATCCAACCTTCAACCTTCTGATATTTAAATTGTGGGAACTTCAGTCGTGTTTGGCACAAGGCCAATTTACCAAGCATAGCCGAGGCCCTTACAGATGGATGCATTCATTTGAAGCAGGTATTGCTATGTGTTGTCAGTTCTTCAATATGGCAGTGGATGCTGGACAATATCTTCAAAGATGAAGAAAAAACTTGAAGCAACTGAAATGTGGTTCTACAGAAGGATATTGTGAAGATCATGGATCGAGCATGTGAGCAATGATGAGGTTTTGGAAATGATGAAAACGAAAAAGAAATTAATACTGAGCATCAGGAAGAGACAGTTGAAGTTCCTGGGACATGCAATGAGGAAAGAGGGCTTGGATAACCTGATACTAAGAGGCCAGATAGAGGGTAAATGAGACAGGGGTAAGCAGCGGATAACATATTTGAAGGACCTATTCAGGTGGATAATAGAACGAGGGTTACATGGTGTAACAGGAGAAGGCGTGCTAAGAGCCACCAGGGATAGGGAGACGTGGAAAGCCATGATCGCCTACGGCCTGAAAGGACATGGCACGTAAAAGAAGATATATGCCAACTTTTTATAAGAAATTATAATATGGATATAAAGTGGGGGATCAAATCTATATTATAATCAATATATAAAATGATCCCTCATTTTGTGGCCATGCTAGTTTCTATACATTTATATTCTAGATTTATGGGCTTGAGATAGTGGATGACAGAACGAGGGTTGCATGGTGTAACAGGAGAAGGCGTGCTAAGAGTCACCAGGGATAGGGAGACGTGGAAAGCCATGATCGCCTACGTCCTGAAGAAGAAGAATCCGTGATAAAATAATAATCAGCCTGTTTTTGAGGAAGTGTTCAGCGCGCTGTAAGCAGAAAGGCGCAAACAAAAACAATTATATATTCCCTGACAATTTTCAAGAAGTTTCTTAATAATGCGAACTACGTGTCCTAATTATAAAATATCTCAGAAAAGATAAATGACAAAGACATTTCCAGAATGTAAACTGTCACTTTGACAGACAATATTGTCAGTCTTTTTTTTCTCTTTCTCTTTTTCTCTCTCACTCACTCACTCGCCTAAGTTTCTATCTTTACTCATATTTCCGCTACGCCAGTCAGTATCACATCAACATAAGGAAATGTCATCTTCTTTGCTTTGTCTGACGCCATGATATAATTATAAATACTGAACGTTACGACAAAAATACTGTTTAAATGGATAAGTTCTTTTCTGTGCTTATAAAATTTATAATATAATAAAGTAATAGGCATTCTAAATTCATAATTTGTTAGAAATAAGTTCTGTCTACAATAAAAGTATTTTGACCAAAGTTTTCATCGGTTGATGTCTTTGAGTGTGGAAATGAAGATACTGAAATATTCTTACTGCTAACCTCGAGCACAACAGCAACAACTGACTATATTTATAAAAACTTAAGGGCTTTTCTGTTATTGTAAGAGATCGCTAGATCCAAGTTGCCTCTGCCTGATCGAGGAACATGTTAATAAAGCTTCTGTTTTCTGTTATTGGTCCGAATTTTGTCAATTATACAGTGCTTTTGTTAGTAATGACATTTACATACATGCAGAAATAAGAGTGTAGTCTTGTAAAACTGCAGTTGTCACGTTAATATAAAAGCAGAATTAAAATCTCTCTCTTTCGCGCTCTCTCTCTCACCCTCTCCCTCTCTCTCTCTCTCTCTCTCTCTCTCTCTAGACGATGGAAATAATAAGCAACCGTTCATCTAGCAAGATAAAAGGTGGATAGCGCACCCTGTTTACTGGTGAGACGGAAATTACCTCTCCATGTCCCTGGCCTGGACAATTGTATATGAAGGTCATGTGGTACTCATACTATATAGTCCTCTCTCGGTCGTGCCGGAGGAATGCAGAGCCGGCTTGGATGCAGCAGTTACCAGAATTTTGCCAGCATCAATAGCCAACCAGTAACACTATTTTGATTACTGGTAATTAATAATAACGGCATATCGGATATAAAAAAAAACGATACACCGATAAACTTATCATGAAAAAAGTTAAAGATATAAAGAACGAGACAATTCATTTCCAGAGACTTGAAAATTCTAAAACCAATTAGGTGGCCAGCTAAGAACAATACTTAATTTGTACAACGGGAGAGGTGTTGACAGTTGGTTGATAAAACCAGTAAAAGTTATAAATGCCAGTTAAGAGGCGAAAAGAATGTTTTGACCAAAGAACGAAAAGCCAGGTGTCCCGTGACCGATTCCAGACGGGAAGGACATATAAAACTGACTTGGTGAATCTCCCTGCAGAGATGTCGGAATTGAAAACAATGGCTACCACCTAATTTGTTTTAATAAAAACACATGATGAAATTTCGACATTTCTGCTGAATGATTATCGCTATAATGTATGCTACAAGATTTTCCCTGATAATGTTTTGACCATGAATCAGGGAAGGGGACAATTGTTTATTTAACTATCAGACCAAGAAGAAGAAGAAGAAGAAAAAGAAGAAGAAGAAGAAGAAGGTACCTTTGGAACGATAGTTGTTTTTTTAATTAGAAGAGAGATTAAGGAAGGAGAAAGCTGCCTGCACCAGATGAAGAGCAGCGAGTACAGACAACCCAATAAGAAGGGAGGAGGGGGGACAAAGTGATGCCTACGACAGTCACCGAAGAAAAGAAGGGAACTTCCAAATTTAAAAATAAATAATTTCTCAGGACCAAAGGCAACGAAGATGACAGGTCGGGAAAATATTAATTTCCCCAACTGCATCATACCCCCACACCAGTTTTTGGCAGACATTAATAAATACCAACACGCGAAGTGAATTAAACGGAAGACAAGGGAAGACAAGGCAAGAGAGGACAACTTACATGACTAACTACCGAAGTGAAACACCGACATCAGCCTTGAGTCAAATCAGCTAAACAAACTTTATTAAATTCGCAAGCCAAACCTTACCAGCTTAACCAAGTATCGCATCCGATTTAGGAACGAATTAGGTCGACAAACACCTCCATGCTAACAACTACTGACAAACCATTGTACGCAGTACTCGATATAAAATAGTGATATATATTATTTCGAGTTTTATTCTTTTTAACCGTTCGTCTTCTGTCTGCTTGGACCAGCCCAATACGAGAATATCTACGACGAATCAATATTGGCCTTCTTATGATCAACCTTATCACAACGTGGGGTAAGGCAGGTCAGGGTCAAAGAAATCACTCAATCAATCAGTCGCAGTACTAGACGCCTTCGACGACCAGGTGGGGGGGGGGGGAGAGGGAATTTATTTCCATAGTTTTCCGTGTTTGAATATGACCGTAATTGTTAGCGCAAGTTTAAAATCAGGTGTTTCCTTTTCTAGATGGACTTCCCTTCCCGGGTTGACGGGCTCCATCTACCCAAAGCAGCTGGTTATGAGGTGTCAGTGATTCGCCATTGCCTCTTCTTCAGATTGGAGCTAGACTTAGTTGTTTGAGACATGAGGAATATTACATGTTTAACTACCCAGTAATCCTA
Organism: Ascarosepion bandense; assembly: GCA_037127315.1. Taxonomy (NCBI): domain Eukaryota; kingdom Metazoa; phylum Mollusca; class Cephalopoda; order Sepiida; family Sepiidae; genus Ascarosepion; species Ascarosepion bandense. The sequence continues at coordinate 2,178,446 of JBBBDQ010001236.1, read as the reverse complement.
AAAATTTAAGAAAATATTTTCAGAAGTTTAATATTTTATTGAATTTTAGATACTTTGACTTTATAATCTTAAATATGAAAACGCTTGTTGAGAAAACGTTTAGAAAATTACCCCCACACACCAAAAAATTCAATTTAATATAGTTAGCGTTCATTTTCTGATGATGTCGTGTATGGAAATCCGTATTTACAAAAGTTGACACGTTTATACTTACATAAACAAATCAAAACCCTTTTAAAATAATGTACGCTGTTGAATTGCAGTGAGCTTTTTTATTTATGATTAGTAAATACAGTTTTAATTTAATAACAATATCACTTAACTGCCATAAATTAATATAGAATTTTAAATGATATAAAATTTTCTAAATTATTCTAATTAAAATTCTAAAAAATGAAAACAATTCTTGTAAAATTTCAATATTCATCAAAAAAATTTTTTAAAGGCAATAGTGTAGTATAAAAAAGATGAATGATGATTGGGGGGTGCAAAAGGTGCAGTGCGATGCTCGCTCACTCGCCGGCAGGCCAGTTGTTTTTCTTTCTTTGGTCACCTCAAGGAAATGGATTTCAGGTTTCCTTTTCTCGGCCTGTTACATAGGGCAGTTGCGAAACAGACACCAACTAAGCTGCTTCTTCATTTTTTTTTTTTTGTCACTTCGCAACTTCGTCACACACAATCCACCGAAAAAATCCGCTTTGACAGCAGCGCTGGCACCCGCTTTTTATGCCATTCCAAGACGGCCAAAATTTGCATGTGTGCAAATATCGTCTCGTTTTGGACGAGATAGGCACGCATAAATTGTGTCTTCAATAGCGGCCATCTTTCTTTTTTGTTATTATCTTGCAGGAAAGACACGTTCGCGCTCGTTTTGAATTCCGAGGTAAGTCATGTCTTTCGTTACAAATAGTGTCCATAATAGATGTTATTCATAAAATCAATTAAAAACTTTTTTAATTGACTAAACTCTTAGTTTTATTGCATTTTCTTTATTTTAGGATTTAGAACAGATTTTCTGTAACTAGGGGTCTTGTTGCCCACCCTCACAAAAATAAAAATGATGATCCAAATTCTCCAAGGACTTGTCCTTATAAATAATATAAACATTAAGAGATACAAAAATGAATTTCTCGAAAATCAAATAAGAGATATAGTTTCTTTTACTAAAATTTTCTAAAGATTAAAAAAAAACGGTTCTAAAATAACTCCATTCTTTTGCTTTGAATGTTTCATTAAAATTCGACAATTATTTGATTTTTTGCAAGAATTTTCAAATCAATGTTTTTCCCCACTAAAAAGATACTGTAGGGAGCTCGATCATGTTAATCAAATTGGCCTTGTGCCAAGCATAACCGAACTCCCCACAACTTAAAATTATCAGAAAATTGAAAGAATAAAAGTGTCTCGTCTGTATAAATAAGTGAAAATTTATTTATTGAACAGCATAACATCAATTTATATGTATGAAATTATTAAAATGTGAAAATGTTCTAAGAGAAAGTGTAGCAAGTAGTTTAATGAATTAAGAGTTCGTTTGTTTTAGCGATATGTGATTTATGCAGAAAAAAACAAATCTATGTTTCGCTGAGTATATCAACAAGGTAGTAGTAAAGTCTCTGTTCTTCTTTTTCTGTTGTGGACGGAGAGTACGAGAAGAAGATGAAGGAGAGATAAAGAAAACAGCAAGCGAGAAGGTGAGGCAGTGCAAATGTGTATCGCTAAGATAGTAGTTTTGAGCGGCCTAAAATTTCTGTTACATCGTCGTTGCGTTGACTTTTCCCTGCTTCCTTGTCTCTCTGACTGACCGACCAAAAACATTAATAAGTCGCCAACCCAATCACTTGATCGGCACCGAATGTTAACTTATTTCTGTACGGCAAATAATTTGACATGGGTCATTGAAAGTCCAATTTGTTGTTTTTGTCAGTTTGTAAATTGCTCTCTTTTCATTGGTCAATAAAAATTGTACACAGGCTCCCGAAATTTGCCTTAGTATTTTCTTCAGCAAAAATAGATTTTCGCACTGGCTCGCGGATTTGAAAACAGTGAAAAAAAGAGAGTTATTTTTATTTCGTATTCACAACAACACTATCATTTTATGTACTAATTTGCAGTTACCCGTTTATGTAAGACAAATTTTAACCAAAATTTTGAAGGTTCTAAAAAATATCTAAAAAGAAACAATTTAATATAAAAAAATCTTTGATCTTTCCTCTTCATAATAACATAAGGATTTTGAGAATAAAATTTTGTTTTATTGAGTTGAATCATTTTTCTATTATGTATGATAATTTTTAGTCAATCTTTAGAGATACCTTTATGTATACAGGTGCGACAGAAATACCTCCCACATATACTTCCCGTATTTACCTGCCACATGTAAAACATTAGCTAGAAGGAGACACCATTGCTACTAAAGTCTTACAATTACGTGGGTGATATTTCTGGGAGGTATACGTAAAAGGTATTTCTGTCGCACCACACACACACACACACACACACACACACACACACACACACACACACACACACACACACACACACCGAAAATAGATTCATATTACCACACACCACTGCAAAGGACCTAATCTGAGGAAAGAATAGAAATCGATTACACCCTGTCACTCCAGTGGGTCTAAAACTGACCGAACGCTTGGGCGATCATGTCTTGAAAGAGATGTGGCTGACTGGGCAGAAGATTTTTCCGCAGTAGATTGTCATTACTTTCTGCGGTAGACTGATTGTCAACTAAGCTTCTAGAACCCAATATGCCTTGCTATTTAACCCAATTTAACCCATAGCTGGAAGAAGAAGCGGCGGATTAATTCATTTTCCCAAGTGTATTTGCGCGTAAGTGAATGCAATGAATTCGACGGGAATTCGAACTTAGATCTCCGATTTCTCATTCCGAGCCGATACTCACTGCACATACCCCGCAACTGACGGTACAAGAAAGAAAACAAAAGCAGTTGTTTCAGTTAATTTGCACAAGGACATATATATATATATATATATATATATATATATATATATATATATATAAACAGAATAGCTAAAAATCAAGACAAATTATAAGAGTCGTACATAAAAAACAAATGTAAATATTGAAAAATATTTGATAATTTTGGAAAAGCAAAAAGAAAAAAAATCAGGATTTAAGCCTAAAATACTCGGTGATTATGACGTCATTATTTATAAATAGTGGGAACTTGTCCACAATACCACACCCGGCAACGATAACCCTTGGAACATATGCAATATATATATATATATATATATATATATATATATATATATATATATATATATAACATATGTTACTTATTTTAAAAGTCCCTTCCAATGTGGCGTTCCCCTCTGTTGGTTTTCAAAAAGTCTAATTCCCGCAACTAGATCGATAAATCGATCACCTCGATATACACCCTATCTTATCCCATGTTGTGCTTTGATTTGATAATAAGATTGATGAAGACGAATAACCTTCGTTATAGCCACTGCAAATGAATTGTTCAAGTTGAGCAAGTCACAAGAAGGAAAACAAGAATGTCTTCATAAAATTTGATATCTTCGGTTTTCGGTAAAGGCTTGCTCATTTGTTTTGTTAAGTTTCGCACAGCGTTCAAGTGGGAGTTCTTCTTAGGTAGGCAGTCACGTAATATCAGGCGGCGTGGTCTCTTGTCTCAACAGTAACTCACTGGTGCTTCGGTCGAACTGCTCCTGGCCACTTTGGACCCTCGTTTATATGGATTTCTATCCAAAACTGGTGTGGGGAATGACCGGTCTGGGGAAATCGGTGATTGCCCTAATTTTAATAAAGGTTTCTTTGTCCTCTGGCTTTCCAGGATTAATTATCTTTTTCAATTCGGGGATTTTTCCTTTCCATGAGTAGCATTCAACTACTTCCTTCCTTCACTGGTATCTCACACCAGCACTATTCAAAACATTTCCACCTTCCCTAGTTTTCCACCTATACTCATTCCTTTAGTCCTCCGACTGATTAGAATGGTAAATTCACTTGCAGTCATTAATCAATTTTTTATAATTTCAAATTTCTCCTACGGAAGGAAAATTCTAGTTCCTACTTAGATACTTTACTAAGCGTAGCTTAGACGTAGCACATAGCCGAAAGTATGGGACACCCAGTGAGGATCGAACTCACTACTCAATTGGAATGATTCTAGCAAGACAAGCTTGCTAACCATTACACCACCTCGAGGTGCCCTTCTCGCTTATATAAGATTCTCTATCCGGTCCTGTGTTTTGATAACTTGTACTAAAAGCAAGTTCATTAATCACATGTCCAAATTCACCAGATGGCTTCTTTTGCATTTTGCCTCTCCGTGGGAAATCTCTTTAGGTTTTAGAGATTTTACTTTTTCTAACAAAAACAGAAAAATTCATTCAGGTTATCAGCATGTCTCTCTATTCATATTTTAAACCTTCAGCACCGAATAGTGTTACACCAAAAATAATCAGACAATAAAAAACAATACATGCTAGCTTTTGGACAACATCTTTTCCTTTCTAATTTCATTTTTTTTCTTTTTTTGAAGAAAATTATCACCCACGGAGACTAGATATGGTAGCTTCGGACCACATAGCTGGCTCGGTTGAATGATATTTTCGCTAGCTATTCCCATGCTGGATATAAAACATTCGGATTGTGTTCTCCAATTTATCTCAGATATCCGCTTTATTAAAGGACTGGAGAACATTACTGTGGATACTATGTCTCAAAGCATCAATGTCATTCTTTGAACCATTATACAGATTATTAACTGAGATCAGAAAACCTATTGGGATGGCCAATGATGCATTATAAAAGCTAAGCAGATACAGAAAATTTCATTAGAAACAAAGAAAAGAGTACCGAACTGGTACGTGATGTCTGTCCTTCTTTTTGCAACGAATGCGGGACAATCTCCTCAAAGATGAAGAAGGAACCTGAAGCAACAGAAATGTAGTTCTACAGTAAGATGCTGAGGATACCATGGGCCGAACATGTGAGCAACAATGATGTTTTGGAGAGAATGGAAACAAAAAAAAAAGCTATAATTAACATCAGAAAGAGACAGTTGATGAGAAAGGAGGGCTTGAAAAACCGGATACTCACGGGACAGATTGCGGGAAGGAGGGACAGAGTAAACCAGTGTGTAACTGTTATATACCTGGAAACCATGGATGATGATCGCCTTGACAACAACGACGAACATGTATAGTAACATGTTTTTATTCTTCTTCGGTGACGGTTGTGATTAGAGTGGTAGCAAGAGGGAATCACGCACATACGAGGGAAATGACAAGCTGGGGTTGTCTTCCTTGCGCTCTCTCTGAGTCCTCTCCGTGTTCTACGGTGTTCTGCATTTGACCGAAAAAAAAGGTCTTATATAAGCTGAATTTCCCCAAATTCTACTTAATTGCGTCACGTGTGGCTAGGCACATCTATTTATCATTTTCGCTGCTTTTTACTTTTGTTTGCCATTGTTTATATTTGCTGAGTTTGAAAACGGCTGCCCTGACGCCAACACATTTTTGTTTGTCACTTTTTACATTTCTTTGGTGCCAGCTACCTTTGACCGATATCATATTTCTGTAGGTTACAGTAATATATTACATAACATACTTGATGAGCTTGAGTAAATGAATGTCAGTACAGCGTTTGTGAAAAATAAATTTAAAAAAATACTAAAATGGGAAATGAAATGTGGCGGGCCATGATCGCCTACGTCCTGAAGGTCAGTCAGTCAGTTAAGTGTCATACGTGATACACGCTTGGGCTATCATGTCTCGAAAGAGACATGACTGACTGGGCAGAACATTATCGCGCAGTAGGTTGCCATTGCTTTCTGCGGTAGACTGGTTGCCGACCAAGGCTATAGAACACAATCTGTTCTATTATTTGACCCATAACTGGAAGGAAGAGACGGATTAATACCTTTTCCAAGGGTATTTGCGCGTAAGTGAATGCAATGAATTCAGCTGGAATTCGAACTCGGCTTCCCAGTTTCTCGTTCCGAGCCGATATCCAATGCACCACAACGCACATCCTGAGGGTACACGGCATATAAAAGAAGGACAGAATAATGATTTGTTGAGGAAACGGCAACGGATCTCATTAACCATAGTCAGTTCTCTTGAATAACTTTCGCCCTTCAAACTAATGACGAGGTCAAAACTGGATAGTACTCCAGAACCTGTCGACTATGTCCTTTCCTTCCCGGGCCTTTGCCGCGTGCCTTTGCCGCGTGCCTTTTTCTTCACACGTTTCATCTTGGTATTAATGTCCCCATCAAGCTACCGATGGACAGAATTGTTTGGTCGCTCGTGAAGTTGTATATACAATTTTGGAATAAAAACTTGCGAGCAGTATTAAAAAGCTAATAGTAATACTGGATGATACACTCACGGACCTCTTGTTCCTGTTTCGTCACGATTCACGGTTCATTCACGTGCACGAAAACATTATGAGACCCCCCACCTCCGTGAAGAGTACGCTTATTTGCTAACATGTATATTGTTTTTTTGTTTTGTTTTGTTTTTTTTCCTCTCCATCTGGTGCAGAGATTTCGACTTAGATCACGACAAAAACTTATGTTTGGATATCTATGACTCCCTCAAAGAAGAGAAAGGCTTGCGTTTATCTCGATTCAAAGTTTTTGTTTTGTGACCGGCGGATGGGGTTTTTGAAGTCGGGTTTTCTAAGCAGACTGAAAGGGAACAAGAAAACAAATAAGTGAATGAAAGCTTTCGAGGTCAAGTGACAACAAGCCGAAAATTTATAATTTCTGTTTTATTCTCTATATTGACAGTTGAACTGAAGGAATATAGGCAGTTCCGACGCCGCTTGTTCGTATTGCCAGCTTCGTGTCGTGAATAACAGAAAGTTGTTAAGAAGAAAAAAAGAGAAGAGCTGATCGATTAGCTTGGCAAGTATCAATTAACTGCCCACCAAGACCGAGTGAGCGAAGCATTAAATAAAATACCTGAATATATATCTTCAATTCTCAACATGGCGTTTCATATTATCTATTGTTTCTTTGAGAACGTGCAGTATACCATCCCTAGTTTTTGGTGCACACTGACGCGAACGAGGACAGAGATGCAACATATGGTAGTCATTAATCGGAAGAAAACCGAAATTCTTTTTTTTTTTTAGATCTGTCATGAAGTTTAACCAATTTCATTCAATTTCCTTATACTTTTGCTTTTATTTTATCACGTCTATTATTAAGTATCCTACATTTATAAAAATAATTATATAAAAATGTAAAATTAAATGAATGGTTACTAAAAAAAAGTGTAGATCAGAAATAAATGAATATTATAATAGTCCAGGTTTATCTTTTACATTTGCTTTTGAGTGAAGTGCTTTTTTGAAAAATAGATAAATAAAAGAAAGCAAGACTGTTAATAAAAATTAAATTTGATGTGATACATTTGTTTGTTAAAGTTTCTAAAAATAGAATGGACTCCAAGTTTCTAAAAATAGAATGGACTCCAAGTTTCTAAAAATAGAATGGACTCCAAAAGAACCGTCGAAAATAACTGGGACAAGGCGGACGGTTTCGGATTTCTTTGTCAAACACCTTTGTAATTTACCACCAATCACGAGGGTGACTTTTTCCACCAATCACGAAGGTGACTTTTTCCACCAATCACGCGGGTGACTTTTTCCACCAATCACAAGGGTGGCTTCCAACAAGGTAAATGTAAAGGGTGAGATTCGTCTGGAGTCTCTTAAAAGACGGGTTAGCGAACAATTTCAGCAGGTACGAAAATTTCGAAGAAATGTGTGAAAATTTCAAAGAGACAATAAGGCATGTAAATTTTGACCTGAAGACATTAAAATAAGGTTCTAGAAAAAAATGTCATTTTGTTTTTCACCTGTGGATGAACCAAATTTATTCGAGATAAAGAACAATTTTGTTAAAAGTACTCGTGATGCAATTGACTTTTACCAAAGTCCTTTATTATTCTTTCCTCTTTCAAGTGGGTGGTTGCATCTTTTTATAGAGTGTGTTCTGAACTTTTTAAAGTGTATTTTTAACATTTATTTAAAAGAACTGTTGCCTTCTGAAGGATTTTCGATTATTTAAGGTTTGAATTGTATATCTTTTTATGAGTCTATATATAGTGAAGAAAACGGCGACTTACCTCGTCAAACCAAGCGACAGCGCGTCGCGTTAATACTACGACGGAAAATGCGGCGAAAAAGAAAATTACAGACCCAAACAGAAAAAAGGGGCACATATTCCGCATAACATGCTGAAGAAGGAATATTAAAAAAAGAAAAAAGAAAAAAAAAGTCCGTCACAGGAGTCGCTATGGGAGTGTATGCAAATATTTGGCATCCTCTTTGAGTTCTCGGCCAATGGAAAAAAATTGATCGGCCGATAAAAGCAGTCGTTGTTCTCGAAGCGGGGAAGAATGTTTTTGGGTCTAACTGGTTAGGTGGATAGCATTTCGCAATATTGTACCGGTGAGTTGAATTGTCAGCAGTTTCTTTTTCTGGCCCGATATTCGAGTAATTTGCGAGAAAATATTTCCTATACTATAATTCTAAATTTTCATTTAGTTATCTCGCCTTTAATAAAAAGGCGCACAAAAAATTTTGTGCAAGCTTTTCTGTAAAAAAATTATTTTGTCCTTTGATTTTTATGTTTATGTAATAAATGTTTTTTTTTTTTTCACATTTCATAACTGAATGTTGAGTTTTGTCTGTTACTGTATGTGCTATAATCAGGATAAAACAGGTGACGTTCTTTCTTCTCCCACTCTTTCCCGGGTAAAATACTTTTACAATCCCTCAAGCGCTTTGCCATAGAACTTCTTCTATGTGCCTTGTCCTTTCAGGACGTAGGCGATCATGGCCTTCCACATCTCCCTATCCCTGGTGGCTCTTAACACGCTTTCTCCTGTTACACCACGTAACCCCCGCTCTGCCATCTACCTGCTCAGGTCCTTATGTTATCCGCTGCTTTCCCCTGTCTCTCTTTCCCTCTACCTGGCCTCTTAATATCAGATAGCGTTCGCACAACTTCTTCTTCTTTATGCCCTGTCTCTTCAGGACGTAAGCGATCATGGCTTTCCGCGTCTCCCTATCCCTGGTGACTCTTAGCACGCTTTCTTCTGTTACACCATGCAACCCTCGTTCCATCATCCACCTGATTAGGTCCTTCAAATATGTTATCCGTTGCTTTCCCCTGTCTCTTTTTCCTTCTATCTGGCCTGTTAGTATCAAGTTCTCCAAGCCTTCCTTCCTCAGTGCATGTCCCAGGAACTTCAGCTGTCTTTTCTTGATGCTCGGTATTAATTTCCTTTTCGTTTCCATCCTTTCCAAAACTTTAAACGTTGCTCACATACTCGATCCATGATATCCGCAGCATCCTTCTGTAGAACCACATTTCAGTTGCTTCAAGTTTTTCCTTCATCTTCGACGAGATTGTCAAGCATTCACTGCCGTATTGAAGAACTGACATCACATAGCAATCCAGCACTCTCTTTCCTGTTGCTAGTGAAATTTCCCTATCTCTTAATCCTCTACTCAGCTTCTGGAATGCTTCCTTCGCCATGCCAATTCGCCTTCGAATTTCTGTATCGCACTTTCCGTCTTCTGTTAGAACATTTCCCAGGTATTTAAATTTTTGTACCTGATTGATTTTAGTATCCCCCAACTGTATTTGGCATATTGCGCTGCTCTTTTTGCTGATGACCATGCATTCGGTTTTCTTGCAATTTATTTGTAGTCCTTTCTTTTCACTCTCTTCAGCTACCTTCTGTAGGAGGTCTTGTAGTTTCCTTTCTGTGTCTGCTATCAGCACTGTATCATCTGCGTAGATTATGTTGTTCAAATTGTGGCCTCCGTTGACGAATCCTGGCATAACTTCTAGGGTTCTCAGAATAGTCTCGCTGTATAAGTTGAATAGATCCGGTGAAAAGACACATCCTTGTCTTACTCCCATTTCTATCTTTGTATATCTGCTGAATTCGTTATCTGTCCGTATGCAGTCGGTTTGCTGCCAGTACAGATTCTTGATTACTATGTTTTTCCCAAATATGTCGAGGTTGCTGAGTATTTCTATCAATTTTTTTGTGGCGTATTTTGTCGAACGCCTTCGCATAATCGATAAAACATAGGTACACGTCCTTTCCCATTTGTATTGACCTTTCGGGTAGCATCCGAATCATAAATATGGCGTTCCTTGTTCCAGTGTCTTTGACAAAACCGCACTATTCTAGTCCTATCTCTGACCTGATTCTGTTTCTCGCTTTATTCATCATGATTCGAACGATCAGTTTTGTAATGTAGTTCATTAAACTGATTGTTCGGTGGAGTTCGCACTCGTTTACAACTGGCTTCTTAGGTAGTGCTATGAAAATCGACTTGCTTAGGTCGTCTGGTATTACTCCATTGTTATAAATTTCATTTATTATTTCTGTAATTTTCTCTCCGTCAAATTCATCCAGGGCTGTCAGCAACTCTATTACGATGCCGTCTAGTCAAGCTGTTTAGTTCCTATTCAGTTTGGCTATTACAGCTTCCACCTCGGACTTTAATATTTCCAGTTCGTCCTCGTCTTTGTGTATTATCGGTTGCTCTCTCTTGTCGTGGAAAAGATCTTTTATATATTCTTCCCATCGCTGGAGTATTTCCTCTTTCGCCAATATGATCGTTCCATCCTTGGATTTTATACATCCTGTTGAGGAGCAGGTTTTTGTCCTGTTAGCTCTCTTATTTCTTTTTGCATGCCTGCTTTATTAGTCCTGCTCAATCGCTCTACCTCTGCACATTTGTTGTTGAGTCATTCCTCTTTAGCTCTAGAACTTATAGTATTAAAATGTCGTCCTGAGAGTAACAATGTGATTCGTGCTGTCTTTCATTGTTTTCTGCGACAACGAAAACTAGAAATGTCCTCCATATAGAACACAGCGAGCAGTCGAATATCTGTGAGCAAAATCTGTAAACATACGAAGAACTCTCTTGACCGCTGGCAGACCAAAAAAGCGCTGCCGTACGCCATTACTCTCTCAACAGAGAACCGGTTAGTCATCAACAGCTTCTTTTGTAAGTTATTTTTTTGTTAGTTTTCAATGACTGACTTGACTAACGCTTGTCCAGGAGAGTTCTGCAATGTACGTGTCCAGAAACTTAATTTTATCTAACCACTTTGCACAAACCTCGCCGATAATCAAAAAGGACAGGTGCTGGAGCGTTTCTCCGAAAGTTCACCGTTAGCTCTTTTGTCTTAAAAGTGTTTAATGTAAAATCATTTACCGAGCTCCATTCGGCCAATCTTCCTTTATTTTATTTCACTCCTGTAGTATAAGAACTCTTTATTACTCATAATTTTGTTGTAAAATATTTTGATAGAGTGACTGATCTAACTAACAAATCTGAAGTATTAAAATATTTTTCTAAATTGTTTTTTGCAAAAGAAAGCGGCTCATAGTCTCAAAACTCGCTAAATCAAAATCTTCGAACAGGCGTAGTTTAACGAGATACATTTTGTGATTTTTGATCACTAGGAATAGTAAGTTACGTCTCCGTAATATTCAATTTTTGATTGAATTTAGAGCCTATTTGCAGTTACTTACTAAGTTTAGTTTTTCTGAAGGACAGAAGAATTTTGGTATTGAAAAACGTTGGCTGATTTTGGGAGCTGAACATTAAGTTTGGAGAGTTGAAAGAAAGGAGAAAGTAAGAATATGAAGATGCAGCAGCAGAGAGAGAGAGAGAGAGAGAGAGAAAGAGAGAGAGAGAAAAAGAACAAAATAAGAAGTGGAAGAAGAAGAGAGAAAAGGAGTAAAAAAGAAAAGAAAAGAAAAATAGAGAAGAAAAAAATGTACAAAATTAGAGAGAAACGATTATCGTTTTATAGTTATTTGTGAAAGTTTGTCACAAATTAGAGGTATTAATCCTGATTTAGAAATTATGAAAATATAAGATATATCTCATTTTTTTAATCTCAAATTGTAAAACTGAACTATTGTCTAATTAAAAAACGAACCAGAAAACAAGCGACTCCTATGAATTGTCAACCTACGTAACTTCGTTTGACAGTCAAATGAATCGAAATATCTCATTATTTTGTTGATGATGATAATTGTTTTCATGAACCCAACATAATTGTATTTAAAATTGTTATCTTGCCAAAGTATTTAGCGCACAAAGGAAATGTTTTTGCAAGCTTCTTTTGTAACTGTTTTATTCTGTATCATTATTATTTTTATATCTTTTAATAAATATAAACTTCTTTCAAATTTCACACCAGAGTAAGATTCTTGTGTTTTTCGTTTGCACCATTCACATTATTCGGCATAAGAAATATCTCTCTTCTCCCCGAAATTGGTTTAATATGTCCATGGAAGGCAAACAAATCAAAAAGACAAATAAGGGTAAAGTCATAAAACAAATAGACAGATAGATCAATTGATATACCAAGCGATAAATATTCCGTTGAAAAATTAATGAATGCAGATTGACTGATAGTCAGTTCCGGATGAAAGTCAAAGTTAGAATGTTAAGATACGTAGTTAATTATTTACACGACAGAGTTATTGCAGATTATACAATTAATAAAATGGTGTTGACATTTAACGATCATGATCCAAAGTAATAGAAATGGCATATGACGCCGACAACTGGAATCCGTGAAAAACTCAGCGAATCTGTTCAGCCAACTAACAAATGAATAGACTGTCGTGAAGATAAAGATTACACGAGAGACTGGAGTATAAACCTTGACAGTTATACCGCATCGATAGTGTAAATTTCACAAATACAAAATTGTAACAATTGTCAGTTATAAGAAGATTGTGTAGGGTAAGTATCCTGAGTTCCGAGATTTTATTTGCTATAAAAATTAGCATAAAATTTCTGGCTTTTAGCAGAGACGAGCTTACTATAGCATTTCTATTAGAAAGCTCTATCTCTAGAACATTGATGCGAGTAATACAAATTGACAATAAGGTAGATATGAACTGACATAGATAGATAGATAGATAGATAGATAGATAGATAGATAGATAGATAGATAGATAGATGTCGGGTCCTTACACGAGGATGACAATCGCCGATGAGTTTGATCAATGTTTTACTTCTCGTGGGAAGACTAGGGTTCTTGAAGCCAGCGAGTGACTTGTAATGCTTATTATGGATGTGGCAAATGAAGTTGTTTTGTAGAGTCTGGCCTGTTTTATAAAGTCTGTTCAGCTTACTTGTGCGTTTTCATGTGAGACGGAAGCGGCTTCTGTAGATTTTCTGACATACTGCGTATTAAGTTATTTTCAACGTAATATTGATCATAATTTGTGAAAGATCTACATATATGACGCGCCGTGTGGCTAATGAAGCCAGAATGAAGAGTGTGGGAGAATGAAAATAAACTAATCAAAAAATAATTACTAAAGAAAGAAGTGCATTTTTCCATAAATAAAAAAAAAGAAGGAACCAAAAAGGGTTTTCGGTTGTTGGAGTTTTGTGGTACCGTTGTATACTAGTGTGCCAGCCATGAGCTAATTCATTTTATAGAAGGGTTAACCGATCAGAAGGCTCAAAATATTCAATGCGACGTGTATAAAGGCGACCATATTTTCTTGAGTATTGGCGATATAATCAGATTCAGTTGAGTGTCCGACTCGTGAGTATTAATCTTTGACGGTGTTTCATTGAACAGATTACGTACTGCGCTGTATTCTATATTCATAAACTATGGTGGACATAGTCAACACCAGTTACGTGCTAATTTTATGACCCCATTTCCGGAAAAGACATGATCGGTCTCTTTTCACCTTTCAACCATTGAGTTCGGATGTGTTTGGTAGCCATGCTAAGGAAGGGTAAATTCGACCTCTGTCACCCATCTTCAAGTTTATTTGAGGTTGACTATTCTCCACACATTCGCCTCTTTGTGCCTACGTGCGTCAATAAACATTGGTGATTCATTTTCTACTCAAGTCTTCGTTTATTATTTTACCGGAGATTTTATTTCATTAAATTGGGAATGTTTTGTCTAAAAGACCCAGAGAACGTATAAACATGCATAATAAAAAAAGAATTGCAAATTGTATAAAAATAATAAAAGAGTAAATAAAAAATAATACAATAGGTTAGGTTTGCTTATTGCACTTTTTTTTAAAAAAACGTGTATTAATATAAATTAGTTACTAACGCTGTTTTCTTAATAGAGAACTGTTATTGAAACGAGGCTTTTTTTTTATAATCATATCGCCCCAAGCAAGGCATTTTACTGCCACTGTTTTGCAGGGGGTTACATAGGAGGAAAGTTACGAGAAAGTGTGACAGGTTATAGGAGGTGTCAAGAAGTGGGTAAGTGAAGTATAAGAATACTAGTGAGAGTGGAGTGGACAAAGAAAGGAGTATGAGAGAAATGATGCAGGTTAGTGAGATAGGAGATGACTATTTACATTTAAATTCTTGGAGATTGTAGCTGTTGGGGAAGCAAGTAAATAGAAGAGAATTCCACAGGTGGGAAGTACGAGAAAAGAAGCTGATGGAGTAGAATTTACGTTTACAATTTATTGGTTTCACAGTAAAATGGTGAGACCTAGTTGCTAATCTTGTGGCTCGAGTAAATTTATATATCGGAGGCACCAGTGAGCTAAGTTCATCAGAGCAGAAGCCGTGAAAGTATTTGTAGAAGAGACACAGGGAAGCCATATTGCACCGGTGAGAAAGTGACTGTATCTGAGCTGCCAAGTCGGGATCTATCACATTACAAATTCTCCGTTGGATTTTGTCAAGGACACCTAAGTGGCTAGCAGGAGCACCAGACCAAATATGACAGCAGTATTCAATGCACGGGCGGATGGTAGATTTATATATGTGCAGGATTGTTTCAGGCGGAAAAAACTTTCTGACCCTACACAGAGAACCGACTTTCTTAACAGCGGATTTAGCTATTGTTACGGTTAGTAATAAAATGGCTTGAATAAAATTTAATTTGTAAAACTTTATTTATGTGAGGCTCGAATTGTTGTTGTAAAAGAACCGTCAAAATGAAGCCTGGTGGTTTATAAAATAAAAATGAATGTTTAAAGTTTGATTTTCAAAATTTATAAAAGAATAGGCGCAAATCTGATGGTCTTGAAATCCGACTCAATAAAATTTACAAACAGGCCTGATTTTAAAAGGTATGATATTTCTGATTCAAATCGGAGCCGATATGTGGCTATTTAATAAGTCTGGTTTGTAAGGCAGGGGAAAGTCGTTGCCAGTTACTGGAAGAGGAGGGACTTGGTTTCCACAAGCGAAAATCATTGACAGTTGCTAGAACAAAAAACAGAAGGGTTTCACAAGGACGACTCCGACGATTGCAACAACGATGAAAAAGACGTAGCAAAAGAAAAAAAAAAGAAAGGAAATAACAAAGAAAAAGAACGGGAGTGAGCAGAAAGAAAGAAAAGGAAAAGAAAGCAGAAAGGGGAAGTTTCTAAGTATTTAGGGAAAGATGTACGATTATCTTTTTACAGTTGTTTGTGAAGGTTTTGTCAAAAAGAAGTATTAACTCTGATTTTGAACGTTTGTTATGAAAATACGAGATTTATCATATCTATATAAAACTGAACAATTGACTAAACACAACGACGCCTTTGAATTTGCCATCTTTCTCAACTCCTTTCGGTAGCTGTATGAATCGAAGTAAGCAAACATTTTGTTGATAACAATTATAATTGCTTTTATGAGCCCAACAGAACTGAAGTTAAAATTTGTTACTTTGTCTAATTGTGCTACGCACACCCACCGACGCTTGTGAATTTTCCATCCTTCTCAAATCTTTTTAGATAGTTGAATGAATGAAAGTGAGTGAATATTTTGTTGAAAATTGTAATTGTTCTTATGAGACTAACAGTATTGTGGTTAGAAATTGTTACCTTACGTAAGCGTTTGACGCACAAACGGCAATTTTCTGCAAGCTTGTTTTGTACATTTTGCATTTTGTACTGTTATATTTTTCATGTCATTTAATAAATGTAAATTGTTTCAAATATCACATCCGAGTAAGAATCTTGTAGGCTTTTTTTTTGTTTGTGTTTTTCATGATGCACGGGGAAATCGATTTGACGTTCTCTTCTTTCCCCCACCACAAATCTTAAATCAGCATAACCTGAAGTAAACTTTTGAATTTGTGAACCTTTCGAAGTAAGTAAATTTCTTATGTTGTTAAAAAATTGATTTACATGAATCATTGTTCTTAAAGAAAGTGTTTTTTAATAATTTCACCCCCAAACAAAGGCAATAAAGCAACTAAAGCGTAATGAGTTACAAAGTGTTAGAGAATGAAAAGAAAAACACTATTAAGGAAAGAGAACAGTAAAACAACAAGAATTAATAAGATAAAAGATAATGATTGACATTGCATTTAAATTTTTGAAGATCAAAGTTGACTGGTAAGCAAGAAGGTGGAAGACAGTTCTACAAAATAGAAGCGCGATAGAGGAAACTATCAGAATAGAACTTACGGTTACATCTAGCCATTTCAACTGTAAATTGATGAGATTTTGCCGCCGATCTAGTTCTACGCTTACTTTTATAAAATCTCGGTACCATAGAGGAAAATTCGTCTGACCAATTACTATGAAAGTATTTATAGATGAGGCATAGAGAAGCTACATTACAGTAGTAGGGAAAATGACTGAAACTGAGGTGCCAGGTCAGGACAGAGTTTTAGGAAAAAAATTGCTTTCGTGTGTAGCGATAGGGAGATGGTTAATGTCTCTTTGATTCGGCCTTGTGTCAGACATAACCGAATTTCCTACAACTTACAAGTTTTATGCAAAATTATCATCAGAAGGTTTTTCATCATTAGAAGGTTGGTTGTCAGTTGGAATGTGTGGATTAGTGTAGAAGAGTGGAATAATAAAATATACATTTTGAATGTTAAAATAGGAATTTATTAAAAGGAAAGAATAACATGAGTTGTAGAAGTTAATGTGCAATTAGAAACATTATTAAAAAGTTAAGGGTAGAGTTCGTACAAAATTTGTAGTAATTGTTGAAAGAGTATATGCGTACATACGTATGTATGTATTCAGTAGGAATGTCTTTGGGTGGAGAAGTAGAAGTAAAAGAAATTAGCAGAAGGAAAGAGAAAGAGGACAATGTTCGAGTCGCTTGAAGTTGACGTTACGTTTTAGATGTTTGTCTCGCGGCTCCCATCTGACTTTTATTGTAATCTAGATTTTTCACACTTACTCGCGAAGTCCTTTTTGATCTTGCAAATCGCTCCCATTTGTCAAAAATCATTTTAACACCTACTTGCGAAATCTGTTTTCGACTTTTTCGTTAAGCACATGGTCAATCCTTTTTCTATTTGGGAAAACCAGGATTTTACACGTCATTACGAATTTTTGTAAAAGTGAAGAAGAAGGTTGATTTTAATTAATTTCTTATCCGCTACACATGAACTGTTTCTAAGAGAAAACAGACTTGTATTTCAAAGAACTTTTAATCTGCCTAGATAGTTTCAGGCACAGAAGAAACATCTTGTACAAACACCTATATTGTATAGTTTGTAAAAAATATTGTTATTTTAATAAATGCTTGTTTCTTTACAAATTTCACTTTGAATAAAAGATTTGTCCTTTCCGTTAGCGTCTCTAAATGTTCTTATAAAGAGCAGGCTAAGAAATTTTGAAAGCCTTTTCTATTATTTCCCCTCTACTCTTCTCATTTTAAAATATTTAATTTTGTACGTAAATAATTTGGAAACCAAATGATTGTGAGCCGGTTGATCGAACTTTCCTGAAACATCAATTTTGTAGTTAAAAATTGGACTTCTAAAATGATATATCAGATTGAAATGACCATCTTTCTCTATTTGATTTTATCAGATGCGAATATACTCAGGCTAATCTGCCTGTATATGTCAGAATGAGATGGCTAACTAGTTAAATAATTTAGACGTATATAGGCTGTTCATATGCCCTGGTTTACATTATAACACACTTGACATACACTGCAATGTCATTATCTTGCTTTTTATCTTGACAGCTACAATCTCCAAGAATTTAAATGTAAAGTCATTAGTCATCTCCTATCTCACTAACTTGCATCCTCTCTCTCATGCTCCTTTCTCCGTTCACTCCACTCTCATCAGTATTCTCAACCTTCTCTTACCCTCTTCCTGACACCCCCTATAACCTGTCACTCTTTCTCATAACTTTCCTTCTATGTAACCCCCTGCAAAATAGTGGCAGTAAAATACCTTGCTTGGGGCGATATGATTACTAAAAAAAAAAAAATGTTATATCGAGCACTGTTTGTTATAACGTCAGCCACTGTTGAGTGTTGATTTTATACTCGCCATATAATTCAATCCTCTATTGTCTTCGTTATCGCACACTTAACATACGCTGCAATGGTTTGGTGAAGCTCGTTTCCTGCTTATGAAACTTGAAGTCACGAAGACAACTGAAAGGTCAAATTAAATACCTTTTCTCGCTAGTCGATAGTACATTTGAGAGCGGGGTAGATTTCATATAAAACGGTGACTACGTATGGCTTTACGCAACGTTCTTTGATTACTGGATTGAACGTAGTTTGGTTCGGCTATCAAATTGAACGCTCTCCGTCACCGGGGTTTGTTTACATCCTGTGAATAACCTGTTCTGGAAGCTGCCTGTCTCTGCCGTTACACAGATAGCTCACTGGTAAGATGCTCGTTTAATGACAAAATAGTCGGATTTTCGATCCCGGCTTGAAGCTAAACGGATAATCTAGCTGTTCTGAAGAGCAGTGATACAGCGAAACAAACTTGATGACGAAAGCTATATTTTCGCCTACACATTCCGTCGATTAACAGACTTTATCAAGGCAATGAAATTGATTTTATTTTTAATAAAATATTTATAAACAAAAAGTTGCTGGTTCTGGGTAAAGATGCCCATAAACTATTCATAAGATCAACTGAAATTATGCATTTAAAAAATTATCATATTTCATACACGAAGAGAATGTTTTCATGTGCAGTATACTGTTGTTATAAGATGATGGAAATTAACTGTTTTCTTTTTCTTTTTGTTTGTTGTACATATTAGCTTGGAAAAGTATTGGTTCTATTAGGAAAGGTGAGATTAGGAAAAAAAAACTAGGACGTAGATTAATATTTTGATAATATTTTATGGCGGCACTCCCGAGAATTTTCCTTCTGAGTAAATTATTTTCTCTTTTGATTATTATAGCATTTTTAGCTCAAAAATGTGGCCGAATTTACTTCTGTGTATGACCAGTGCATTTGTTAAATTGTCATTTATAAAGTCTCTTTTGTGTTCATGGATATTATTTTTTTCATTACTACATTTTTCTCCAATGCATTATGAATTCCGCCTCATTGATTTCGCTACCATCTTCTTAAGTCGTCCGATATTCGTGTCAACTGATTTCACCGGGAACTCATGTGGTATGGAACTTATGGAAGATATAACGTTTTGTATTCGCTCTTCAAGTTCTTTCAAAGTCTTGATTTGGTACAGCACACTTGCTCCTTTAACCAACCTGAAAGAAAAATATCGCAGGGTCTTAAGTTAGTACTCCTGGTTGGCTATCTATCTAAACTTATTTATAAATGAAACTTTGTGTGTGTGTGTGTGTGTGTGTGTGTATGTGTGTGTGTGTGTGTGTGTGTGTGTCCGTTACCTATAGACTCCGAAACGGCTGAACCGATTTTCTTGAAAATTTACACAGTTGTACTATAAGCGTCTGCGAGTGTTCTTAGCTAGGTTTTGTGTCGAGGTACCCTCGATAAATATTGAAAATCGATAATCGAAAAAATCGGGTTATAGAAGGAGTGGTCCGATTTTAATCAAATTTCATGCACTCGTAGACAAAGACATAAGAAACGATATTCAGAAGTTTCAAGGTTGCAGTTCTTACAATAGTGCAGAAAATCGATAATATATATGTATAAATAGCAAGATGTTTGTGTGTGTGTCTGTTTATCTGTCTGTATGTCCTTTATAGAAATCCACAATTTTTATCCGATTCTCACCAAACTTCACACAAATATTCTTTAGGCTGAGTCTGAGCTCCAAGACCGTGGATTAGTTTTAAAGCTTTCATTACACCCAAGCAACGCCGGGCTATACTGCTAGTTTATACATAAAATAAGAAGTTACTTTTTAATCATCTTGTATATATATATATATATATATATATATATATATATATATATATATATATAATAATAATAATAATAATAATAATAATAAAATCGACTCTGTACGTATCCAAATCTTAAAATCTTACACAAGTAATTTTTAAGGACCACGAATAACCGGCAGAATCTAACTCCGTTATTGTCCTCGGCTATAAAGCTTTGGACAATGAGGGGGAAAAAAAAGAAAACTGCGGAGCACCGACAATACATACAGTACTTCACAGCAAAGAAAAAAAAACCCTCAAACGGAACGAACCACAAAGAAAGAAAAGTGCTCGATACAAAACTAACCAAAAAGGATTAACCAAGAGGCAGTGACGTAGAGCAAAAACACACGAGAAAAAATCGCAAGATCGCCAAGACCTACCGCGGTTAAAGTTTACGTTAACGAAAATGACAAAAGCCCTAAAACATACATAGGATCCACCCACGATAATTTTAAAATTAGGTTTTACAACCATAAAACCTCTTTTAGAAACGAGAAATATAAGCATAGCACAGCGTTATCTACCTATGTATGGGAAATAAAAACCAAAACTAAAAAGGACCCCATTCTGAAATGGGAAATAATAAAAAAGTGCCCTAACTATAACAAAAACAATAAATTTTGTAGGGTATGTGACGAGGAGAAGCTAGCAATAGCTAAATTCGAACCTGCCAACAAACTTATTAACGCTAAAACAGAAATACTAAATAAGTGTAGAATTCACAAAGCAAAATTTCTTGCTTAGTGTATCGGACCTTAATGTGACTCCAGAAATTTTTTTTTTCTCTTCGAACACCCCTTCCCCAGATGGGTTAGTCTTTGATAGGTGTCTATTTATTTGATTAGTCCTTGGTCTGCCTTTGCCCTGACGAGCCGTTGTGGCTGACGAGCCATTGTGGGTTTTCCAGTAAACGAATTTGGATTACGAGTCAGTCGTGAAGACCACCCATTTCCTCCCAAACCTGCGTTTCGTGGTCTTTTGGGAGGATCAAAGTGTAGTATCTGTTCCTTCGCTTACGTACTGGCTTATCAGTTAGGAGAGATACGCGTCTGTTGTCCTTTCGAGGATAACTGAACCACCTGAGTTTATTGCTCGGGCCGAGTGCTTCAGTCATAAGGTTTCTGGTACGGACTGAAGCACCGGTTCAGTTAGCTGTAGATAGGAAACGCACTTCGGCCTCTTAGGAGGCATGGCCTCGGAAGGGCCTGAATCGGTCGTTCCCCCCACCACGGCCTCGGTGGGAGGGAGAGAGGGGGATTGGCAGCTGCCGCCAGCCACGGCGACACCCCCCTCAACAGGAGTACCAGTGACGACAGGAGTACCAGTGACCGCAGGAGTACCAGTGACCGCAGGAGCACCAGTGACCGCGGGACGTCCAGTATCTCCAGTTCCCTCGACGTCGAAGAAGGATGGGCAGCCGATCCCAGTATCACCGGTTCCCTCCGGCACGGCATGGAGAGGAGGGACCGTCAAGAAAGTAGCTAAGGACTCTGCGTACTATGAGGCAGTCAAAGACAAATACGCAGAGTTCATTTCGGGAACGGAGCTCTTTTCTGTTCCCGAAAGTCTGAGCAACATTGAACCCAGGATCCTCACCCTGCTGACCAAGGATCTTAAAAGTCACAAATTCGTTGGGGTCAGCAGGGATGTGGTGGAGGAGGCCATTGGAGCCCTCAATATAAAGGCAAAGATGGTGGCCAGACGCAGTCACGCCATGTGGGACATCCTGCTTGGCACGGAAGAAGAGGCGAGAAATCTGGCCGGAACGACCTTACAGACTAAGACGCTCCTCATGCAGACGGAATACATGGGCACACGCAAAGCCAAAATTACGCTGCATGGTGTGCCCATGGACATCTGCATGGATCATATTGGAGCGTTTTTTACACAATACGGCAAGGTGGCGGAGGTATCCTCGATTCTCTCGAAGCGGGGCTATCAGACGGGGGATGTCACTCTGCAGGTGACGGCCTCCCGAAAGAAATTGGCGGAGATCCCAAACATCATCACCTGCAGAAAAAGAGCGATTTTCGTGATTGTTGAAGGAAGGAAACCCTTTTGCTGGGTCTGTGGAGATTCTAGCCACGTGGCCAAAGCGTGTCCCACCAAAAATCCGGCGTCTAAGGCCCAGCCTCCACAGACCCCGGCAGTAGAGAAACCAGAGAAACCAGTAGAACCTAAGAAGAGCGCCGCAGAACCAAAGGAGGGGGAATGGAAGACGGTTGGCAAGAAGGGTGCCAAATCCAAAAGCCAGCCGTCGGTGGAGAATCAACCTAGCAAAACACCAGTACCATCACCTACTCCATCGCCCACTCCCAAGGAAAAGGGGTTAGTTGCTTCTCCCCAGAAGAAAACTACAACACCTCCGCCGCCGCCAGCCAAGCAGGATGTCACCCAGGGAAAAGTTAAGGATTCCCTGCAAGAGGACATGGTGGTTAACATACAGGAACCCAGGTCGTCATCCCTAAAGAGGTGCAGGGCGAAAGAAGAAGAAGAGGAGGAAGAATGCATCGCGAAAATGCAAAGGAAGAGCCGCAGCAGCAGCAGGAAGAGCCAAGCAGCCGTCTCCTTGCCCGTGTCTCCGGAGAGACCGAAGGACACCTATGCCAAGAAGGCAAGCAGCCTCCCAGCTTCCCCCCTTAAATTTAGCAAACATCTTTCCCTTTCCCATCCCCGGCCTTCAAGCTGACCCCCCTTTTACCAAGGAAAACACTTACCCCCACTCCCACCCCTTCTCCTACGGCTTCCCAGCCCAAAATGAAAAAGTCTCTACCGAAGGGTGAAGCCCTGATGAAGATAGACTCAAAGGAGATAGCAAAGGAGTGGAGTGCACAAAGGCGTGCGCTTTTGAAGCCACTCTTAAAGCTTAAAGAGGTTAATGGAAAGTCTTCGGAGGACCCATTTAATTTCCCTGAGGCCCCGGGGGTAATTACCCTCATAAGGACCACAGGGGGAAAGCTCCGAGTGTGGGATCACGTGGAGGCTGCTGATAAACTTTATCCAAATATTGATATGGTGAGGAGTGGAACTCCTGAATTGCGCAAAATGGCGAAAAATTGTGCCGGGCGGCTCCCAGTTTTGCTCCACCCCTGTTTGTATAAGGTGGTAAAACTAACGTACCCCACGGACGTTGGCGGTATTGTCCATGACGGACGGGTTACGTCCGATATAGGAACGGGTTCCCTTGGACAGTCCGTCGGGGTCCTTTCCCCCAATGATTTTTATCCGGTATGTGCCCATGTTTAAAGTTGATACATGCGTGTCTTCTTTGTCTTTTTCGTTACAGGTTTAAAAGATGTCTATTAAGATAGCCAGTTTGAATGCGAGGGGCCTGAGGGATCGGGGTAAGGCGGCTCGCCTGCTTCGTGACCTCTTGTCCTTCGGCGTGGATGTGGCCGCGATCCAAGAGACTCACTTTGTTTGCGAAGTCGACTCGTGTGTGCTGGCTAACGACTTTGTCGTCTATTCAGCATATGGGAGCCGGCATGCCAGAGGTGTTTCTTTGCTGGTCAAGCGTACCCTGGACGCGAGGATTGACCTTGTCCACGTCGGTGCCGAGGGCCGGCTGATCGTGGCCGATATTGCAGTGAAAAGCAAGTCGTTCCGGTTGATTGCGGTGTATGCGCCCAACGATCAAGGTGAGCGAGTCTCTTTCTTTCGGCTGTTGGAGCCCTTCATGGTGGATTCAACACGGCTAATCTTAGTTGGGGACTGGAATGCCATCCTAACCCCCAAATGGGATAGAGGAAGGGGCGGTAGCGGGAGGAGTGGTGATCGTAGCCTGGTTGATCTGATCGACGAATTTGGTCTCGTCGATAGATACCGGGTCGATCATCCGGAAGGGAGCATGTGGACGTGGGCGCTTAATTGGCCTTCTACCCGGGTATCTGCGTACCTGGATAGGATGTTAGTGAGAGTGGCCGACATAGACTTCTTAGAATGTCCAACGTTCCACTGGTTAGGCCACACGGACCACAAACTCGTTTGTGCCCGTGTGGTGTTAGACTTTAGGCCTAGGTTGGCTGGTTATTGGAAGTTCAATCAGTCTTTACTGGACAGGCGGGACTTTCGTGACCAGCTGACTAGAGTAGTTCAGCAGGCGTTAATTGGGCGAGTCATTGGGAATAAGTGGTGGGCTAGCCTTAAGGATAGCATTAGGTCTTTCGCCACCCAATACAGCCAACGGCTCAACCTAGATAAGGCTGCGAAGGCAAAGACACTTAGAGCTAATTACTCCCGGGCGGAGGCTGGTGGGGATCCCCTAGAAATAGCCTTAGCTAAGGAGGCCCTGGAGCGTTCGACTAGCGGGCGCTACATGGGCCAGGTAATTAGACATAAGTTAAGCAAGATGTCTTCCGAAGCTGTGAACATGGGCGCAGAACTGCGCAAGGAAGAAATTCGTCGGGCCGGCGATCGGTACATTCGAGAGGTGCGCGACCCGGAGGGGCATCTCCTAAGGTCCACTGACGACATGTGCTAGGCGTTCCGGCAGCATTTCGAACACCGGTTTACCAAGGAGCCTGGTCTCCGTGACGAGGAGTTTCGCAGCTATTTGGCTGACTTTCCCCGGCTTTTGCCGGCTGAAGCGGCTAGCTGCGAGGGAGAGATTACGGAGGACGAAGTCTACGCGGCTTTGAAGAAGGTCGGCAGTGGCAAGTCGCCAGGTTTGGATGGTTTGCCCTATGAATTGTACTATGAATTGAGGCTGTCGCACCTTTTTGTCCCGATCTTGACTGTCGTGTTCAACCACTGGTTTCGGCAGGGGTCCATCCCCGGTCGGATCACCAGGGGCGTGATCACGCTGTTGAGAAAAGGCAAGAAGGTTGGGCGGGAATTAGACGATTACAGGCCCATAACTCTGCTAAACACAGAGTTAAAGATTTTGGCCAAGATCCTGACGAATCGCTTGCAGCTAGTTGCCGAGTCTCTGTTGGAACCGGATCAGACTTGCTCTGTGAAGGGACGAACAATTCAGAGCAACCTGCACTTGATTCGCACGATCGTAGAGGGTGTAGAAGACGACGAAGAGGCCGCGCTGATCAATTTGGATCAGTCCAAGGCATTTGATAGGATTGACCATGGCTACCTGGCTGCTGTCCTGCAGGCCGCCGGATTCAAACCCGACTTCAGCCGCTGGATTAGCCTTCTGTATCGCTCCCCCAAGGCTGTGGTACAGGTGAACGGGAAGCTGTCGAGCGCTTTCGCGCTGTCTAGGTCGGTCCGACAGGGTTGTCCGCTGTCGCCTCTCCTTTATGTCCTGGCGTTGGAGCCGCTACTTCGCCGGCTAAGGGACGAGGCGTGCAGTCCGGTCCTACGTGGAATCAAGGTACCTGGAGGAGCTCGAGCCAGGGTTTCCGCGTACGCCGATGACGTAACGACCTTTGTGTCCTCCCGGAGTGACATAGAGGCGGTACAGAAGGCGCTTGAACGGTACGAACAGGTAACAGGGGCCAGAATTAACTGCGACAAGTCGTCCGGCTTGCGGTTAGGTGCCTGGAAGGGTGTTTCCCTCCCGGGGCCCTTCGACTGGACGGACGGGCCGGTCAAAATCCTCGGAATTTGGTTCGGTCCGGACTTACAGTTGGAGAAGAACTGGTCAGAAATACAGGCAAAGGTCGGCGCGTCGGTCGAGATTTGGCGTCGACGGAGTCTCTCCGTGAAGGGCCTGGCGGAGGTGTGTAACACATACCTCTTTCCCAGAATCCTTTACCGGCTGTCTGTACTTCCCCTTTGTGACGATCATGAGAAGGCGCTCGAGCGTTTGCTATTCTCCTGTCTGTGGAGAGGACGCAAACACATGGTCGACAAAGGAGTCTGTTGCCTCCGTCCGTGTCATGGGGGTCTGGGAATGCCGCACTTGAGAAGCCAAGTTGGTATTTCTCAGGCGCGCGTTGTCGGAAGATCGGCTGCTTGCGGGGGTAGTGAGGGACATGTTCCCTAGCCTCACTATCACTCCCCCGCTCTTGAGGCTTAGCAATAGGCCTTGGGGGCGGCCGAAATTCCTGCTCGAATGTCTGAAGGCCCTGCAGGCCATTCCATGGTCCAGTGACCTTTCACGGCCTAGGAGAATCTTCTATCGGGGATTAGTGGAGGGCGCCGTGAAGGATAAACTGTGGAGGAAACTCGGCATGTCGAGAGAGGAGTATCGCTCTCATTGGTCTTGGGCGCCAGGTGCGGATTGGCTCAGCAACTCTGAGTTCTCTCTGACCTGGCGATTGGCTCGGAATGGTTTGTCTCTCAATGACAAGCGTTTCGCAATGGGCCTGGCGGATTTGCCAGATTGTGAGCGTTGCAACCTTGGAATCAAGGAGACGTCTGCCCACGCCTTCTTCCATTGTTCGCGCGTTCGCCCGTTGTGGGAGCGTGTCGGCGAGTTGACTGCTCGTATCGCGCCGCGGGAGCTTCTGCTCATTGATCGCGCATACGCTGTGGACAATGTGTCGCCCCCGTACTCTGGAGTGAAGCGGATGGTGTTTCTGTCGCTACTGGCCACGGCTAGAATGGTGATTTGGACGACGCGACTGGAGGAAGTCTTGCGGGGCGGCCGTCTTTCGGATCAGGATCTAATCCGATATTTTGAGCACCAGCTCAAAATGAAGATTAGAACTGAACGGAAACGACTGCACCCGACAGATTTCAGCGAAAGGTGGGTATATGCAGCGAGCCTGGTTCGCGTGACCGGGGCTAGCCTTGATTTTCTCTTTTAGATCTGATGGGCACATCGGGGTGGATTCCGTTGGAACCCCTCCCGCGGTTAAGGTAAGAATTCTTTTGTGTACCTAGTTAATGTGAGTAAATGTGTTTGTCCCAGCCTGTTTCCGGCTCCATTGCTTCTGTTATGATCCAGTTCGAGATTCCCGCCTGTCCATTGTTATTTTGTCCCGTTTTTCATTCTCGTCTGGGTCAGTATTATACATTCTCCAGGCCCTCGTTATTTTTGTACCCTGCTTCTCCATTCCCCTTAGAAAGAGAGCTTCTTGATTTTGCCTTTTAAGGCAGAATACAGCGGCCTCTTTATTTTTGTGGGTGAGTTTGGGTCCTACTAACCCCATGTATATATCATTCTGTTGAAATTGTTTTTGTTTTGGGGATTTTTGTTTCTTCATACCCCCTTCCCATCATGTCATTTCATGTATAAAGTTTTAAATCTATTTTTGTAAAATATTGTAAAATATTGTAAAATCACAAATTTTTATGTACATTTGGGGCGTTTTGTAGGTCCCCGGCATGTTTTTGCGGTATTTTGGTGCATGATAAGTATGTGTGTTGATGGACAAATTTTTATGGTGAATGAGGATCATTGTAACGAATGTATGGGTCGTGAATCTGATTAGCTAGGTATAGGATAGAGTACAGGAAGACCAACCCAAGTTTTGTTTTCCCCTCCCATTTTTCGGCCTCGTGCCATAATTCTGTATTTTTCAGAATAAATAAACCCTGATGAGCCGTTGTGCGAAACCGCGGTAGGTCTTGGCGATCTTGCGATTTTTTCTCGTGTATAAATATATATATATATATATATATAAACGCGCGTCTCACATGTTCCCGCATATATTCGCTCTAGTAATCCTGGACTTAGTACTAGACCTACTCAGGCCGTCCAGGAGTCAGCTATTGCTCAACATTGTGCCTCCATGTATGAGAACACTTGGTTCTCTGTCCTGCATAGTGCTCAAACCGCTTATCATTTGCGTCTTCTTGAAGCAATTTATTGGAAATTTTAATTTTATCAACTCTTGTGGAGCTGCGGTTCACCCCCCCCCCTTACGTTTTGATTATTTTAATAAATTTGATTTTAAACGAGCTCCAACTTCCCTTCTATTGTAGTTATTTGAATTTTTATGTCCCATGTATTATTATAAGTGCCAACGGATAACCTATTAATAAGTGTTAGCCGAAAGATGTCTAAAAAGAAAAAAGGAAAAAATAAAAAAATAAAAGATGGCGTCCTGTTTGTTCAAATCAATTGTTCGTTTCTGTGGGTACAAGTCTTTGTTTATATATATGTCTGTGTGTGTGTGTGTGTGACAGTTTAATTAAGTTAACTGCCTCATTCTGATATATATATATATATACGAACTACATCTAAAAGTGAGCCCCTTTACCCATTTGGTAGTACCTTTTGGGTTTGATGACTTACATTACCGATTTGTTAGCAGTAGGTTTTTCTGATTTCGGTCGTGATTAGTGCTACTGTTTTGTTGGTACGTTTTACAATATATATATATATATATATATATATATATTTGATTTTTTTCTAAAAGAATTAATGGGCGTATATTCTTTAATCCGACCTATTTTATTACTTAAACCCATATTTTTAGTGGATTCTCGTAGTTGTGTAGACGCTCTGTTTATTTTAAACAGTATTTATGTGGTCTACCGACCTGCATACTCGAGAAAATTTAATAAAGGAGTTATGCAGTCGAGTCGAGTACGCAAGCCGGTAGACGAAACAAATACTGTTTAAAATAAATGGAGCGTCTACACAAATACGTGTATCCATTATAAAAATAACGTTTGAAATAAAAGAATATATATATATATATATATATATATATATATATATATATATTTGTTTCCGAATGATTTACATACACAATTAAATATTTCCTTTGCTCGCTTTATGTCTTCGTTTTCTTAATTTTATTTTGTCATTTGACAGAGTGGGAGAACGAGATAGATAATTATAGATATGGAAACCAAGTGACAAGCTGATGAGAGGGAGGGAGGGAGGGAGGGAGGGAGGGAAGAAGAGCGAGAGAGAAATAAGAAAAAAAATTAAAGGAATTGACACATATGATGTCATTACCAAAGTGGCTGCACTTGTCGGAAATAATGAGAACTTACCAGGGTGAGGTAACCGTGTCTCTAGTATGAGGGGTTCTAGGGCGCGAGTGCGCCATTATCTTCGCATTTATAGCCACCTTTCAGGAGTGGCAGGATGAGGGGAAAGTGGAGGTTACATGATAAAAGACTTCCCCTCGTTAGTAGTAGGCCGTCTAATTTTTGACAGTAATCCATTTGTTACCTGACCTAAGCGGAGAGGGTTGCAAAGGAAGGACATTTTCTTTTGCAATCGGCTCACTTTGAAAAGTCGAATTAATTTTCGACACATTCTAAATAGATCAGCACTCAGGACAACCCAACGAATCATCAAAATACATCCCATGACAACGGCAGATCACACAGACTAAATTGTACAGCAGCCATGTAATAATTAACTGCTAAAAATGCGTTTGTATACTAGACCGGCTCTGGACTAACTGAATGTAAATATTTGTCTTAATAATGTTCTTTTATGAGATTTAGATTTATTTTCCTTGCATTCTGTTCATTGCCAGTTTTCTTGATCACTGACAAACAGAATGAGACAACACGTTCACGTCACTTCCTGTCTTAGCCTGGCCTCTAAATATTCCCCCTTCTAACTCAACATTTTCGCCATTTTGTGGGTTGACTCCTGCCTAGCCATTGTTTCGATCAAGATGTAACCTCATACGTTGACTCAGTACTAGTTTTTGCACCCGACACTGTGTAGTATGATACACTTGTAATTTTTTTGTGTGCTATTATAAGATTAATTAATTTTGTTGTGTAAACATAACATATAGATCATTCGCCTGATGTATCCAATAACGCTGGGCTGATTATTTTGTCAATACTCGGGATCTCCTTCTTTCAGTTTAGCTAAACTATATACTCGGCATTTGAGACTGAACAGTCAGTTAAGTGCCATGTGCGATACACGCTTTGGGCGATCATGTCTCGAAAGAGACATGACTGACTGGGCAGAAAATTATCCCGCAGTAGGTTGCCATTGCTTAAATTCTAATAAAATTGAACATCTTTAAAGTAACAAACTAAGGGTCCTTTTGACTTTTCGAAGTTTCATCTCAAAAGCAGTTCCATTTCAAAGTCAAATTTATTATTTGGTTATATAATCGGAATAAGAAGAAAGGGGAAGGAAAAAGGGATTGGGTAAAAGAAAGTAATTATGTAATTCAGGTTGTCTTTCTTTTGCCGCGTGTTTATCTATCAAATCAAAAGTATAAGATATTCAAATTTTGTACATACCTGCGGTTCTGAAAGAAAAAAAAAAGAAAAGAAAATATATATATACCTGAAAATGATATATACCTGAAAATAAATTATCAAAAAATATTCAACTTTTGTGTTTACTAAATATATGTAGGATGTGCGTTGTGATGCAGTGGCTATCGGAACGAGAAATCGGGGAGCCGAGTTCGAATTCTTGTTGAATTCCTTGCATTCACTTATGCACAAATACCCTTGAGAAAGGTATTAACCCGTCTCTTTTCTCCAGTTATTGGTTAAATAACAGGACAGGTTAGGTTTCATAGCCTTGGCTGGCAACCAGTATACCGCAGAAAGTATGGCAATCTACTGTGGTATAATCTTCTGCCCAGTCAGTCGTGTCTCTTTCGAGACATGATCGCCCAAAGCGTGTATCACGTATGGCAATCAACTGACTGATGCGGATATGCATTGTGGTGCAATAGATGTCGATTCGGAACGACAAATCGGGAAGCCGAGTTCGAATTACAGTTGAATTCATTGCATTCACTTCCGCACAAATACCTTTGGGAAAGGTATTAATCCGTCTCTTCCCTCCAGTTATAGGTTAAATAATAGGACAGATTGGATTTTTTAGCCTTGGCTGGAAACCAATCTACTGCAGAAAGCAATGGCAACCTACTGCGGGATAATCTTCTGCCCAGTCAGTCATGTCTCTAAAGAGACATGGTCTCGTATGGCACTGAACTGACTGAAATATATGTGAGCCGCCTCGTGTATGTCATTGGTATAAATATTTACCGAAAACGTTTCAATAAAGAAATTATGGTGGCTGTAAAGAAATCAGATAAACGCAAATTAAGGTTTTATTTTCTAGAAAGTGAATTTTGCTGACAAAGTATATAAATGTTAGATGCCTTCCCTCTAATCCGGAAAAGTGAACGTTACAAAAACTGTTTAATCCGTCAAACTGCAAAAGTTTGTATTTTATCCACATATGGACGTTGTGGTGCATTGGATATCGGCTCGGAACGAGAAATCGGGGAGCCGAGTTCGAATTCCAGCTGAATTCATTGCATTCACTTACGTGCAAATACCCTTGGGAAAGGTATTAATCTGCCTATTCCTTCCAGTTATGGGTCAAATAACAGGACAGATTCGGTTCTATAGCCTTGGTCGGCAACCAGTCTACTGCAGAAAGTAATGGCAACCTACTGCGGGATAATCTTCTGAGACATGATTGCCAAGCGTATATCACGTATGGCACTTAACTGACTGACTGATCAGGAAAGCATCTTCTCTTCGTAGCGTATTTCCTAAGACTGTCACCTGTATTGACTGGGCTTTACTGATTGGCCATTAAGTGTCACGTGATTAGCCAAGAACGGTGCACACTAAGCTGGGAAGAGGAAGTAAGAACAAATACAAATTAATCACAGAAAATGTACCAACTGTTCATATTTCTACTCTTATCACCAAAACTGAGAAAAATAATCCAAACTACTAAGATGGTAAGAATTGTTCAAATGAATGGATTCCTTTTTTACGTTGCTTTTCTTGTTGCCACAGTATTTGGGCTGATGTATTCTAAAGCCTCATAGTGTAGTAGGGAGATGGTTGAATGTATATTAAATTGGCCTTGTGTGAAACATAACCGAACTTCCAACAACTTAGGATTTATCGGAATCATAATTATCATAATTATTACAATTATCAGAAGGTTGAAATGTGGAAGAATATAAGTGTTTATTTGTAAAGTAGAATTTTTATTAACAGAACAGAATAACATGAATTTGTTGAAGTTAAATGTTCAATGAGAAATAGTAGTAAGGAGTCAAGTGAATCAAGTGTTTATAGTTGTAACTTGTGTCTATGCACAGATTAACAGGATAGTGATCAAGTCTGTGTTCCTTTCCTTTTTTATGGTCGGCGAGAAAGGGAAAAAGAAGGTAAAGCAATAAAGGCAATAAAGAATATTATACTTAGCGGATGTTAATATTTAGGATTCACTTGAAGTATCTTGTTGTTGTCGTCGTTTTCTTTGTTGATTGCGGGACTGTTGAGGATGGAGAAGAAGAGGTAAAAGAAAATAGCACGAGTGAAGAAGGAGAACGAATGTGTGACGGGACCTTTATATATCCGGGTCATGCTTGAAGTTTCTTTTGTTATATTTTAGCGTATCGTCTCTCATCTGACTGACTACTTCGGATTTCTTTCTGTTTTTATAGTTCAGCAAAAAGGGCAGCCCAAAATGCCAATTACAGGTGAGGGACTCTAAAATCAAGCAGGTACAAAAATTTAAATACCTGGGAAGTGTTCTAACAGAAGACGGAAAGTGCGGCACTGAGATCCGAAGGCGAATTGGCATGGCGAAAGAAGCATTCCAGAAGTTGAGTAAAGTATTAAGAAATAGGACAATTTCACTTGAAACAAAGAGGACAGTACTGGATTACTATGTGATATCGGTTCTTCAATATGGAAGTGAATGCTGAACAATATCATCAAAGATGAAGGAAAAACTTGAAGCAGCTGAAATGTGGTACTACAGAAGGATGCTGCGGATACCATGGACTGATAATGTGAGCAATGACGAGGTTTTGGAAAGGATGGAGACGAAAAGGAAATTAATACTGAGCATCAGGAAGAAACAACTAAAGTTCCTGAGTCATGCAATGAGGAAGAAGGGCTTGGAGAACCTGTTACTAACAGGTCAGATAGAGGGGAAAAGAGACAGAGGAAAGCAGCGTATAACATATTTGAAGGACCTGATCAGCTGGATGACGGAACGAGGGTTGCATGGTGAAACAGGAGAAAGCGTGCTAAGAGCCACCAGGGACAGAGAGATGTGGAAAGCCATGATAGCCTAGGTCCTGAAAGGACATGGCACATAAAAGAAAGAAGTTTTTCGCCCTAGATTACTAACTTTCTCTCAGTTTTGCACATCGCTTCCTTCCATTGGTTAGAAAATACATTTAACATCTGATCGCAAAATCCGGCTGCGTCTTTTTCTTTTAGTACGGAGTCAATCCTTTTTCTCTTCGGCAAAATCAGGATTTCACACTTCATTGTGAATTTTTGTAAAAGTAAAGAGGAGAAGAGAGTTACTTTTAATTTTTAATTCTATATCCACTACAGTAGATAGCAAATCGTTCATTAAGGATAAATCCTTATTTCTGACAAAATTTAATTACCTAATGTTAATGACCTAAAATTATTAAATACTTTTATCAAATTAATTTTTCACAAAATCTATTTCACGTTTATAAAAACACTATCAGTATAGCCCTGCGTTGCTCGGGTGTAATGAAAGCTTTAAAACTAATCCATGGTCCTGGAGCTCAGACTCTTTGGACGTTGGCACGAAACGCTAAAAGGCAATAGGTGTTTCCAGTTAAAGCGAAACCGTAGACTGAAAGAAAAATGAATGGATGTAAGTGAAATTTTGATTTCTTGGTATCGATATCAAATAAGTGTTTTTCGTCGTAAACTGAATTTTGAAGGCTAAATAACTCCTCTGAGTAAATGGTATCATGGCTAAGAACTACAATTATACCTACTTAGAGCCAAACCCGAAACATAAACTAAAATAAAAGGGCTGAAAAAATACAGACATACAGGCAGATAAACAGACACACACACACAAATATCTTTCTTTTATATATATATATATATTCAGATACTTTAATCCAAGCGGAAAAAGCAGGAAGGTAAATTCAAAAAACCCGATCCTAATTAATATTAAAAATTTTATTTTAATATTAAAAAAATAATACAGGAAGAGAGCTCCATGTAATAAAATATTACAGAGCAAATATAAATTAAAATAGGATTAATTCAAGGATGTTGGATGACCATTTCGGTGGGGATTTTCATATCGAAATGGTCATCCAACATCCTTGAATTAATTCTATATTAATTTTAATATATATATATATATATATATATATATATATATATATATTATCGATTTTCTGCATTATTGTAAGAACTGCAACATTGAAACTTCTGAATATCGTTTCTTATGTCTTTGTCTATGAGTGTATCAAATTAGATTAAAATCGGACCACTCCTTCTATAACCCGATTTTTTCGATTATCGATTTATTTCGATTTATCGGGTGTATCTCGATACAAAACCTAGCTAAGAATACTCACAGACGCTTATAGTACAACAGTGTAAAATTTTCAAGAAAATCGGTTCAGCCGTTTCGGAGTCTATAGGTAACGGACATACACAGAGACACACACACAGAGACAAAGTCCCATTTGTAAATAAGCTTAGATAAATCTAGACATTGAAAGTGATTATTACTGAGGTTCACTGTGCGAGTATGTCTGCGCCAAAGTCTGCCTCTGTCATAACTGACAATGGCTAAAATTTTAATTACAGCAGTTACTACGAGAGAGAACGGATTCATCCTTTCTCTTAATACTTAGTCTCCTTTTCAATCAAAACCTCTTCCGATATCTCATAAAATCCGGTTATTTGGCGATGTCCATCTCTCCAAGTTATTTGGATTACGGGATCAGCGTCACGATGCACCCCTGAACTGACTGTTCTATTCTCCATCAACCATCATAGCATACTAGAAACGAGACCTTTGCAACGATAACTGGCGAGAGGACAGAGTATAAGGTGAGACAGATGCATACTTTTTCAATGCCATCAGCACGAAGTGAATTCATGTAGCCGTAGCCAGAATTCGAAATCGGTTTACCAGTTTTAAATTCAGTACTGATTAATATTATGCCATGTTCCTGATCTGGGAACTGACATTCCTGATGTCACGTTGGTTTGAGACTTTCTTTTTGTTACTCTGTTATGTTCATGCATGTAGTCTGCGTAAGAAATTCAATGTTTTCCAACCATACTTCATTTTCTTCCGAAAAGCCTCCACCAAAATGAGGAGATAAAATAACAGTTAAATAAGGGTAAAAACCAGAAAGGTGATATCAGATTATGCAATTTATCCTCACTGTTTGCAAAGGTAGGATAGTGGTGATACCGAGCAAAAGCGAGGGACCGGATGTTTGCTCTATAACGACCAGAAAGTAAATGACCAAAAGTCGTCAGTGTGCAGGTGGATCCGCGCAGATGTTCCGGTTGAAAAATAAAAATTAATCAATATTAAATTTCCATTTCGCGAGCCTACGCGAATTTCATTTATCAGCCAATGTGAAGCCCAGAATCAAATTCAAGTGTGAAATCCCAAACGAGCTGCTGTGATCCAAAAAGCAGATATAAAAAGCGGATACAGACAGACCCCAGCAGGCAGACCTCAAGGAGAAGAGTGTAATCAATATCCCCTTGACCTAAGTCAAGTGGCTACTACGCTTGCCACTTTCCTTCTCCCCTGTCTCAAAACTACTTACTGACCTAAGGAGCGACTACATCAAAGACATTCCTCACTTACACACTCCCCACATTCCTAAGCATTTATTCTCTTTCAGCTTATTATTTACCATGAACATTTTAACCTCCGTTGGACCTATATTCAAGTATTGCTTTAATTGTAAAACATTAATTGATATGTGTTTATATAAAAAAATGTTATTTTCAACTCAAGCTGCTTTTCTTTATTTTATAATCGTTTTATGACTTATAGTGGGCTATCTACCACAAGGCCAAATTCCGTTAACCTGCAACAGTATACAATTACCCTTCGCTAGAACGGAATTCCACTACAACTAGAAAAAGAATAGATAAGATATCCTCTATAGGATATTTGCAATTCCATTAGTTTGAAAAAACTTATGTTCCCTTGAGATTTAATTAATATAGAAAATAAACTTACAAAAATTGCATTCAAATTAAAAACTTCAACATATTTATATTTTACAACAAATTTTTTGTATGTAAAATTATGTGTAAATTGATTTTCTGTGGGTGTATCTTTTTATAGTGGAGAATTTTCCTCATATTATTATTCAAACAAAATATTCGTAGTGATGGACGTGTTTAATAGGAAAAATGTTCTTAAATTTTCATCCTTCCCAGTTTACAGACGAAAAGAAACTGCAAGTAAAATGACATAGAAATTGACTATTTTTTATACAATATTTTCTACAATATCGAACAGGTTTTTAATTCTATTTTAGATTTTTTTTTTTTGGAGCCTGTCATCTTGATATGTATTTGTTGATACTCTTTTCGTGTGGATTTTGGCATAACTTCGATAGGTTCGCAATTTTAAGTATTACATTTTGTCTGCTTTTGTCTACACGGCCTGTCATGGAATAAATTTGTTAAATTTTGTTCGTTTAGTTTGTTCGGCATTTATTTTTAGACGATTATTTTAACGATTCTTATTTCTTCAATGTCCCCATTTGTTGTACATCATCGGTGGCGTGGTGAGAAGAGACGTGCCGACTATTGGTCTCCTACAAAATCCTAACCTGGAGAGAACATTTCAGCGTTGCTTCACCATGGTGATGGCGAAAAAACACAAGCTGAATCTAAACTTCCCAGGCGCAGTTTCATGATCTCTCAGATACTATGTATGTAGTATAAACCGGATATAAGATACCCGGGTATAAGAGAAACCCAGATATAAGAGTGATTTTCTCTGTTCCCAAATTAGAGCCTGTGGTAATGTATATAAAATAGACAAAACCCGGATATAAGAGAAACATCCGGATATAAGATAACTTTCCGGTCCCGGCAACTCTCTTATATCAGGGTTACACTGTACATGTGTAACTATGACAAATTACTAATTCCTCTATAACCATCACGATATACGTCACGAATTAATAGCCAATAAAAATAAAGAATTTTATTTCTGCACTAAAAATTCACCTTAAAATCTTTCACTTTCAATTTTGCTTTTTTTACTCATCCTTCCTTTCTATTTCTTTTTTCTTTTTGCTCTTTCTCTTTCCTTATCTCCTCTCTCTCTCTCATTCTTTCTTTTTGCTCTCTCTCTCTTTTTCCCCACTCTCTCTCTCTCCGCCCCCCTCCCCCCTCTCTCTCTCTGCGGTAACGACACATCACCCCAAACTAATGGGATTGCAAATATTTGTTGTATTTAAATAACAGTAATGATCTGCAGCGTTTTAAAATGAAGAAGCTGTAGAAATGTGAGAGTCTAATTTTTCATAATGTGTTATCAGTAATTGAAAATTGGTCTGTTAGTGTAAAGAATGCTACAAAATTGGCAAATTTAGTCTTGCGTCGCTTTGATTCGTTGATTGAAAAGAGCGTGGTGACCACAACTGAATACCCCTGCTTCAAAGACGTAAAATGTAGTCTGTCGTTATATGAACGAATTTATACTGGTGAGATTTTGAGTTAGTCAGTTAAATGCCATACGTGATACAAACTTTGGGCGATCATGTCTAAAAAAAGACTGACTGGGCAGAAGATTGTTCCGCAGTAGGTTGCCATTGTTTAATGCGGTAGACTGGTTGCCGACCATGGCTATAGAACCCAATCTGTCCTGTTATTTAACCCATAAATGGCAGGAGGAGACGGACTAATACCTTTCCCAAGGGTATTTGCGCGTAAGTGAATACAATGGATTCAACTGGAATTCGAACTCGGCTCCCCGGTTTCTCGTTCCGAGCCGATATCCACTGTACCACAAGAAAATCAAGTTGTAAGTTGAAACAACAATTTATATACATATATATCAATCAAGGTTTTTGACAAATAAAATTAATGTATTTTGGTTGATACAAGATCGTTAAAAATGTTCGTAGTAGTCCTTGCAAGAATGAGTTTATGTGTAAGTAGGCAGGAACGTATGTGTGTATGTATGTATGTATGAGCGTTATCATTGGGTAGGAATTTCTTTCAAGTGTTCGCTCAGTCATAAAGGGTTCCGTTTGGTTATCAAGTATAAGAAAAGGCAGACGGGTGAATCGTGAGAATAAAGAGGTGAGGGAGAAAGATAGTGATAATAATAGTAACGATCGCTTGATGTTTGTCAAGGGTACGTGTTAATAGGCTTGTTTCTTTTCTTTCTGGCGACAGTCGAACTTGGCCCGTCTTTTATTTCGTTTATGGGGCTCGAAAAGGTCATTTGGGAATTCATTCCCGGGTGTGATTTTGGCCTTTCCATTGGACGACGAACAAACTTCGCGTCGGCTTGCGAAAAGGTTCGTAAAAGAATTTGTTTCTGAGAACTGAAGATTATTTGAATGTTGTTTTCAGATGTTTCCCAGTGTTCTATTGACCGAAAAACATTTCGCATCTAGGTGTGAAATTTCACGAGCTTTGTTTTGGATTCGCTTTTGCATGTGTGCTAAGCAAATTTTTATAAATTCGCGTAAATTCGTTATTTTTTAACAAAATCTATGAGTCAGTGTTTAGCATTTGAAAGACTCAGGTGGGAGCAGCTAGAGACACGGTTAAAATGTAACGGGAGAACTTCAACCGACCCGGACATAGGTCGCGTCGCACGTGGTTCACCTCCTCCTTTCTCGTGTGCTGATTTCTTTTACTTCTTCTTCTCCATCCAAAGACATTCCTACCAAACAAACGCTCATATATACATAGTGACCCAGACATTTGTCCTCTTTCTCCTTCTTTCTCGTGTGCTGATTCATTTTACTTCTCCTTCTTCTCCATTCAAAAATATTCCTACCAAACAAACGCTCATGCATAGATAGTGACCCAGACATTTGTCCTTTTTCTCCTTCTTTCTTGTGTGCTGATTCATTTTACTTCTTCTTCTCCATTCAAAAACATTCCTACCAAACAAACGCTCATACATACATAGTGACCCAGACATTTGTCCTCTTTCTCCTTCTTTCTCGTGTGCTGATTTCTTTTACTTCTTCTTCTCCATTCAAAGACATTCCTACTGAATACATACATACATACATACATACGTACGTACGTACGCATATACCCTTTCAACAATTACTACTATGAACATTTTCTACAAATCTTGAGACCCATACCTTTACACTTAACTTCTTAACTCTACCTTAACTTCTTAATAATGTTTCTAATTGCACATTAACTTCTACAATTTGTATTATTCTTTCCTTTTAATAAATTTCTATTTTAACATGAAAAATGTATATTTTATTCTTACACTATTATTCTACACAATTCCACACATTCCAACCGACAACCAACCTTCTAACGAAAACCTTCTGATAATTCTTCTGATGATAATTCTGCATAAAACTTGTAAGCTGTAGGGAGTTTGGTTAAGTCTGACACAAGGCC
Organism: Ascarosepion bandense; assembly: GCA_037127315.1. Classification (NCBI taxonomy): domain Eukaryota; kingdom Metazoa; phylum Mollusca; class Cephalopoda; order Sepiida; family Sepiidae; genus Ascarosepion; species Ascarosepion bandense. Next base: position 2,139,064 of record JBBBDQ010001236.1, on the reverse strand, counting down.
GAATCAAAGAAAAATTAACCAGCTCTCTACGGCTACAAGATAAAATTGAGAAATGTATTTGCTATTCACAAATGATGTATGAAAGGAATAAAATAGAAAATATGTAAGAGAGAGAGGGGGGAGGGGGAGAGCGAGAGTGAGGAATAGAATGAGAAGCTCTTAAATTTCGAAAGGAACTCCTCGTCATATTTTTAGGAATTGAAGAGATATTTTCTATGGTATTTATAAAGTTATATACAAACCGTTCGTTGTGCGTGAGTTGGTCAGCAACCAAGATTTGGTGCACCGTTTGTGACTTTGTTTTACAGAAATATCTTCTTTTCAATCCTTTCACCCCAAAGAAGACAGTAAAGCCACTGATACGTAAGGGGTTATTGAGTGTGAGATAATACGGAGAAAAAAATTATTAAGGAAAAACCAAAAAACAAAATAGGAATTAAGGAGATAGACGACAGCGATTGAAATTGCATTTAAATGTTTGAATATCAAAGTTTTCCACAAACGAAAAGTACGAGAGAAGAAATAATTAACATAGAACTTACGATTACATCTCGGCATTTCAACTATAAAATAAGGAGACCTTGCCGCCAATCTAGTACTGAGCTTAATTTCATAAAGATTGGGTACCATAGAGGAAAGTTAACCAGAACAATTATCATGAAAATATTTTAAAAACAGGCACAAGGAAGCTATGTTACGGCGGTGGGAAAATGACTGAAGTCGAGATGTAAGGTCAAGACCAATAACATTGCAGATCCTTTGCTAGATTTTGTCAAGAATCTCTAGATACATAGCAGAAGCAATAAAGCAGGTGTAGCAACGATATTCACTGCATGGACGAATAGTAGTCTTATAAATGTGTAAAATATATTCTGGCGAGAAAATTGTTCACCATAAACCTAAACAAGCTCGTTAATTTATTATCTAATAATTAATAATTAGTTAATACTTTTGAAATGCAGTCATATTTACACTTTTTACATTGTTCGGACTCTTGCCCTGAGTTCTTTTTTTTTGTTTTTTTGTTTTTTTGAGATCACATTTACAACGTTTCAGCCGTTGTACGCTCCGGCCATCTTCAAGTGATTGGAATTTCGAACCCACAGGGACATGCGTCATCAAGGACACATGGCCCAGTGGATAAAAGCGTTGGTTAGTTCCAATGACTTGACCCAAAGAGTTGTGAGTTCAATACATGGATACAGCAATGGTGAACAAATAACTTAGAGAGCTAAGCTAAAGGGAGATAACTAATACACCCGAAAGTGGTATGGCTCATAAAATAAGAACAATAGAACCCAGGGATCGAAATAAAGGATTCGGTTTGAAATGTCAATCAACTGAAGAAGACCGGAGCGTACAACATCCGAAACGTCGTGAATAAAACAAAAAATGAGGACAATAGTCCGAACAATGTAAATCGTGTGAATTAATAATTAATTGATTAAACAAGTTCGTTAGGTACAACGACACAGACAAGTTGCGATGGATGAATTGTCGTCTAAATTACGCAAAGAATGACAGTAACACTGACCTCATATTTACCAAAATTACACAAAAAATATTTCGAAATACTTAAAAGTAAATTTATTCAATAAAATTGCCATTGCTTTCAACCATGACCTCCAGACGATTTTGGAATCTCCTGCATCTCTTTCGGACAGTCTCCTTGTTTAAGTTGGTGAATGCTGACATTATCCTTGCCTTCAGTTCATCTTTGGTGTTACAAAGAGTTTTGTTGGTCTTTCGCTCAACTGTGCCCCACATAATAATCAAGGGGGTAGAAATCTGGGGAGTCAAGTGGCAACATGTAAGAGCTGACGTGGTTGCAAACATTGTCTGACAGTCATAACTCTGCTCTTCTCATTTTAACAGATATATTTATTAAAATTACCAAAAAATATCTTGAAATACTAAAGAGTAAATCTATTCAATAAAATTGCCATTGCCTTCAACCATAGCCTCCAGATGATTTCGGAATCTCCTGCATCTCTTTCAGACAGTCTCCTTGTTTATGTTGGTGAATGCTGACATTATCCTTGCCTTCAGTTCATCTTTGTTGGTCTCTCGGTCCACGATGTCTTGCACATAATAATCAAAGGGGTTGCAGCCTGGGGAGATGGATGGCCAGATGTAAGGGAGTGATGTGGTTGAGAAATTTTACTGTGGAACAGAATTGAGTTCAATCAAACTTGGACTTTCCTGTCTATGACCAAATATTTCTGTTGCTTTCCTTGATATTAACTGGCGTTTCTCTTCAGGACATAGGTGATCATGGCTCTCACCTGGCATTTATCTTTACAGGGTGCAATGGATAAATAGTCTAAATTAGGTAAAAATGAAAATAACTGACATCTCATTTTAAGATATATTTATTAAAATTACCCAAAAATATCTTGAAATACTAAAGAGTAAATTTATTCAATAAATTTGCCATTGCCTTCAACCATAGCCTCCAGATGATTTCGGAATCTCCTGCATCTCTTCTGGACAGTCTCCTTGTTTATGTTGGTGAATGCTACCATAATAATTGCCTTCAGTTCATCTTTGGTGTTACAACGAGTTTTGTTGGTCTCTTGGTCAACTGCGTCCCACTCATGATAATCTAGGGGTTGCAGTCTGGGGGCGTTATGTGATGTGGGCGCAGAAATTGTCTGTTCTCCTGCTTGTGTAGCATGGTGCAGAGTCCTATTGCCAGATATAGGGTCTCCTAATAGCCACCCTTTTTACCCAGGTCAGCACTACCTCCTCAAGGCACTTGATGTAGGCCTCCGTATTGAGTCTGCGACCTTAAACAAACAAAAAATTCGGAAGTTCCTTTCCTATCAGAACGATCAATGTGAGTTTTACGTGCTACCGTACCTTCGTAATCATTAGACTCATTTACCTCTTTCCAAATGCACTGAAATGTCAAAATACTCTGAAATGTTTGCATTGGAGCTTCGGGCGCGAATGCCAAGCAGTACAGCATGCCGTTTCTAAAATTTCTAGCGGAGTGAATTGCATCATGGTGCTCTTTTTCTCACAGAGGGCGCGCGACTGACCGTACTAGACCACGCAGTCGACAAAATAAAAAAAAATGAACAATGCGCATGCGTGAAATTTTTTTAAATTTATAAAATAGTGACAATTTAAACATCGGATCCTGTAACGGAAATTGTTAATGCAAAGGGTTAGTTTGTAGCGTTGGGGTGCGTGTTCCTTATCACGTCGGGACTCACTAGTGTATCGTAGGGAGCTGGTTAATATTTCTTTGATTCGGCCTTGTGTCAGACTTAACCGAACTCCCTACAGCTTATGAATTTTATGCAGAGTTATAATCATCAGAAGGTTTTTCATCATCAGAAGGTTGGTTGTCGGCAGGTTGGAATATGTGGAATTGTGTGGAATAGCGTAAGAAGAATAGAATATACATTTTGCATTTTAAAATAGAAATTTATTAAAGGGAAAGACTAACATAAGTTGTAGGAGTTAATGAGCAATTAGAAACATTATTAAGAGGTTAAGGGTAGAGTTCGTATAAAATGTTCGTAGTAGTAATTGTTGAAAGAGAGAAAGAGAAAGAGGACAATGTCCGGGTCGCTTGAAGGTTGAAGTTACGTTTTAGATGTGTGTCTCTTTTTCGCTGCTCCCATCTCTCAGTCTCTGACGCTGCGAAGTCATTCATATATCCTTTTGAATTTCGCACTGGATCGTTAAGTCCTTTCAAGTCTTACAAGTCGCTCTCCCATTGATCAAAAATCATTTTAACAACTACTTGCGAAATCTGGTTTCGACTTTTTCGATAAGCATAATGTCAATTCTCTTTCTATTTGAGAAAACCAGGATTTCACACATCGTTGTGAATTTTTTGTGAAAGTGAAGAAGAGAGTTGATTTTAATTAATTTTTTATCCGCTACAACTTTTTGGGCGCCAATATTTAGTATCAATTTCTTTCCGAGACGTAGGTGATCGCTTATTATCATAAGATGGAATTATGAGAATCTTTAAATGTTCTAAAAAAAAGAAAAAAAAATGATTTTTCAAAGACACTTAAAAGAAAAAAAATTCTTGTATCGATTGTTTCGGAATGCTAGTATGTTTGTGTAACCATTATATTGCAGGAATCAACACTTTGGAGAGTAAATATTTACAGGCTCTTACAAAATTTATTTCGCAAACAATATTGGCTGATTCAATGTGAATTCAGGTAAAAACAAACGAAAATGCATGTATTAACAAAAGAAATTTCATGTGTAGACAATTGTAACACCAGGAAAAATATTAAAACAAGTTATAAGAAGAATGTGCTTGTTTGCATGTGTATATGTGTGTGTGAACAAACGTGTGTGCATATGAGAGTGTGAGAGAGTTCCAAAGTCAAAGGAGGACCAAAGAAGCGAACACGCCTTGTCGGCAGCGTTTCTATCTACGTGCAACTACATCTGAAAACCAGTGCTAAAAAAGAGCAAAAATAGTGTGAGTGAGAATATCATTGCCTATTTATAGGATTAAAGAGCGCCTCTTAGTGAGCGCTTTTGGCAATGCCAAGTGAGATAATCCACACGATAAGAATAAAGACAATGTGAAATATACCTTAACTTTTTATTTCAAATAAAATTAGAATTTATTGAGGAAAAAATCTTATTAAAAAGAGCATTTATAGGTAAGCACAAATTCAAACGAAGAAAAGCCATTAGGAAGGGATGAGTTATTATCTGACTAATGGGTATTGCCATTGAAAGTTTTACTCATCAAATGAACTTCAAAAACATAATATTTGTTTTTAAATTTGTGTGAATTTGCTGGTTGTCCCCGCGTTGGTTCCCGTCAATTCTCTGAAAATGTTAGTGGGTCTTCATTTTGAACTTGATGAATAAATTTGAATAAATTGCTGCTTTTGAGATGATGCATTTGCAGTGATACCATCTGCAGGGCTTTTAACATTGGATTTTCTTTTACTAAAATGTTTGATTTGCAACGGACTAAACAACGATGCCTCGAAAAATACGTTTTTCTTTTTCCTTAAGCTAGCAAACATTTTCCTTGGCGCACACATTTAACTCAAATTGCCAAGTAGATGTGAAATTTTTTCTCTCAACTACGTCTTTACGCTACGTCGTAAATCAGTCAGTCAGTTAAGTGCCATACGTGATACACGCTTGGGTGATCATGTCTCGAAAAAGATGACTGACTGAGCAGAAGATTTTTCCGCAGTAGGTTGCCATTACTTTCTGCAGTAGACTAGTTGCCAACCAAGGCCATAGAATCCAATCCGTCTTGCTATTTAACCCATAGCTAAAAATGAATAATCCTTACTAAACGAAAAAGACGAAGCCAAAATTTCACAATCCGGTGTTAATTACTGACCAATGAAAGGGAGCAATTTACAAAACTGAGAGAAGTTAACAAGCCTGTGTAAAAAGTCCTTTGAAATACATATAGAGAAAGAAAGTAGAATCAGTCAGATGGAAGCAGAGATCAGATAAAACACCGCCATAATGTAAGGGAGAAATTTCAAGTCGCTGAACTGGACATGTCTCGTCGACATACATTCGTTATCCCTTTCCTTCTTGCGTGCAATTTTTCTTTATATCTTCATTTCCGTCCTAACCATTCTCGCTGTCAACAAAGAAGACAACAAAAACAACAACAATAAGACACTTCACCTGACTCCTAAAAATTAACGTCGATAAGTAAAATTTTCTTTTATTGCTTTTCCTTCCTTTTCACTTCCTCGCCATCCACAAAAACGAAAGAAAGGAACACAAACTTTATTACTACCCTGTTAATCTTTGTCTGCATACTCTTATTTCTCTACAACCACGAACTCTGGATTCATTTAACTCCGTACTACACTTTCTCTTTGAACAGTTGCACAGTTAATAATTTCACTTCCTACAAATTGATGTTATTCTGTTTTGTAAATAAATTTTCACTGATGAAACGAAGCACTTTTATTCTTTCCAACCTTCTGATGACAATCTTAGCTTGTGGAAAGTTCGGTTATGTTTGGCACAAGGCCAATTTAATAAACATTAACATTTCACCCGACTACTAAAACCGCTACTAACAGTTTGATTGACTACCTTTCACTAGTGACTGACTAACTTTTTTTTTAAATAAGAAATATCAATTTCACTTCATACCATCTTCCAGGACAAAGTTTTTGTATCATATGTTAAAAATAATTATTGCAATTTTATATGAAATCACAACTTTGTTGTTCTTTTGTTGGGCCCTGGGTATGACGGTAAACTGCATCCGGCAGCAAGGCCTCTGACTGGGAAGGTTGTGAGGAAGCATGGAACCACCTCTTAATTGCTGTTATTCCCAGGTCCCCTTTGACCCGGAGTGGTAGCACCTGTTAGGAACTCAGCTATGGGCAAATAGTAACCCCCAAATTGGGGTTAAAACACTATGAAAGTATAAAAAAAAGTATAAAAATAAGCTTTTATAGAAATATATACACAAAGACAGACTTTTGTGGGAAAAATATACATTTTTGAAGAAAAAGAAATTAATACCAGCAATACATTTTTTAATACAAAACTCGAAGACATCTTCAGTTTTATGTAATAGAGTGAAAAGATAAAAAAACATTTTTCATCAAAATCTGACCAAATCAACCTTCTCACTATAACTGAACATTAAAAAAATACCTTAAACCCCCACCTTTTTAGCATTAAATAACCCACAGAGGTGTTGATATGCCGTTAAACAAAACTCAAACTCTTTTGTTCCTTTATCGTTTGAATTGAATTTCAAAATTTTGTTTTCACTTAATTATCACAAGTTTATATTTTTATTGGTAAAAGATGAAATCAGATAAAATGTAATTATCCATTTGAATAAAAGTATCGGAAAAGAAGTTGTAATGAGAGTCACAGGAAGTGACATCTTCATATATCCAGATTCAACGATTTTAGTAAAGGTCAACCGTTTCAAATTTGTTAAAATGTGTTTAAAAGTTGTGTTCAAGTTTAATTCATTGAGGAATATTTACGTGGGACCCAAACAAGAAGCTCTTAAAGAATTATTTAGTCATTTGGTTAAATTCAGGCAAATGGGTCGGGAAAGTAATTTTTCAGCTCCACCTCAAAGTTTTAGAATTAAAAAACATAAAGACGGTGGTAGCATCAGTAACCATTTATTATACAAAGAAATTATTTCCCGCTTTAAATGTTCTGTTTTGTGTGTATATTCATTGAAAAAAAAGTTTATTCCCAAGAGGACACTGAAAAATCTAGCCAATGTTTCGATGTGACAAACAAATTATGTGAGTTAGTGTGCGAGGAAAAAAGTACTAGGACTTTCCTATTTACAAAAATATATTAGTAAACAACTTTTAAGCAGGCATAAAAAAAGACGCTACTAGGTGTGAAAATTGAACAGAAATAATTTATTTTCAATGATATGTTGTGTGAAAAGTACGATGGGTATGAAGCCGTAAGGAGATAATTAATGTTTATTGATTCGGTCTTGTGTCATACATGACCAAACTTCCTACAGCTTACAGATTTATTCAGAATTATCATAAGGTTTTCATCAGATTGGAATGTGTGGAATGGTGGAAGAGTGGAAAAATAAAAATATACATTTTGCATATTAAAATAGAAACCTATTAAAAGAAAAGAACAACAGGAACTGGTAAAAATTAATGTTCAATGAGAAAGTTAAGGGTATCAAGAGTTGTAGAAATATTCGTAGTAGTAATTTGTTGGAAAGAGTTTATGCGCACGTATGCATGAATGTATGAGCCTTTGTTTGGTAGGAATGTCTTTGAATGGAGAAGTAGAAGAAGTAAAAGGAATCAGCACATGAGAAAGAAGGAGAACGAGAACGATGTGCGACGGGATCTTACGTTTGGGTCGACTTGAAATTTCTCCCTTGTTACATTTTAGTGTGTCTTCTCGCTGCTCCCATCTGACTGTCTGACTAACGCTGATCGGAGACTTTTATAGTCATTTAGATTTTTAGCACTAAATCGCTAAATCTTCTTTAGACTTGCAAATCGCTTTCATTGGTCAGAAAATCAATTTAACATCTATTCGCGAAATCCGGTTTCGACTTTTTTAAGCACATGGTCAATCCCTTTTCTATTTGGCAAGGCCAGGATTTCACACGTCATTGTGAATTTTTGTAAAATCGAAGAAGAAGGTTGCTTTTAATTCTTAATTTCCTATCCACCACAGGTGTACAGATCTCTCAAAATATTCGTGTGAGTGCTTAAACTAGGTAGAGTAAAACGTGTTTAAAAATGGATAAAAGTAATAAAAGTCTTTGTTAAGAGAGTAGTGTAAGAGATGTTCAGGAAGTGCTCAGAGGGTCCTTTGAAGACAGACTGCTGAAGTGTCAATTTCTTTTGGCTATTTAGAAATTGGAAGGCCGGCATAGTGAAGAGAGTGTCTATATCATGATTGGAAGGAGTTTCAGAGTGATTAGCGTTTGTGGAAAACTTTCAGAAGTTGGTACTACCTTGTAAAATTATAAACAAAGAGAGTTTACATCGTAATATTTGGTCCGGTTGTGTGCTTGTTTCAGATAAACGCGTCCAAATCTATTTGAGTTCTTTTAAGGTTGAAGTAGGGACATTCAGCCATGTCCGGTATAAGGCCAATTCACAAATATAGCCGACACTCCTCACAACTTGGGATTTATCAGAAGGTCATCAGAAGGTGGAAGGTTGGAAGAATAAAATATTTCGTTTGTATGTAGAAGTTAATTTGTAGAAGTTAAGTGTTCAAAGGAGAAATAGTAGTAAGGGGTTAAGTGTATCCAGAGCTTGTAGTCGTAAGTAGCAGAATGTGTTTAATAAAGTCTGTGTTCTCTTCCCGTTTTTATGGCCGGCGAGATAGTGAAAAGGAAAGTAAAGCAATAAAGAAAATTGTACTTGGCGGACGTTAGTTTTAAGAGTCAGTTGAAGTATCGATTTTATTTTTCATTTATTTTAGGTATTCTCTCTCACTCTCTGTATATATATATATATATATATATATATGTGTGTGTGTGTGTGTGTGTGTGTGTGTGTGTGTGTGTGTGTGTGATAAGATAAAGAACAAATAAAAAATATCTATAAATCTAACATATTTAGTTTTTTGTTAAAAATGTTGCGGAGCTGATATGAGGCGAGCGTATCAACCCCGCGAACTTTTTGTATGTGTAAAAACGGCAAAGTCAATGAGGAGACGGAAGCAAAGATTGAGTTTCAATGTCAATTTAATTGTGATAAAATCAACGAGCAAACGGTAGGAAATCGGAAAAGGCTGGAACGTCGGCAGCGGTTGCCAGGACCAGCTTAGGCTGGAACGTTGTCGTCGGTCGACAGAAACGTCATCAGCATGTGGCGTGAACGGCTCAGGCTAGAAATGTTATCAGGAACGTTGTCGATGAACAACACAGGCTGGAACGTCGTCGGTCAGCAGGAACATCGTCAGCGTCTGGCAGGAACGGCACAGGCAGGAACGGCACAGGCAGGAAAATTGCAGGCAGGAAAGTCGTCAGCGCCTGGAAGGAACGGCGCAGGCTGGAACGTTAAGGTCGAGTCTCGGCTGCAATTGAACGTAGTCCGAGGAGGACAGGTTTTGTTGCGGCTTAACACATCTACATACCCAGGCAGGTGGACGAGATAGCACGTGTGTGCTGAGGCCGTGGGCTGGCTAGTGTTTTGCTTCCTTTGCAGAATTCGACCGCGGTTAAACGGGATTCATGCGAGCTAGCATGTGCGAAAGCCACGCAATCGGACTTGAACAATCGTTGTCTCCTTTGCCGGATCGACCATTAATCAAACTATACATAAATAAAAATACTAAAAAATTATTTCTATCTCTCATTTTCTGATGTAGCTTTATTAAAAGTGAAACAAATTAGATTCATAAAGGTTTTGTAGAATTAGATTTATATATTCTCTGTTTAAACCTATTAAAAGTGAATCACAGCTAAGTATTCTCAGTTTGTGCTAAACCCATTAAGATTGGCTCCAAAGTTCAGTTACGAAAGAACGCTTTCTGATTTGGTTGTAAATATTAAAAATCATATTTCCATTCATCCTTAACCCTGCAAGTGCATGTGTAGCCTTATTAGGCAATAGTTCGCGCCATCCCATTTGAAGCATCCCACGTGATCAAGAAAACTCATAAATATGAAACTTCAACACGATTTATTCAGTGGGTTCTTCTTATAATCAACTCATCACACGAATTTATGGAACTCAACTTCCTGGTTAAAAGTTAATTTTTATTAACATTATAACGAAATTCAATTTCTTCAGAGACGCCAACAAATTTTACAGCTCGACACAGAAATCTATGAAACTCAAGTCACTGGCTAAAAGTTAATTTTCTTTAACATCAGACAGCTTGTTAAATTCACTTACATTTCCGCATCAACTCATTAAGTGACGAATTCAATCAAGACTAGATTTCTAAACTCACTCAACATCATTAACTACATCGAGGAAAACGTCAGGAGTACAATCAAAGCGAGACAACTTAACTGTAGGTCGAGGAAACTATTGCAAACAAATTTTTCCACAAACTGTTTAATTTCTCAACAAACATACAAATACCTTTTCAAATTAACTGATGCCTACAAACTCACTATAACATTTTCGAAAATATTTTAAAACACACAACCAAGATTACTAAAGTGTTATAAACAACTTCACTATTTTGTACTTGTTGTTTGTTGTCTTTGGTATATTTGAGTTAGTAAAAATAGTTGAGGGTCAGTTTAAGTGTATTTGTCACTGTAACAATAGGGACGGTCAGTCATGTCTGCTACAAGGTCAATTCACAAACACAGTCAACACTCCACACAACGTAGGATTATAAGAATTATCAGAAGCTTATTAGAAGGTGGATTTGTGGAAGAATAAATGTATACCCCTTGTACGTTTAAATAGAAATCTATTAACAGAACAGAACAACGTGAATTGGTAGAAGTTAAATGTTCAATGAGAAACAGCAGTAAGGAGTTAAGGCTATCAAGAGTTCGTAGTAGTAACTTGTGTGTATGAGCGTTATCGTTTGAAGTTATCACTCAGTCTTAAAGTGTTCCGTTTGTTTATCAAGTATAAGAAGAGGCAGACGGGTGAATGGTAAAAAGGAAAGAGTTGAGAGAGAAAGATCGAGATAATAACGATCGCTTGACGTTTGTCAAGGGACACGTTAATACGCTCGTCTTCTTGTCTCTGGTGACAGGCGAACTTGCCCGTCTTTTATTTAGTTTTTGGGGCTTGAAAAGATCATTTGGGAATTCACTCCCGGATGTGATTCCGGCCTTTCCATTAGACGACAAACAAACTTCGCGTTGGCTTGCGAAAAGGTTCGTAAAAGAATTTATTTCTGAGAATTGAAGATTATTTGAATTTTGTTTTTAGATGTTTCCTAGTTTTCTATTGGCCGAAAAACGTTTCGCATTAAGGTGTGACATTTTACGAATTTTGTTTTAGATTCGCTTTTGCGTGTGTGCTAAACAAAGTTTCTAAATTCGAGTCTTTTTAATTTCTTACAAAATCAATGAATCAGTACTTAACATTTAAATTTTAAATCTAGATTATGTTTTGTTCACTACATAGCTACTACACATTGGCAGACCTAATACAGTTTTCTTTTTTGTTCTTTTATGGTGATTTCGGTACAAACTAGTGTTAAGGTTGCTCTGGTGAATATCAACAAGATAAGAAAAAAGGTCACACTACACGATATTAGCATTAGGAAACATTTTATTATATAATATACAATGAACTTTGCAAACAATGAGTGGTGTCTGCGGTTCAACTTATCTGATTGAAGTAAAGTCCTTGAAACTTGGAGAGAAACATTCTCTGATAACTTGGATGAATTCCAGTTAACGTCAGGCATTGACGGTCCGTCTGTCTTGGTTAGAGTTCGAGGTCAGTGATTGGTTGAATCCAAGAATGTCTGACCCCCCAAAAAATGGGTGGTACGAAACTTCTTGGAAACTGTTGAGCAAACATAGGAAGTAACTTGCTTAAGCTAAAATATATTTTTTGTTATATTTTGTCCTATCATTTTGTCGGATTCTGATCCATATTTGATCCAAATTCATATATATATTGATTGATTGATTGATTGGTTAATTACTTAGTTTTGGTTATAATAAAATAAGACCAGTGCACATTTGTATTAAAAAGTGTTCAGTACAATTATATTGTAGAACCTTTGAAGATTTTCTATTTGTAAACGAGTTATTACGTGACCTAGGTTTATACCATGAGTGGTATCTTCGGGCGATTTACAATAACTAATTATGGCGAATCGCCTGAAGATACCACTCACGGTAGAAACCTAGGTCGCGTAATAACTCGTTTACAAATGGAATATCGTGGCCCAGGGGTAGAGTCGCCGACTGACGCCAATTCGGTCGGGTTTCGAGCCTGGGTTATGTAGCAATTGGAGTCTAACCGTACTGATGAGCTGTGATACAGCGAAACAGATCTGTCTGCGGATGACAATATATATATATATATATATATATATATATATATATCAGCATGCAGTGAGGATCGAACTCACTACTCAGTTATAATGATTCTAGCGAGACGAGCTTGCTAACCATTAGACTGTAGAATCACTTCTACATGCACGTACATACTTATATACATATCGCCATGCACGCACGTACACACACATAGACGCACATACTTATATATTAGTAACGCACGTGAAACCTCTTTTTCCCGCGCTTCATTCAGTAATATATAAGCTGATGTTCACACGTGCTTAGACCAGTTGGAAACTGCTTTTCGGAGCTAATAGTCCGAGTGTCGTTAGTTCATTTCCAACTCACATACTGCGCTAATTGCGTTCAGCAATTAGGTACACCAAAAATATTTCTCTCTCTCTTACAAGCATACTTCACTACATATATCGTTATATTCAACTACTGATTTGTACGAACATCATATTTCCTTTTTTCAGGAACTCTTCCAGTATGAACATTGATACATTTTCTTCAACATCCAAGAGAGGACTTTCTCCACTAAATCTTGCATACACAAAATAATCAATCCTGTATATTTAATACATTGTTATTATTATTGTTATATTGTTCTCTGAGCTATTTTTATTATAAGTGTGGTGGATTGGACAACCAGTCTACTTTATAATGGTGACACCAATTTCAAATTACTACCACGTTGTCCGAACCACAACAACACCATGCCGAGGTACCCGCGAAAAAGAGTACCTACGACCATATATTTCGGAAAAGAAAAGGCTATAGAGTGACTAGAGTGGAACCCTGAAGCTAGTTTGTTCTCAACACTGACAAACTTCCGGCGATCCTGCAATCAAGCCGGCCCTTAATGCCTTGTATACTTTGGATCTTGTCAGTAGGGCCGAGAAGGGTCATATGGTCTGGGCAGCGCATGGCCTCCATATACCATTGCTTAGGCCTGCGTCCCGGAGATCTCATTTCTGTCTCGACACCAAAAAAGATTGGAGTCTGACCAAACAGGGAGCTACCATTATCTCGCCAATATCAAAGTCAATATCTCGACTGTGCGATCTCTTTCTTTTCTTCCAACTGGTTGAAAAAAGAAAATAGTATTACAGTTCTCTAGATAAAAAAAAGCACAATAAAGTAAATCTATCTCTCTCTTTCTCTAAATAATTTGTCAAAATCTAAAATGTTTAAAAATTTACCCTCTGACTTTTTTTTCACGACATCGAGACATTTTTGTTTGAACTTTGCATTCACACCAGATTTCTTGGCTTTATTGACTTGCTGTGTTAAAATAAGAAATGCGTTTTATTTACATTTTGATCAGGAGAATCCTGAATTCCCCATTTGCTGTGAATTCTTTCAGTTGTATTTGCTGTGAGTTCTTTCAGTTGTATTCTTATAGCAACCACTGTTGGAGTAGATAGTCTAAACTATCGCCCGGTTCACACTCCACCCACGTCTATTGAACAGGTGAAGAGGCTCATCACTTGTTCCCTGCTTAGGATGTGGTTTCCGGCTTTCTCTTCTCCATTCTTTTCACACTTTTATTTATTTATTTGTTTTCCTCAATTGGAGTAGATAGACTAAACTATCGCCCGGTTCACACTCCACCCACATCTATTGAACAGGTGAAGAGGCTCATCCCTTGTTCCCTGTTTAGGATGTGGTTTCCGGCTTTCTCTTTTCCAATTTTTTCACTCTTACGTAGCCCCCTGCGCATCAGTGGCGTTTTCGCCTTGCTTGGGGTGATATGATTAAAAAAAAACTATTTCATATTTCAATTTCATTGTCAGGTACATTTTGACATTCAATTAAAAAAAAAAGAAAAGAAAAAGTAATGAAAGAATACAAAATGTGCCAATTTGAGTGATTTTCCTCGTTGCATGAATTTCCTTAACGTATAATGCGCATAATTTATCTTAAAATAAGACCTGGTGTCTATACCCATCTATCATTTTTGAACATGAAAATGTTAAATTGCGCCTAGTCCAACAGGGTTATGTCCCATTATTGAAGAGATTTATTTTTACAGAGGTCGCTTGTGTTGGCAGGTGCGCAGAGCATCATCACCATCGTAAATAATAATGATGAAAATATAACTGCCAATTTTAAACCCGTGTGTTAAAGTGAAACATCAGTTTTTTTTTTAACAATTTTATCTTGCTTGTTTAACAAAAGAATAAATAAAAACAAGTAACCTTTATCAGTGTGAAAGTGTGTGTTGTATTCGTGTAAGCAACTGTACCCAACCATTATTTTTTGTCTGTATATCTCGGCAACCACAACTTCTACTCGACAACAACAACAACAACAGCAGCAGCAGTGAGGAAAGCGAAAGAAAACCTTTCAACAGTATTACTTGGTTTATATTTCTGTCTTGCTTGTTGTCAGGGCCGCACGCAGCTGCCTCTCTGTTCTCTTTGGGGTTTTGTTATTTAAAACAGAAAGTCTGGATCTCTCCATTTTCACCAACATTATGGATCCGCAAACGTTCTTGGACATCGCCAATACGGTGACCAAATTGAAAATGTATCCGTATTTCGATATAGCACATTATGCCTTGATGTGTTTGTCTGTACGTGAAGATACTCCACCCCCAAGTTCAGGTACCGTTACCTACTATTTATTTCTTTTTTAAAGTTTTCCCCTTTCGGAATGTTTCACTT
This sequence comes from Ascarosepion bandense, assembly GCA_037127315.1. Taxonomy (NCBI): domain Eukaryota; kingdom Metazoa; phylum Mollusca; class Cephalopoda; order Sepiida; family Sepiidae; genus Ascarosepion; species Ascarosepion bandense. The sequence goes on along the minus strand of JBBBDQ010001236.1, from coordinate 2,123,947 downwards.
TTCACTTTTTCCCCCTTTCGATGTTTCACTTTTAAAAATAAACTTATTTTTGTTTTTATTCCTGTTGATTACGCGTGTTCAAATAATAACAAACTAAAAATAATCAATTTAAGTTTTTCATTAATCACCTTTTTTTTTTATGAAGGATGGAGGAACAATCCGAAAAAGAAAAGAAAATACTTCACATTCCACCCACAATATAAGTTTAAGTAGAAGGAATACACATGTTCAACATGTTTTTTGTTTTCTTTATGTTTGAAATTTGAGTGACTGAGTGAAAAGTTCAATTTATTGTATTTTTAAATTTATAAAAAATTATAACAACTTACTTTTTATATTATTCAATAATAGACTTTTTAATTTTTAAGATTTTTTTTTTGTCTTAGATTCTTAGAATGTGAACTTCTTTCGACTGTGGGGTCGTAGTAACTATGGCGGAATAAGAATAAGATCAACTAAAAAAAAACTTCTACTTTTCTTTTCATTAACTTTCAAGATTACATTTTTTTTTTTTTTTTTTTACCTGATCAATTTTTTTTACTTTCACTTTTACTACATAGAGAATTAATTCCTTTTCAACTTTCGTTCTCCATCGTGAGTAGATTTTAAAAATTTGTTTTGTTATTGCCAACTGAGCAGACTTGGGCTCCTCAGGTTGTGTAATTACTCAGACTGTGTAAAAATTTTGTTGATTACTGAGTACTGTAAACTTGTTGCCTTGTGCCAAACTAAGTTTTTTTTTAATTATTTGCCGTTGACTGGACATTTCTACAGAACTCTTCATTATTAATTTCACTGTACACGTGTTTTTGTACGATTCTAACGCTCTCCCATATTATCACTCACTTTTCCCTATTTATTTTTTTACTGAAAGCATGTGCGTATGACGTACCGTTAGTTTCTGATTTCTGGTCTAGTTACTGCAAAAAGTAAAAGTTGTTTCATTCCTCTCACTTTGTTTTGCCCTCCACGTTGTATGTAACTTATTTCTTAAAAAAAAAAAAAAGAAACTAAAATACTTGTCGTTTGTCAAACATAATTATTATTTATTTTTCTGCTACTACAACCCTCGATCGTTATTACTTAGAAAACTGCTAAGATGACAAGTCAGGTGAAGTAAACCTTTTTTGGACATGATGTTAGGTTTTGCTGACGAAGCTCAGGTTAATGTGAAAGTGTTACTTTGCACTGCAGCTAGTCAATGCTGGGTAGCTACCCTGTTGAGAATGTGAGGGGGGTTGATACCATTTTATTTTTCTTACTAGTTTACTTTTCTTTAAACAGCAGGCAACACATTTATTCTCTCTGCTGGTCTGAAACAATATTATATAAATTGATGCTCGCTTCTCTGATACGTATTTAAAATAAAAAAGCTGATGGACTCTGTCTTTTTCTGACTCTTCTTTTTCATACCAAAATTCTCTCCTTATCATCTTTTGCGCCTGGTCACAGTTTGTTGTAAAATGGTGGCATCATTATTCGTCAAGTCAAAGAAAGAAGGACGAGGGAAGATGTTACTGGGGTACTTAGTGATGAAGAAAAGGAGATAAACAAAAAAAAAATAATTTTTTTTTTGTTTTGTTTTTTTTTTTAACACGAAACTTTTTTACAGTTTGACGATTATCTTTCTTTTTTTTTTTTTTTTTACTATTTACAAATGTTTTCCTTTACTTTATTCGCTGACATTATTGTCAGCCTCGTCTTTAACGCCATTATTACCCTGGCCTTGTCATCTTGTTGGAGTTTTTTTTCTTCTCCCCATCCAAAAGAAAGCTTGCAACCATCATAAAATTCAAAAATTAGTTTTGCTTTCTTTCTTTCGTCATTTTAACTTCAAGTAACGGTCTTCTTCGTGTTTAGGGAATTGATAAAAAAAAAAACAAACCAAAAAAAAACCTTTCAAGAGAGAAGCAGCGGCCATCACCCTATTTTCCCGCCTTAAAAAGTCGATATTTACAGATGAATAATTACATTAAAACCAGGAATCCTGCTGCTACTGAGTGTCATGAACTATTCACAATCAGCTCTGATTCTAGTGTTTTTCTTTTAGTTTTAAATCAGATTTCCATAAAGAGGGACGCTTATTTCCTCTTCTCCCACCTTAGGAATCTCTGCTCTTGACTTAAAAAAATAATTGGGAATTCGATCCGATTCATCGACTATCTTCATCACTTGCATAAAGAAATAAAATAAAAAAATCTTTTTGTGTTTTTATTTATTTATTCTTGTTATTACCAGTTAAGCAATAATCTACTTAAGTAAATTTAAAAATTTACTTCTGTTTAAGTGTTTGATGATTAAAATCATGATGGCCCGATTATTGAATGCCACGTTTCTCCTCCACTCTCCAAATAGCATCACCCATATCCGCCTGCCTGTAAAATGCTTGTTGAGCAAATTAAAAAAAAAAAAAACTGCTTCAACAAGAGAATTTTAAATTGCAAATTAACCAGTAAAAAAAAAAAAATCAATCTCGATCTTTGCTTTGCTTTTAAAGTTTTAAATTATATTTTTTAATGGAAAACTACTTTCACTTTTGCTTTTAAAGTTTTTTTTGTTTTTTTTTTAATTAACCCACGTTTCTGACAAACACATTTCGTGAATTTTTTTTTCTTCTCTGGCTACAAACTTGACATTTTAAATCGGGAGATTAAAGTTTTTTGTGCATGAACTTTAAAGTAAAAGGTAATTTGTCGGTAGTGTGTGAGAAATCAGTCTATTTCTTGACTTCTAGGTTACAATTACTTAGAAAATAGACCTCCATGTTATTTTATTTTACGGGAAAAGCAGAATTTTTTTTCTTAGTGTAAAAAAAAAGTGTGTGTGCGTGGGGGAACCTTTTCTCCACCTTCAATGATAACTATTTGAGAACTGTAACACTGGCTTTTACAGATTGGACTTGATTACGTTAAAATTCTTCTAACAAAAAAAAAAAAAAACCCAAATGAGAGCCATCAGTAAACATATGGAATGAGCAATATTTTTTTTTTAGGTTCGAACTTGAAATAAAACTTTTAATTTGTTGTGTAATCTAGTTTAATTCCCTTTTGGTGCGGTATTTTGGGTTCAGGGTGTTAGAATTTTAAGAATCTTAGAATGCACAGGATAAGCATTGAAACATGCTGAGTTTTGGTTCCTGACTCTCAGTGTCTCCTTAATAGTACAAAAAAAGTAATTATTTTTTGTTAATAGCACTGGTTTGGCAATTGAATTTAGACAAATGTCTAACCGTGCATCTGGAAGATGTGGTGAGATCACATTTTTTCTATGACTTCAAATCATTTTCTTTTTGTTGTCAATTAAATACAAGAATTATTGTGCATTTATAATTAGCAAGATAGAGTTAAGTGACTTTTGATAATACCTTTTAATTCTCCCTCTCATCCAAATGTTTTTTTTAACTTTCAGTGAATTATTTTTTTGTTTAGTTACTTACACAATCCATAATATGCCATGAAGAAAAGAGGTTGTAAATGGTTTGTTTGCTTGGGGGTTTGTGAAGCGTTTGAAATGAGGTTCTCACAGAATGTGAAATGTTTGGTTGCTTGGAAAATGGGAAGGATTTGAAATGAGGGTCTCAAACAGAACTTAAAAGGTTTGGTTGTTTGGTGGTGGAGGGTTAGAGTCTGAAATGAGGTTTTCAGAGAATGTTTCTAAAAAGATAGATTAGAAATGTTGATTTCTTCCAAACTTTGCATGTAAAGAAGGTCAAAATAAACTGATAAATGCTATAAGAAAAAAAAACAAACCTTAACTGAATCATGATCTTTAATCAATTCATCTCAAGCAAGGCTGTAATGCCACTAAGATGCAATGGGATACTGTGAGTTAAAAAGAATGAAAAAAACTTCAAAAGGAACCAGAAACCTAATCCTGAATAAGAATTAAGAGATAAACTTCTACTCCTGTTCAAAAGACTAGGGTGGAGTATGAACCGGGCACTAGGTGATTACTTGCAATTTCTAGTCTCTTTTCTTTCCTTTTTTTTTTTTTTTTTTTAATCATTTCACCCTGAGCAAGGCAGAAATGCCACTGATGAGCTGGTGTCTACATAACTGTAAAAAGATTAATTAGAAAAGAGTGAGGAGTACAAACTAGTTAGAAAGGAGCAATAGAAAGCTGAGAATGCAGGTACGATGACAGATACATAGGTGGAGAGAAAGGGAAGGATATGGGGGGGGGAGCTAGAGTCCAGTGGTTAATAGATGAGTATTGACATTGCATTTAAATTTCTGGAGGTTGTAGCCGTCAGGAAAGCAAGAATATGGGAGAGAGTTCCACAGGCGGGAAGTGTGAGATTTTTCTAATATCCTCTTTAATTTTCTTCAAGTGTATAATGTATTTGGTTGAATTTCCTCTAAATGATTGAATTCTACACCTGAGAAAGGCTGAAGAAAATATTGGTCAAAATATAAAGAACAAGAAGGCGACTAAAATACTAATTCAAATGGATCGTGAGACTAGTACTTTTTTTTTTCTAAACAGGATTATCAAATAACTTTTCAATTTTTCATAAATTCTACACTCCACCCATGACTATTGAACAGGTGAAGAGGCTCAACCCTTGTTTCCTTTTTAGGATGTGGTTTCCGGTTTTTCTCTTTTTCTCTTTTCCAATCTTTTCACTCTTTTATTTTATTATTTTATTTTATTCTTTTTCAATTGGAGTAGATAGACTAAACTATCGCCCGGTTCATACTCCATCCACGTCTATTGAACAGGTGAAGAGGCTTATCCCTTGTTTCCTGTTTAGGATGTGATTCCCGGTTTTTCTCTTTTCCAATCTTTTCACTCTTACGTAGCTCCCTGCGCATCAGTGGCGTTTTCGCCTTGCTTGGGGTGATATGATTTAAAAAAAAAAAAAAAGACTGGCATCTTTCATCCTATTTTTCCTTTTATATTCTGTATTTTTCTTCTTTTTTTTTCTTTTTTTAAGGAAGCATTTAACTTATCAGTCATTTTTGTCAGTCCTAAGTTATGGATTCACAATCTAAAGTCAGTCTGTTGTCTGCAGTCCTACAATAAATTTATTGGCTGGTAGGTGTAGAATAGAAAGCAAATCATCGAGTTGAGACTGTACAATTCTGAGGTGAGGCGCAAAGAGTTTTGCTGTATGTTGGGAATGTGGATGTGGGCCATTCTGAACTCTTTTTATCTTGATTCCACGAATATGGTTAGTACTTTCAACTACCCTCACATCTCTTCATTCTACCTGTAGTCAGTCATCTCTTTCCTTTCACCATTACTCAAATATGAGGCCTTTCTTAGTAAGGGGAGAACAAGAGGGTATATTAACATCAGCCTGCCACCCACCCTTCCTCCACTGATGAAGGATAACTGGTCTGGCTTGGAGGTATATTGCTGCCTTGTTTAACAGCAACAAGGATAGAGAGTAATACAGATAAACTCAACATGTAAGTACCTCAAGATAAAAGTCTGCTTTTCTAAGCACCCAGAACATCACTTCTATTAAGGTGAGGGACAGCTGAAGAACTTTCCTGTTTTTCTTTACATCTGGGTGACATTTGGACTGGTTGATAGTTACAATAAGAAAAGCTACAGTTTGAAAATAGCAACTCTTATTCAAAAAGAGTTTAGCACACATTTCAGTTTCACTCTTTCATTTCAACCATTTTATAAATTAATATTGCTTGATTTGATTGCATGGTTTGTATCTGATTTCATTATAATGTTGAAGAATGCCAGGTAGATAGCAATGCTGACCTAGATTTTGGCCTCAGTTGCTACACAAGCCAATTCTATTTTCATTTTATTTTGATTAATTTTTTAAAAATTATTTATTTTTATTTATTATTTATTTAAAAAATTATTTATTTTAATTTATTTATCCCAAGGTCAGTTACTTAAGAGGATTAGAATTTTTAATTTTGCAGTTCATGTTGTGTTTTTAGTATGGAATAAATGAATGATCTGTTAAAGATGTTTAAAGATGCCATTTTGTATTGATGCCCAGAGGAAAGGCATGAACCGGCTTCTTTCCACGTTCTGTCTTAACAATAGATATCTTCACAAAAACATCTTGTTATTGGAATGTCAGGATGATGCATTGAGTAAGCATTTGGGAAAACTATTTTAACTGTGTCTAGGTTAACAGCAAAAACGACTGTACTGCATTGTCAGTTTTGACACAGAAAAATCAATTCTTTCCTTAAATAACAAATAGGTCCTGGGTATGATGGTAAACTGCATCCAGCAGCAAGGCCTCTGATTAGGAGGTTGTGAGGAGCATGGAACCACCTCTTAATTGCAGTTGTTCTCAGGTCCACTCTGACCCAGAGTGGTAGTACCTGTTAGGGTCCCAGCTATGGACAAATAGTTAACCTCCAAACTGAGGTCAAAACACTATGAAAGTATAAAAATACATTTTTATAGAAATATATACATAAAAATCGACTTTTATAGAAAAATATATATTTTTGAAGAAAATATTATTACCATAGATTTTTTAAGGAAAAAAAATATTCTCAGCAAAACATTTTCAAATTCAAAACTAGAAGATATTTTCAGTTTTCTAAAATAAAAAAGAATAAAAACAAAAAATTTCCATTAAAATTTGACTAAATCAACCTTCTCATTATAACCAAAGATTAAAAAAATACCTTAAACCCCATGTTTTTGGCATTAAATGACTCACAGAGGTTGATATGCCATTAAACAAAACTCAAATAAATAATTAGAATTTATTTTTGACATTTAAGAAAATGGTCAGTCAGTCAGTTAAGTGCCATACATGAAACACGCTTGGGCGATCATGTCTCGAAAGAGACATGACTGACTGGGCAGAATATTATCCCGCAGTAGGTTGCCATTGCTTTCTGTGGTAGACTGGTTACCAGCCAAGGCTATAGAACCCAATCTGTCCTGTTATTTAACCAATAACTGGAAGGAAGAGACGGATTAATACCTTTCCCAAGGGTATTTGTGCTGTAAGTGAATGCAATGAATTCAGCTGGAATTCAAACTCGGCTCCCTGATTTCTCGTTCCAAGCTGATATCCACTGCACCACAATGCACAAGAAAATGGTAGGGATTTAAAAAAAGGAAATCTATTAGGAACTGATTTTATTTAAACTTTAATGCAAACACTGAGGTGTGTGGTTCCTACCCATAAAATTAGCTTTGAATTGTCAAACTTTGGAAATTGGATTTAAATTATGATGTTAAAGAAACTCCTCACCATAAACTTTTTTTATTTTTTTTATTTCACCAAAATATCTTTTAATTAACAATTTGGTGTTTTAGAGTTCATGAAGGAATTTGTTACAAGAAATTTTAGAACTTCTCTAGCAGCAATAAAAAAGTTGCTTGCCAATTTGATTTTATCTATTCTGTACACATTAAATAAGAAATATGTATGTAAAATTGAAGAAAAATCAATTCAGTTCTTGCATACTAAACTCTGAATTATTCTTACTTGTAATGGATGACCAAAGATTTGTACTTTTTATCAAGTTAAGATAATTTAAAAAATCTTTTGGACATTAACTTTATTGAATAAAATATTTATGGATTTGTTCTTTTTCTATTGTCTTTTGGACTTCTTCATTCGATCCTTTCAAAATTTTATTTTTCAGTAAAGAACTGTTGCTTTTGCATTCTGCAAATATCTTCATCTTGATTGTTTATCCAGAAACTTTCTTTTGTTTTTTTTGTTTTTTTTTATTAAGATAATTCTATAAAGATGCAAATAATTAACAAGTAAAAGGTGCAGTATTTGCTGAATGCAACAGATGAGTGAAAACTTCCAAATTAAGCTGTAACAATGTTTGCCTAATCACCAAAAAAAGAAAAAGTCTCACATTATCCTGAGGGAATATTATATCCTTTTTCTTAAATCATTCCAAATGCTTTTGAGCAATTACTGTTTTAATTAATTTAATTAGAATTTGCTTGAATCCATTGTTTAATTATTCAGAAGAAGCTCATAGTTGATGACGTCATTCTAGTCTCTGCTCCACCTGCAGACTATCACTGTTTTTGGATTAAGACATATTTTTTGATACAGTTAGTGGTGGTTGATTTTGCTTACCAAACAATCTTGCATCTTAGTGGTATTATCACCTTGCTTGAGATGAATTAATTGAAAAACCCCAAATCTCTTGCATTCCACGTAGTAAATTATTAACTTTTCATTACCAATCACAATTTGTTTTTAAATGTAGAATATCTCCATTAGGTTTATGTAGCACATTGGAAACAGAAATCTGGTTGAAGAGATTTTTTTGTCACTTAAGTTATGTAGAAATCTTATTGCAAAGCAGCTAACTTAACAAAATTGGTGTAACTGACTTTGAAAAATATTTTTTTAATTATTTCATTGTAGAAATTTTTCTTTTTTTATTATTCTCAAGTAACGTCTTCATTTAATTTTTCAATATTAATTCCAACTTGATTATGTGATGTTATTCAGTGAAAAGTCTGCAGCACAAAATTTTTCAAACTACTTTTGACACATTTGTTCACTCATGTTTCTGTAGGAATTGAACATTTTTTTTTTACTTTTATATTTGAGATGTACTTTTACCTTTCTTAAAATAAATCTGCTAAAAATGTTGCTATCTTCAATGTTAGAATCAGTGAACAAAAATTTATCAATTTTGATTTTAAAAAAATATGACAGCAGTTACAAAAAAATTTTTATTGAATAAAGTTAGATAAAACTAAACACTCTTAATGCTATTTAATGACCAAGAGAGGACATTTTTTTATCTAACCGATATACTCGATATAGGATTTAGGTTTTTTTTTAATAAAGCAGTTGATATCTATAATTTGATACAAACCCAATATTTGAAACATGAACTTGAAACTTGTCATTTGAAGATTCCTCAAAGCTATGAACCCCTTTATCGTTTCCTCTCCTTCTCTAGTTTTCCAAAGAAAGTGAAGAAAAATATGAACTTTTATTTGAAATAAGATTTTTTTTTTCTTTGCCATCTTTTTGTCATAGGACTGAGAGTTAAGGTTGATTATAGAATATGCTATTTTTGTGTATAGACCAGAGTACATTTTATTTTGATTATTTACGTGAAGAGGCTCATCCCTTGTTCCCTGTTTAGGATGTGGTTTCCGGCTTTCTCTTTTCCAATCTTTTTACTCTTACGTAGCCCCCTGCGCATCAGTGGCGTTATCGCCTTGCTCGGGGTGATATGATTAAAAAAAAAAAATTTAAGAAAAAATGTAATTCCAAATATCATAACTTCAGATGATATATTATTTGTTCTATGTAGACTAATATCTTCATCTTGATTGTTTATCTAGAAACTTTCTTTAGTCTTTTAAGTGTGAGTATAGTTACCATATGGGAATCACTGTTCAGAAGAACGAAACTACTGAATAGGAATTTATGGCATTTACATCCTTCCATACCTGAAAAAAAATGGTTGTTCAGGCCATCCATAGATACCATGCAAACTTTGCATATATGCTGATCTTTTCAATATGATCTTTTTATTTATCCATCACCTGAAACATTGTTCCACTGAAGAAAATGCCAGGTTGGTAATTGCCACATAGAATGTATAGCTGAGAGACAGGAGAGAATGCACTGGCTGAAATGTTACAAATAACAAAGAGGAGGATATTGGTCTAAATAATTCCTTGGAAAATAGCATCAAGCTACAAAACCATTTATATAGGTATGTCATCTTGTATGTTTCTCCATTTGGACTAATAAACCCACAAGTGATAAAAATTCTTAATCATATCAGAATAAAAAGGCATATAATAATGGCTAATCATCAAAGATTTTCAAGCCTAAATTACAAAAAATGTTACAGTTAAGAGCAGCCTGATGTTAAGAGATTTAATACTGTTATTATTTATTTTAATAAGATATATTGGATAGAATGTAGTACGTAATTTTGGGCTAAGAAATACCTGATGGCCTGAATTGAATTTAATGTTAATAAGAGACACTTCTTCTAAAAGAAGTTGGTCTGTGGTGACCCTAATATGTACTGGGCTCACCTTAAGAAATACCAAAATAGAATTTACTTTTGGTGTTACACAAGAGCATAGAAAAGCCAGGTTGACCTGGTGACATTGCAGTCACCAGGTGCAGATTTGCACCTTACAGAATGTCAGTCAATGACCCTGACATCTTAACAAATGGTTGACACAGCTGCACTTAGGATATACACATATGGGGCAACCTGATGACAGGAAGATCTGTAAGCCTCCACTCCATCACCTCAAAGAGAAAAGACAAAGAATGTTTTACAACTTTGAGAAGATTTGTTTGAAGAGTTCTATCCCCCCTCCATGCCCCTACCACCTTCACATCAAAATTAACAAAATCCTGGAGTGAATAAAGAATACTTTTACGTGAGATATTTAGTCTTGTGTTCCTATTAGTCTGCATAACGATAGCATTAAAAAAGATTACATTTTGTAGAGGAAAAAGGTTATATTAATTGTTAGGCCCTTATCTATTGGGGGGAAAAAAGTCTCTTGCCAAATTTTAAATACTCAATAATTGTTGTTGTCTTTACAGACATGAAAAAAAACAAAAGGCCAACTGCTCCCAGTAGAGTATTTGCCATCAATAATCTGTTCTGGGTTGGTTCATTGTCGTTGATGTAAATTGGCATTTTTTTTTTTTTTTTTTTTTTAACAGGTAGGAGTTTTAACCCTACACAAAAGCCTTTATTCTCCAGGCAAGGTAGTCCACCTCCAGCTTGGTTTTGAATTCAAAATTTTTCCTTCTAGACTGGTTACCACTTGAGGCTATAGAACCCAGTCTGTCCTGCTATTTACCCATAGCTGGGGGGGAGAAGAGATTGATTCATACCTTTCCCAAGGGTATTAGCACATAAGTAAATGTAATGAACTTGACTGGAATTCAAACTTGGCTCTCCAATTTCTCAATCCAAGCCATTATCCATTACTTCATCATGCTTCCTCTAAAGGTCATGGAGAAACTCAATTTAGATTTTACACTAAATGTTCTGGAAGGCAAATATTTGTGAGGAAGCAAAGCGTCAGAATTTTTATTTGCTTAACTGTTCCATTACTGTCTTTATCTATATAGGAGAGTAGAACAATAAGTCCATAACTTCATATATAGTTGAATTTTAAAATTTTCTGGGTATGACAATAAACTACGTTCAGCAGCAAGGCCTCTGATTAGGTGGTTTAGAAGAGTGTGGAACCACCTTTTAATTGCTGTTGTTTCCAGGTCTGCCCTAACTCAGGGTGGTAGCACCTGCTAGGGTCCCAGCTATGAGTAAATAGTTAACCCCACCCCCCAAAAAACTGGGTTTATTTAAGAAAAAAGAAAACGTTAGGCTGGGTAAGAGTCTTTAGCTTTGAATAGTAACTTACCTAAGAAAAGGAAATCTCTGAAATAAAAATCTCTAGACCTACTCTGTGTAGAAAAGGGTAAGCTGAACTCTCTAATCTTAATAGGTAATCTTCCTAGAGATGGTGTCTCGATAAATACTGTGTTTCCAGTCTCCTAAAATGGTTGATTGTTAGTAAGGGCATACAGCTGTAAAACTCACTTAATATTTTGTGTTGGTTCAATTACAGAGTCATCAAGAAAACACTGTTCCAACCTACGCTAGCATGGAAACAGACATTAAAGAATCATGATGATGATGAGTCTATATAATTAATATTCCCCACTGATTTAAGTGCATTAACAAGGAAAGAAATTATTGAAAAAAGATTTGGTGTGTAAATAACTGCTTTTGCATTATCAGTAATATATTCAGTGGAATGGCTTAGCCAAGTAAAATTCTGTGACATGGTTGAAGCAACATTACCATGATTTAACAATGCCTGATCAAATGAAGGTGCTATTTATGGATGAAGTTGTCATGTGATCAGAAAGATGAGAGTAGCAGTAGGAGGAAAACAGTGGAGAACAAACAACCAAGGAAGATAGATATTCCTTGCTAAACAACTTATAAAAAGCATTGTTGTTCAAGTAGATTTCCATACAGTCAAAATGATCTACTTTGCTGTATTTCAGACCAAATTTAATTTGATTGGAATAAATTTTATTTTCTGGTTATCAGTAAAATTGATAAAATCGTCCATATTTGTACATCTTTCAATGCAACATAATTTTCTTTATAAAAAAATCATTCAAAACTAAAATATACTTTTCTGAAACATTATTTGAGAAAAATTAGTTGATTTATAGTTTTTGTATTCACTTACACGCAAATACCCTTGGGAAAGGTATTAATCCGTCTCTTCCTTCCAGTTATGGATTAAATAGCAGGACAGATTGGGTTCTATAGACTTGGTCGGCAACCAGTCTACCGCAGAAAGCAATGGCAAACTACTGTGGGATAATATTCTGCCCAGTCAGTCATGTCTCTTTCGAGACATGATCGCCCAAGCGTGTATCACGTATGGCACTTAACTGACTGACTCTAAACTAGCAGTATAGCCCGGCATTGCTCAGGTATAATGAAAGCTTTAAAACTAATCCATGGTCCTGGAGCTCAGACTCAGTCTAAAGAATACTTGTGTGAAGTTTGGTGAGAATCGGATAAAAATTGTTGATTTGTATAAAAGACATACAGACAGATAAACAGACACACACACAAATATCTTGCCTTATATATATATATATATATATATATATATATATATATAGGAAAGAATATTAAAACGTTTTGAGTTTGAAAATGTGTTTATTTTTTTTTTTTGACAGTATTTGTTTATTTCTACTATTATATTTTATATTTCAGACCGTCCTCGGTCCTTCATCAGAAACAAATGATTTTAATATATATGTTATCGATTTTCTGCACTATTGTAAGAACTGCAACCTTGAAACTTCTGAATATCGTTTCTTATGTCTTTGTCTATGAGTGTAGCAAATTTGATTAAAATCGGACTACTCCTTCTATAACTCGATTTTTTTCGATTATCGATTTTCAATATTTATCGGAGGTACCTCAACACAAAACCTAGCTAAGAACACTCGCAGATGCTTATAGTACAACTGTGTAAATTTTCAAGAAAATCGGTTCAGCCGTTTTGGAGTCTATAGGTAAGAGATACACACACACACACAAAGTTTCATTTATAAATAAGTTAAGATTAAGCTTGAATGAAATATTACTTCCTTTTAGTTTAAAATATTGCAAAAATGCATTTTTTTTAACATGGAGGTGTGTGTTTTTATGAGATGTTGATAGATTTATCAACAGCCTGATGATTGGTAATTTTAAATGAGATAATTATAATGAAATTATGACTAATACAATGTAAACACCTTTCTTAATAAATTTTTTCAACTGCCCAATAATCATAAAAATTTAAAATACAAGAATTTTTTGCAACACATTGACATGTGTTAAATATCATTTAGCATTGTTGAAGTTGTCACTAATATTTTTTGCAAATATTTTTAAGAAAATACCCTTTTCGTTTTTTAACAGCAAAGAATAGACTCTTAGAGTTTCTTACTCTTTAGCATGTAACAGTCAACTGGCCATGTATAAATATTTCTTTCAGGAGCCAAATTCCAACCTTTTGAAGCATTTGACCTTTTGATTTCTTTATAGTTCTTGCAGACTAATGGTGAACTGGAAACTGGAGTCTATATAAAACTTAAAGAAAAAATATGCAAAAAACAATATTGCATTTTTATTAAATAAGTATTTGTTATTTCAATCATTAAATTGTTTTTATAACAATACTATTCTATATATTAAATAATTAAACTTAATTTTTCCCCCAAAAAAATTAATGAAAATTTTTTTTTGTACTAAGTTATGCAGTCTAGTAAAACTAACGGTACTTTGTATCTCCTGACCTGTTTTCACGTCTCCCCAAAATTTGTTTTCAATTGGTCAATATATTTTTATTTTATTTTTTGTGATGGACTAACAGAAGTCACTAAATTTCATATATAGATAGATTTTAAGTATTAATGTTTTATTGAATTTTATGTACTTTGGCCTTATAGTCTTACTGCCATGAAAACTGAGCCAATATTGTTGTTGTCATCTTCATTTGTATCACAACATTTCAACTGTTATGAGGTGCTTGTTAATCTGTGTAAATTTCATGTAGTTTTAAACTGAACCTTTTATTTAATCTATGGAGGTAAATTTTTCTCATTTTGTTGTCCATGTCTAGTGATATCTTGTCTAGTTTTCATTTAGTACTACACAGTTATTGCTCTCTTTGTTTTTCCCCTTGAGCTCCAGTGCATGCTGATTGAACTCACAATTTCCGTGTCTTCAAATTCACAAACCAATTCTTTGATTCACTAAGCTATTGTTTTCTGCTAGATATTTATTCAGATTTTACAAGAAAATATTTATAGTGGTTTATCAACATCTTAAAGAATGGTTTTTGTTCTTGTCTGAAGGAAAAGGTTTCTTTAAATTCCTATCTTTGAATAGGAAAACTAGATTTAGTCTTCAATGAAAATAAAATTGTTTCTGATTATGATTTTTATTCCTGACAAAAGTCAACCAACTTCTCAGATCTTAATGTACAAATGATTCTGTGTTGAAGAGTTTTATTTCAGGAGTTAAAAAAAATACTGAGGCATTGAAAGTTTTAATCATATCTGTGTGTGGCTCAAAACTCTATATTTTTGTTTTAATGTATGCACTTGAACATGTACAGAAAAACCTTTGCAAAGCTGGTGGAGAAATGCACACTAATTTTATCCACAGAACAGATCAAATAGATATTTGGTAAAGCTTTTTATGTGATTAGTTAGTCAGTCAGTTAAGTGCCATACGTGATACATGACTGACTGGGCAGAAGATTATCCCACAGTAGGTTGCCATTGCTTTCTGCGGTAGACTGATTGCCAACCAAGGCTATAGAACCCAATCTGTCCTGTTATTTGACTCCTAGTTAGAGGGGGAAGAGATGTATTATATTATTAAGTAGTAATTAGTGGGGGATCAGTTTATTATTTCATAACAATATAAAACTGATCCCCCACTTTATGCCCAGTAGAAGCCATAATTACGTTTCAGCTATTATATTCAGTAAGTCAGTTAAGTGCCATACGTGATACATGACTGACTGGACAGAAGATTATCCTGCAGTAGGTTGCCATTGCTTTCTGCGGTAGACTGGTTGCCAGCCAAGGCTATAGAACCCAATCTGTCCTGTTGTTTAACCTATAACTGGAAGGAAGAGATGGATGAATACCTTTCCCAAGGGTATTTGCGCATAAGTGAATGCAATGAATTCAACTGGAGGAAACCAAAAATTAGATCCAGAAGAATGTGCTGCATGAAACCTCCAAGGGGAAGGGAAGCTGTCTTGAAAAATGAACATTCAAAAGTGATGCTTTTTTTTTTTCTTTCTAGGCTTAAAAATGTTGATATATTCTGAATATTTCTCGGTTATGTTTGAAATCATTCAACTTACAAACTTTCTCACATGTCTGTACCATTTTAGATTTGTACTTATGAATTGAATATATAAATTTTGAATTTCAGATTTACTTTCATTTATCTACTTAATGCCAATATAAAGAAGAAATTTATTCTTTAATGTCCTAATAAATTGGTTTGTGTCTAATTTAAACTGCGAATCCAACCTGACTTTATGTGACCTTTGTCACCAAAACATTTTGAAAGCAGACATGAATTGATGGTTCTGTTGCTTTTCTTACTTGTTTCATTCCGTTTGTTTGTGAAGATGCTTTGTCTCGCAGAACAAGTGCTGCCTGAAATTCTGAAAAGTCTTTGGCATTTGGGTTGAAATGTCACAATAAAAACTGTTTCAGTTTGCTTTCTTCATTTGTGTGGGTGGGGGATATTCTTTTCTCTTGGCAAGAAACAATTGTGTCGATGAAAGAAATGTGAGTCTGAAAAGATTTTATGCACTGAACTAAATAACACTTATACTCCTTCTTTCAGTACAATAGGCTGCCGGAAAGGTCTTAGCCTAATCAAGAAAAGGTCTAGGTCTAATCAAGAAGTGATCCACCAAAAAAAACTTTTAATGTTCGATCAGATTTTGGGAAGTGGATTAAACCAAGCATTTTCAGCTCCCTTTATACATTGACTCAGTTTGTTCTTTTTCATGTATAGAAGAGTTTAATTACTGTTTTCTATTTAAAAAATTTTTTCTTTTTAAAATCTGAGTGTAGCTCAGAAAAGCAAAAAACGTTTTAATGTTTGTGTCTGTATCCACGTCACTTTAAAATTTTGCACAACTGAAAAATTCTTGCACTTAAGATTTTTTTTTTTTCTACCAAACATTTTTAAAATTTTGTACCCATTTTTGTTGTTTTTGTTTTTATGTTTTAGGTAATGTCTCTTATTTCTGATTATTGGCTCCAGGTAAACTTGTTGGCTGTTCTTCCTTATTTGGTTACTCCCTGGCATCAGCCCAGGTCTTTGAGGTAGGTTTTCTGCAACCTGCACTTCATTTCCAATTGTCTTTACACACTTGTTAAGGATGTTAATGGCCAACAGTTTCAGTGTTATTTCTGGCTGTCTTTTTTGTTCTCCCCTAAAACAAAGCTGGAAATGACTGCACGCCTGCTGTAGACTTTATGTGGCTTTAGTCCCATTCATTTGCCGACAAGTCTTTGCATCTGATAGTACCTGACAAGTAGAAAAATTTGCAATCTAGATGTTCTTTACGGTTCCTCTTCAGTTTTGAAGATGTCTGTTGCATCACAATTTTCTAATTCTTACGTCTCACACAATTCCATTCTTTTCTTAAGCTTTAACCCAACTGACATAATATTATTATTTAAAACCCAAAATTGAAGAAAACCTTTCCTTTTAAAATTATTTTTAATATGTGAAATTGAAAATGTTTAAGCATAAAAAGCAATATTAATTTGTGGCTTAAAAGTAGCAAAAATGACACATGATAGCACCATTTGCGTTAGGGCAAAACTGTCCAAATTCTCTAATTTGAAGACTAAACCAATTTCCAGTTCACTTGGTTTCTGAGTAAAATGTCCAAATAAATTGGTTTGTGTTTAATTGAAACTTGACTAATATTTTGAAGACAATCATCAATTGATGATGTGTGCATTTGTCTAAGGGAGAAAACTCCAAATTCTATAAATAGAAAGTGATTGCACATTGAGCAGAAGTTTCTGAAAGTGATCTGCAAGTGAGTTTTATTAAAAATTTGAAACATCAAGTTTTTGAAAACTCTACAACAATTAGCAAAGTTTGGTGACCTGTATGTTTCAAAGTCTAATGTTGTACAAATCCCTTTTGTGAGAAATGATATTAATCCTCACTAAGTGACTTATAATTATAGCCTTGTGCCAAGCTAAGTAAAGTGGCATCTTCTCAGAAGAAGAGATAACTTTATGTGTCCTGAAAGGGTTAATGTACATTTTCTATATTTCTGCATCTGCAATTCCATCTTTTTTGCTTTCTTTTGACTTCTTTTTTTTTGACTTCTTTTTTTTGACTCCTTTTTTTTTTGACTCCTTTTTTTTTTGACTCCTTTTTTTTTTTTGACTTCTTCTTTTTTTTTTTTGACTTCTTTTTTTTTGACTTCTTTTTTTTTGACTTCTTTTTTTTTTGACTTCTTTTTTTTTTTGACTTCTTTTTTTTTGACTTCCTTTTTTTTTTTGACTTCCTTTTTTTTTTCTTTCTTTTTTTTGACTTCCTTTTCTTTTTTTTGACTTCTTCTTTTCCACTGTTGGCTCACCGCTGGAATATTGAAAGGTGAATAGCTTTCTGTTTCAGTCAGGTTGGTGGGTCTTCCTCTTCTAAAAAAAAAAAACAAAAAAAAAACTGTAGGTGCCATCTGATTAAAGGTTCCTTTGGTGAATATTGTGTGGACTACTATCAAGGGTTAATTGTCTCACAGTGCTAGGTAAACCTTTGAGCAGAATAATGGCTGTAACGAGCTTTTTGTGCCACTCTCTAGAGAGGTAAGTGTAGCAGATAGGATTGTCTCATTCAGTTACAAGGGCATTACAAGCCATCTGAGTGCAGAGGGAGTTGGATTTATTTCCTTCGAGTATTTGTCACTTATGTTAACCCCACCTTATTTTAATATTTAAATTTTTTTTTTTAATTTTAAATTTTTATTTTTATTTTATTTTATTTTTTAAAATTTTTTTTGGGCCACAATTCAAAACCAAGTCACTTGTGGGATTCTCTTTTGGTTTCTTGCTTCCCAGTCGACTTTCCATTTAAATTTTTGAAAATCAATGACAGTCATTATTCATTTTCTTCTTAATCAATTTTTTTTTTCTCGCTCCTTAACATTTTTCTTTTTCTCATACTCTTTTGAACTTAGTAACCTCTTGCATCTTATTGCCTTGTTTTAGGTGAAATTATAAAAAAAAAAAAAAATCAAAGAAGCTCCATATTTATCCTGTATGTGACAAGCATATAACAGTTGATGTGCCATAAAAAAGATCATTTTCTTTTCTATAGAATCTTATCACTGACTT
Source organism: Ascarosepion bandense (assembly GCA_037127315.1). Lineage (NCBI taxonomy): Eukaryota > Metazoa > Mollusca > Cephalopoda > Sepiida > Sepiidae > Ascarosepion > Ascarosepion bandense. The sequence continues at coordinate 2,105,544 of JBBBDQ010001236.1, read as the reverse complement.
GTTTTATAACTTAAAACCTTTTTTTTTTTTTCCTCACTCTCATATATACAATGATATGGCATCTCTAAGAGTGCAGGCCTGGGCAGGTTTTTTTTTTTTTTTTTTTTAATGAGTGCTTGGCAGCTGCTCATACAGCACATCTCTCCTCTCTGTGCCACTGATGTTGTCCAAGAGAAAGGCACACTGAAGTAATGGATAGCGGCTGGGATGGAATTTAGGATTGGAGTGCAGAGTTGGAATTATAGTCAAATTCGTTACATTCACTTATGTGCTAATAATAACCTTGGAAAAGGTATGAATCTCTCCACTCATGTCTCTGAGTAAATAGAACTGACTGGGTTCTATATCCTTGGGTGGCAACCAGTCTAGGAGAAATAAAAGCTCTGAATTTAAATCCTTTAACTATGAGTAAATAGTAGGTTAGTCTGAGCCTGTAGCCATGTTTGGCAACCAGACTAGAAGGACAGCTCTGAATTCAAATCTGGAGCTGGAATACCTAACAATTTTAGCTGAACACCTTTTATCACAACACCAGAACCACTGGGTTGTCCACAGGGGATGGTAATGCCTTCTACAAATTATTCCTGGTGCACACTAAAGTTCAAATTCTGAGCAGGTTCATTGCATTCACATATAATTAATTACTCTTGGGTAATGAATCTCTCGCCACCCCTGGTCTTCTGTCATTGTTGTTTTCAAAAAATTATTGTTGCAATATCACAAAATGATTGTTCTTACAATCCAAAATATGTTTTGGCTTTAAATAAATAAGTCAATAAAAATAAACCAATCAATCCTGGTGTACAGATGCCCATGTAGATCAGAGGATGTAAAGCATCCATAAAATTTCAGAAATTGAATGTCTCCTTTTTGTATGGCATCCATTCAATTTCTGATAAATCATGTCACCTTACTTTGAGCAGCCCAGCCAATGTTTATACTGTCTCACAGGATGTTGGAGTGTAACTTGCATGTCTGGATGTTTGTATGATATCAAGGCATGGTGGTGCTATCAACCACTACCTTTACATACTGCTGTTCCATGACTTATCTTGGATAAATTTTGAACATAAAAAAATATTTTTTTACTCGTTTTGATCCAAATAACAAAAATACCATCATTAATGTTTAAAAAGAATGGCCTGCTTCTGGTTTGGATAAAAACATTTTTAGAAAAGACATTTTATAATAGCATGTAATTTATATAGAATTTAATTTACAAGCATAATTTAATTTTTACACGCCTTCTTCAGGTCGTTGCTGTACTGTGTAATGTTCTTGGAATTTTGAACTGAATCTTATTCTTCTAATGAACAAGGATAATTTCTCAGCGCTATCAAATGCAGGGATTGAACTCACACCTGCCAGGTAACATGTTTTAACCAATGCTTTAGTCCACTTGGTCATAAGATGCATTGGTCTGGTAGTGCTGAAAAAGTCAAGAACAAGAAACACACAAAGTTGAATAAAATTAGTAAGTATTGACTGATGTGAGTTATCTCCCCTATGTGTAGAAAATAGAATGAAGACATTTAACTTGCATAGGTTTAATAAAGGATTTATTTTGAAATTCCAATTAAATTACAGAGACTGATAACAAATGCCTGAAGAAGACCAGAGGGTACACCATTAAGATGTATAGTTAACAAATGAGATGAAAATGCTAGTACAAATAGCAAGGCATATAATCATTTTTTTTTTGTTTTTTTTGTTTTTTCAGTACAGTCATATCGATTATTGCATAAAGTTTTTAATTATAAAAAAAAATTTGGAAAAATTTCAGTATTTAAATAATTTTAGTGGAGCTCAGTTTCTCATACGTTTTAGTAAATCGATCCTCCATTTTGGAACCACTCACGTTGGGGTCACTTTGTTTTGGTTTTTTGGAGATGAGTTGTTGCTCTTGTTTTTGTCTTTTTCAAGTTTTCTTCAGTTCTTACAATGGCATCTTCCTTGGAAACTCCAAGAATGGCTTTATTCAAAGATTTCGCAAAGGATTCAGTTGTTGAATATGCACAAGCAAAAATGTTAATTGCACAGGATCGATTTATTATAAGGTTGTATGAAAACCTGAGCCCCCACCTCCTAAAATTGTTTAAATATTGAAATTTTTCCAATTTTTTTTTTTTTTTTTTTTTTTTGTCAATCAGAAAGTTTAAAGTGTAATCGATAAGATTACACTGAAAAAAGTAAAAAAAAAATTAAAAACAACAAATTGAAAGGTGGTGGTAGTCTCCTTCAGGTCCGCAAAAAAAAACTTTTCGATCTTTCTTCCTTTTATCCCTTTTTTATATGAAAAGAATTTTAAATTTTCTTGGCTTGTGAACACGTTTTTGATAAATTTTTATATATAATATATATATAAAATCCTACATTATTTTTGTGCAATGTCAATAAAAGCCTAATTACTAAATTAACATTTATATTAATATGGTTAATTATGTGTTAGATGATTTCTATTTCTCCTTTTCTACTGGAGAAATATTTGGAAAAGTGTTTGAAAAGGTGAGACAATCCACATTAAGACTTGAATATCATTTGTATATTAGTTATGAAGATAAAGAATAATTGATAATTATTAAGGCCATTGTCAACTTTAGCCAAGTGTAAAATATTTGCTCTCAATTTGTAAGTCAAAAAAAAAAAAAATGAAATAGCAAAATAACATTTCCCTTTTGATTACTTCTGATTTAAAAAGCCAAGAAGCAAAATGATTCAAACAAATGTTTTTATCAGTGTCTTAGCTAATGTTCTGCTTCCCACTAGTGTTTTGTTATCAGACAATGTTTTGATAGATTCAAGTATAAAATCTTTCCATATAAAATATCACTTCACTTATGGAAACTAATTTTGTAACAAAATGACTGTTGACATTTGACAATAATGAAAAAACAAAATGGCTGGACTTTTTGTAAATTTCAACTTATGAAAATAATTGCAACAGTTCTCTGGTGTAAAAAGAAAAAGTTGAAGGAATCATGTCTCAAAGTGCAATTCAAATTTTTTATGACCAATGACAAACTTTATTGTATTTAACATTGTGTGAACTTTCTTGTGTGTGTGTGTGTGTGTGTATGTATGTATGCATGCATGCATGCTACCGGCCATAATTATTAAGCCACCCCAGTGTTTTAAAAAAATGTATTTCATACTATTTTTTAAAAATTTATTGCCAAGTGAATAATTGTAAATGAAAACAGAATGGTTCTTTTGTTATTACTGCACAATAACATGTGCAACAAATGAATTTATAAATATTTAATAATTACCTATATTGCAGTTTCATCAATGAAAGAATGAAGAAAATTTAGGGTGATTTGGATGAGTTCATCTTTGCTTTCTTGCCTTGTAAAATTTTGCAAAGTAATAGTAACAAAATAACCATTTTATTTTTATTTGGTAATAAATACTAAAAATAGTATGAAATACATCATTTCTTTTAAAAAAACAAAAAACTGGGGTGGCCTGATAATTATGGCCGGTAGTGTGAGTGAGTGTATGTATATATATATATATGTGTGTGTGTGTGCAGGTTTCATTAAAAATGACAGATGAGGTATTATGGTTAAATTTTTCATGTAATTTTATGATATTTTTCTTTTCAGAACATAAATTACATAAAAATTATCCAATTTGAATGCTTTTGGTTTTACCTTTAACCATTATCAAAGATGGATTTTATTTTACATGTGATTGAATGTGTGTCGTATTCATATATATGCATAGCCATGTGTCCGCATTGTCTTCTGAACACTGTAAGCATATTGTTGCCCTGTTTGTAGTTGATATTAATAATTGTTGGATTTTTCTTTTTTATTAATAATGCTACTGTCATTTTTTATCCTTTTTTTTTTAAATTTTTTTTGCATGGGGTTGATGTTATGATATTTATGTTATCAACAAGTATGTTATGGATAGTTTGATAGGCCATGTATGTTTAAATAAGATTGAATTGAACTCTGACTTCAGAGGTGCAAAATTAATCTTTTTGTCAAATTGATTGTGGTGTGTCCAGATGTTAAGATTTCATAACTTTGAATTTAGAAAAGTCTCTCTAACTTCTTCTTGGACCTCATTTTAAATTATTTCTAATGAATATATGTAAATTAATTTTAATTTATTTCCTGTAAAAATAATTTTACAAAATTTAAACTTCCAGACTTAAACAAACTGCAGGCATATCTAATGAACGATTTCCCCTCTTTTACTTCTACCACCATGACCTCCCACACCATCCATCTTGTTGTTATTTCTAAAATAGCATTAGTCTAACCTTTTGCTGACATTCAATGCCTGCAAATAAAAAATCCCAAGAGATTCAAATCAAAGAGTAAAATTCTTCAGGCAACAAGCTCATTATTATTCACAGTGAATGATGAAGGGATAAGATTTTAGAAAAGCCTAAAATTACTTGAGTTTCTTGAGCGGGTAGTTTGGGTGTTACAATATTTCAAGTGTAAAATAAAAGTAGAACCTTCACTTCTGAATCCCCCCCCTACTCACTAAGGTTTCATCTCATATACTATACTTCTGTAGGGAAGGATACCACGTGGCTAGCAATCACTACTGGTAGAGAAAATCTGCTGTGACTTGATTATATTATGAATTTTATTGGTGTAAGGATCGGGTAAAAATGAAATAAATTCTGATTCTGAAATAAAATGATATTTTGTAAAAATGTTTCTGTATGGTGCTTAGTATATTTAAAAATGTTTTAGTATTTTTATATTTAAATATTTTTATATATTATATTTATATTATTTTTATTTTATATTTTAATATTTTTATATTTGAAAATGTTTTAGTATATTTAAGAATGTTTCTGTATGTTTTAGTATTTCATTGTAATTGGAAATATAAAAGAAAAATAAGTTTTTTTCCTTCCTTTTTTCTTATTTTCTTTTTCATCCTATTTTTTCTTTTTCCTTTTCTAATTGTGTCCTCATTTTTCAGATTCTTGTTGTGTCAGTAAGAAGCTGTCATGTCCTTAGAAGCACTAGAATTTTCAAAGAAATTCACCCCTCCTCCCACTTTGCATTCAGTTATTTGCATGTAAAGTTTTATGAACTACAATCCCTCCTACAATTTTCCTATTTTCTAGTTTACTTTGTAATATTTAAACTTTGTATTTTACAAGTACAATGCAATTACAAAATGACTCCATTTATCTGCCAGCCACCAGCAAAAAATGACGCAAGACTAAAATCATAGATTTTTTTTTATCAAAGAAAATTCTATTTCTACATCATCAGAACTCAACTCTTTGGAGGGTGGAGAAGTGTTAAACAAACACACACACACACACACACACACACACACACACACACACACATTACTTGAAATATTTTAGTGAGGATTCATGTTTGAAATAGATGCCCTGTATTTTTGCTTTTTTAAGCAGTGTGTATTATTAACTACTAGCTTGCATTACATGCTCCAGAAAACTTTAAGAAAATGTGGTAGACGTGTAATGCTCAACCCCCCCATTTTTAAATAGTATCTATTTCAAAGGTAGATGAGCACTAAAAATGTCAGATTAAAAATAAATCTTTTTCTCTCTCTCTCTCTCTCTCTCTCTCTATATATATATATATATATATATATATATATATATATTATGGACTCTGCCGTCGATTTCGAAGTATGAGTGTCTAACTCACTTAGACTGCCACACAAAGAATTGTTTAAAGTGGTGAAGGCTTGTGTAGCATCATCCATACTTTTGGAACTGCTGATAACATACAATTGGTGCAGAAGTTCGCCACAGATCGCATGAACAGCAGACCTCAGTTATTTAACCCATAACTGGAGAGAATGGATGGATTGATACCTTTCCCAAGGGTACCAGTGCGCAAGTGAATGCAGAGTGTTTGACTGAAATTGGAACTTGACTCACCATTTCCAAGCTGACATTCACTGCACCACAATGCACATTTGCCCATAAACACTTACAGCACCTGGTATTCCCAAGCGGTCACCCACCTAAGTACTGACCAGGCTCAACGTTGCTTAGCTTCAGTGATTGCGCAGGAACTGGTGTATTCAATGTGATATGGCCATTTTATATATATATATATATATATATATATATATATTCAAATTAGGATATACAAATCCTAACAAACTTTTAGAATTTGACAAATGGAAATATTTTATAAAAATAGATTTGATTATGCATTTTGTCAATCAATTTGATACAAAAAAATCTGGGAAGGTGGGTCACCCACCTAAGTACTGACCAGGCTCAACGTTGCTTAGCTTCAGTGATTGCGCAGGAACTGGTGTATTCAATGTGATATGGCCATTTTATATATATATATATATATATATATATATATATATATATTCAAATTAGGATATACAAATCCTAACAAACTTTTAGAATTTGACAAATGGAAATATTTTATAAAAATAGATTTGATTATGCATTTTGTCAATCAATTTGATACAAAAAAATCTGGGAAAATATATTAACAATTTTTGATTTGAACCAAGAATTGTAGAGAAAAGATACAGAATAAATATTAACAGCTTTTTTGAAGGTCACTCATTTTCTTTGTTCTGTAATCATAAGAAATACCAGCTGAGGGAAGAAGTATAAAGATTCATTATTTAAACATAGGCACATACACACATTTCATTCTTTCATTTTTGCATCTGATGAAGCCTTTAATGCCGGAAATGCATAATCAAATCTATTTTCATGAAATGCTTTCATTTGTCAAATTTAAATACACACACACACAAACACACATATATATATATATTTGAAAATAATCTGATACCACAGAGCATAAATATTGATCTGAAAAGTCACAAAGACAGTTTTTTTTTTGTTTTTTTTTTTAATGAATCCTTTCATGTCAACACTTCATCAGAAAGAAACCATTGGCAAAATTAGACAGCATAAGACATTTTTTTTCTTTTACAGAAAAATAGCAAAAGAGGAGGGCAAATGTTGAAAGAAGATTAAACAATTTATTTGTAAAACAATTCATAAATAAAAAAAATAAATGTGCCAAGAGAGTATAAAAAAGAAAAAAAAAATTATTCACAATCCTCCAAGTAAAGAGTGCAAATAAAATCCTTTCTCTTTTTTTTTTTTTTTTTTTTTTTGCACAGACCCCTTTGGTTTAACTTAATATATAACTCTTCAAGTACATGTAGATAGTGTGCAGAGTGGGCTCTGTGCAAAACTGAAAAAGTGATCTTTATATTTGTTAACACAGTCTGGATTGTCAAGTAAGTGTTGATCTATGGCCAAATCATGTGCAAACTGAGTTGTCCTTTAAAGGTGACTCAAGGTGCTTAATCTTATAGTGTCAAGAACATGCTGGCCAATTTGGGTCTCTAGTCTCTAATTTTTCCATACCACGTATTCAGCGTCACACTGACATTTAAACTTATATACTATAGAAGTATTCTGAAAGTGGCAAAGACCATGGTTTCCTTTTGATGATTGTTAGCAAGGAAAGGATTCCTTAAGGGGAGGATAGAAAATTATTTATTATGCATAAAATTTGCAAATATCATAACTTCTGATTGTGCAACAAAACCAATTCCATAGAAAAGATATAATGGTTGGTTTTAGTTCGATTTTTATCTTTTCCTTCTTCTATTTTTGAATAATTACTTTCTATTTTTCTTGTCAGTATCAAAACTTTTCATCGATACTTGAAAATGTTTCTCTTTTCAACCCATGAAAAACATTGAAATTGAAACCTTTGCATCTTCTACTCAACAGGATTTTCTTTTTTCTGGAAATCAACTAATATCAGCTGAAACCAATTTTTGATCCAATGTTAAACGAAAAATTGAAAACTTAAAAATTCAAACCAATTGCTAAACATTTTATGTCTCCTTGGTTTTGATCTTTTTAAACAAATCATTGTTACAGCTTATAGAAATAATTAAACCAAGCAAAACATGGATTTGCAATATGGCCATACAATTGTTTCATTCCATTGCATTACTCCAAATAATCTGATCAGTTTGTAGCATTTACTTTTTAAAATTTTACTAGATGCAAATAAGTGCAATATTATTATTGCAAGTAGTTATAATAAAAATATTTTATTACATCGCCACACAAAAGCTATTGTGTTTCAGTACTGTTAATTGTACTTCATCAGATGATGGTTGGTCACTGGTGTTGGGAATGATTTTTTATGAAAATTTAAAAAGGTAAAAATTATTACCAACACCAGTGACCAACCATCGCCTGACGAAGTACAATTAATAGTACTGAAACACAATAGCTTTTGTGTAGCGATATGTTTTTATTATAACTTTTTACATTATATCTTCTGGGCTTAAACTCGTATGACAGTTGCTTATCTCCGTCATAAGCCACTTATAAGTGTGCAGCCCATTTGGAATTTATCCAGCCATTTTGAATATCTCCTCTACCCATTATCCACATCACGTGCATGGATTTTGTCTGTCACAACTCTCTCGCCATTCACATTGCTCCAGATTTCATTTTCTGTGATTTCTGGCTGACTTTTCCCAAAACTAAAATTACCATTGAAAGGGACATTTCAAACTTGACAAGATTAAAGAGAATGTGGTCAGGCAGCTGCTGGTGATCTTGACAGAGGACTTTGCAAACTGTTTTGTAAAGTCGCTATATATACAAAGTTTCAAGAGAATATTCCAAAGGAGACTCTGGTAACCTACAAGGGTTGGCTAAAAACTTCATAGGCTAAACAAGATACCTTCATGGAATGTGACCAAATGGGGTTTATTTCTCAATATAGTTCCCCTTCCATTGTGTATTGCAGTGTTTGGATCCCATTGATGAAGAAGCTTTCATCCTGTAGGTAGACAAGTCATCAATAACAGATATGATGCCATCATCACTGCAATACTGTTTCCTAGCCAAATGTTTTTTGTTTTTTTTTTTAATGTTGGGTGGTAGATCATAGTTGGATGAGGCCAAATCTGCAGAATAGGGAGTGATCAACCAGTTCAATGCCAAGGTCATGCATGACAGCCATTGAAATCAAGGATTTGGGTGCTATAGAATTGTTCTGATGAAACAAGACCTTTTTCATCAGTTTTCCTGTGCATTTGGTCTTGATATCTAAACTGGATGTGCGTTGTGTTGCAGTGGATATCGACTCGGAACGAAAAATCGGGGAGCTGAGTTCGAATTCCTAACTGAATTCATTGCATTCACTTATGCGCAAATACTCTTGGGAAAGGTATTAATCTGTCTATTCCTTCCAGTTATGGGTTAAATAACAGGACAGATTCGGTTCTATAGCCTTGGTCGGCAACCAGTCTACCACAGAAAGCAATGGCAACCTATTGCAGGATAATCTTCTGCCCAGTCAGTCATGTCTCTTTCGAGACATGATCGCCCAAGCTTGTATCACGTATGGCATTTAACTGACTGATCTAAACTTATTTATAAATGGAACTTTGTGTGTGTATCCGTTACCTATAGACTCCGAAACGGATGAACCGATTTTCTTGAAAATTTACACAGTCATACTATAAGTGTCTGCGAGTGTTCTTAGCTAGGTTTTGTGTCGAGGTACTCCCGATAAATATCGAAAATCGATAATTGAACAAATCGGGTTATAGAAGGATTGGTCTGATTTTAATCAAATTTGATACACTCCTAGACAAGGACATAAGAAATTATATTCAGAAGTTTCAAGGTTGCAGTTCTTATAATAGGGCAGAAAATCAATATTATATATATATAAAAGGCAAGATGTTTGTGTGTCTGTTTATCTGTCTGTATGTCCTTTATACAAATCTACAATTTTTATTCGATTCTCACCAAACTTCACACAAATATTCTTTTAGGCTGAGTCTGAGCTCCAGGAACCATGGATTAGTTTTAAAGCTTTTATTACACCCGAGCAATGCCAGGCTATACTGCTAGTCCTTTCATAATTGCCTCAGCAGAAGTTGGCATAGTACTTGATGGTGTGGCTCATTTGAAGGTAATGAACAGATACAATACCTTTTGCATCCCAAAAAACTAAGGCCATTATTTTCTCTGCAGATGAAACAACCTTGGCCTTTGCAGCAGGTGAGGAGGGACATTTCCAATACATGGATTGTCTCTGGCTGAATATGATAGATCCAACTCTCATCTTGGGTTAGGAAATGTTCAAAGAAACTAACTGATTATAAGATTATAAGAGCGTTTTTAGACAAAGATTTTATTGGTATTTAGGTTTACCTTCGTATACTGGTATTTAGGTTAGCCTTGAATTGTTAACAAGAAACTTTGAATTGATAGTATTTATATGTAGGTCGGCTCCAGATTTTGATGTTAATGAAACGTTTGTTTGTCATAGTTAATTGCTAACATTCTCTAAATTACCATCCATTTGGTTACTTGGGACTTGCTGTCACATGACTACAGCAGTTCTGGGAAAGTACATTTATTTCTCAATAATAATAATGAAAATAAGACAATGACAAATATGATAATAAATATGAAAATATTGTAAAAGCTTTTATTGTTCATCATTTTACAGCTACTTTGGTACAAATGGTAAAAAGTTAATTTGTGATAGGTTACACATGGTGATTCTCTTTTGCTGAGGTAGTCATGTGGGTCACATGAAGACTGCTTCATGACGTCCACTCTATATAGTGATCAAAGCAATAGTCATTTCATTCACTTTGTTGACAGCAAACAAACGAGAAGATTGCTTTCTTCTAGTTCAGGGCCAAATGGCACAGGCTGAGGCTGAATCTGCCCCTGCTCCTCCACCAACAGCTTACAAGCACATTGTGCCATTTCACTTTGAGACATAGATAAATCTGGCTCGTTTAAATCTGGATTCCTAAAAATGGGTTCTCCAGGTCAGAAGTAAGAACTTTCCTTTTATTCCTCCTTATACTTTGCTGATATATAGTTCTCCACATGGGACACTTGTAAATATGTATATGTATAGTTTTGTGTATGTCATCTAAACTTATTTATAAATGGAACTTTGTGTGTGTCCGTTGCCTATAGACTCTGAAATGGCTGAATCAATTTTCTTGAAAATTTACATAGCTGTACTATAAGCGTCTGTGAGTGTTCTTAGCTAGGTTTTGTGTTGCGGTACCCCCGATAAATATCGATAATTGAAAAAATCGGGTTATAGAAGGAGTGGTCCGATTTTAATCAAATTTGATACACTCATAGAAAAAGACATAAGAAACAATATTCAGAAGTTTCAAGGTTGCAGTTCTTACAATAGTGCAGAAAATCGATAATATATACATATAAAAGGCCAGATGTTTGTGTGTGTGTCTGTTTATCTGCCTGTATGTGTGTATTTTTTTTCAGCCCTTTTATTTTAGTTTTTGCTTCGGGTTTGGCTCTAAGTAGGTATAATTGTAGTTCTTAATCTCAGCCATGATACCATTTACTCAGAGGACTTATTTGGTCTTATTATTTAGCAAAAACTAAAATAAAAAGGCTGAAAAACTGATTTTGATCAGACCTGGTATCTTGCCTTTTTTATATATATATTATCGATTTTCTGCACTATTGTAAGAACTGCAGTTTTGAAACTTCTGAATATCGTTTCTTATGTCTTTGCCTCTAAGTGCATCAAATTTGATTAAAATTGGACCACTCCTTCTATAACCTGATTTTTTTCGATTATCGATTTTCAATATTTATCGAGTGTACCTCGACACAAAACCTAGCTAAGAACACTCGCAGATGCTTATAGTACAGCTGTGTAAATTTTCAAGGAAATCGGTTCAGCCATTTCAGAGTCTATAGGTAATGGACACACACACACACACACACAGACAAAGTTCCATTTATAAATAAGTTTAGATTAGTAAGTTTTATCTGCTGAAATACTTGCACAGATTTTATTTATTGATCCATGTTTTGTTTCCATCAATTACTAGTGAATATTTTTATGCCTGAAATTAAGAATTGCCTTGTAGCCATTCAAATCATAAACAGATTTGAACCTAATAAAATTCTAACTCGTGTAGAAGCCAATTCTAACTCGTGTAGAAGCCAATTCTAAATACTTAAAAAATTTAATCTTAAACCTATCACAGTTGACTTTAGATGATGTTGCTTTTTGCTATTCTTTCTGTTTTGCCATCAGTTACATTGGCATGTGTACAGGATTTTGTTGTTGATTCTCTTGAGCTGTTCATTAATTTATATCCTTAATTCAATGTTTCCCTTCCTATAATAATTGGCATGTATCTGTAATTTGAAACCTTTTAATTTTAAAATCTTTTGTAATGTTTTTTTGTTAATGTCCTTTATGTTTTTTCTTTCTAACCTTTGGTAATTAGATGTAAATAATATTTGTTGCCAATTGTTTTACTTTTAATCAAGTGACCGTATAGTTGGTTAAAATAAACATTGGAAAAGTTGAGAAAAGTATAAAAATCTCAAATTTCTGTCTACCACATGACAAACTAAAACAAAAATTATTTTTTTGTGGTTCACCATGTCCAAAATCTAATTTTCAAAACCACTTTGTATGCTACATAGTGAGTGAAGCTTTGGATAAATATACAACATTGGAGTCTTAAGCACAGTTGAAAAACTGATTTGCTGCAAAATATGGCAAATTATTTCAGCCTTGAAAAAAGGAAACTTTATAAAAATGTTTTTTATTTTCATTTATCTACTTTTTTTTGTTTTTTTTTTTCACACAAAATTAGTTATTTTATCAAAGCTTAAACTGATTCAAAATATGCCCATTTTTATTTTAAAGAAAAAATTTTTTCTTTGTTTGAATTTAAAATTTAGAACCATTAAATTTTCTGTGTAAAATTTATTGTTCGACATTCCAATAAATGAAATTAAGAAAGATTCTTCTAAGATTTAAGTAATTTGAAGTTGAAACAATTCTTTTTTTCTCATTTGACCCTATCCAATTTATTTGACTTTAAACCTCATTTTGTATAATTGTTTGAAAAAAAGTTAATTTTTATGGATATTAAAGAAATAAAACTTCAAACAAGAAGTGTTATCCTTGAGTCATTTTTCCATAACAAAATACAAACCACATAAAACTCCCTTTTTATTTTGAGGTAAAACAGAGTGTTTGTTCATCATAAAATCTTTTATTATACATGTGGCTTTTTGAAATTATTTGAGTGATTCCTTTTGGGTGAAAACCTCCTGAACTACGTCAAAGCATGTCTCTTCATCATTAGGATTGCATGTTTGGAAAAATGGATTTTCTGATGCAAAGAAACAAGTTTTTAATATTTGTTGTTGCTGTTTACCATCATTTTAAGATCCTTGAATTTTTGTAAAATATCTAATGAAATTTTTTGTTTGCATTTTTGACTAAAAAAACCCAAAAAACTAATAGTTGCAATTTGAGGAGGTAAAATGTTTACTGAAATTATAAAATTGAACAGTCAGTAAGTCAGTCAGTTAAGTGCCATACGTGATACATGCTTTGGGTGATCATGTATCTTTCGAGACATGACTGACTGGGCAGAAGATTATCCTGCAGTAGGTTGCCATTGCTATCTGCGGTAGACTGGTTGCCGACCAAGGCTATATAATCCAATCTGTCCTATTATTTAACCCATAATTGGTGGGAAGAGATGAATTAATAGCTTTCCCAAGAGTATTTGTGTGCAAGTGAATGTGAGGAATTCAACTGGAATTTGAACTCAGCACCCCCGATTTGTCATTCCGAGTCAATATCTACTGCACCATAACACACATCCAGAAAATTGAACGACTAAAAAGTTAAGTGCCTGATAAGATGCCATCAGCAAAGTTTTTTTTTAACTGTTTTGTGTCACTTACAGAAATCATAAAAAAATTTCTTACATTTTTGCACACAATGGAATAAACTATTATTTTGAATAGAAATTTATAATTTAAAACTCAATCAAAAAGAATTTTTTACTGAATTGACCAGGATTCCTGCATCTGTTGCCTTTTCACTTGCTCTCTCATTCATTGAATTTCTCCTGCACAGTGTCCCAAAATCCTCAACTTATTTTTGAGATGGAGACCTACTTTTAATTTAATATTTTTAAATCTTAATTCATCAGAAACAATGGCATAGACTAAATTCATGTGTTTTTCTAGGGCCTTAATGTGAAACAAACATTAGATTTTAACATTTTCTACTTTAGCTCATTCTTCTTTTTCAATTTGTCTAAAAAAAAAAAACTTTTTTTGCAAAATATAAAACTAGAGGATAGAAGAGGAAAAAAACGCAATGGCCATCTGTTGCATTTTTATTTGATGGATTTTTATTTGATGGATTTATTTGATATTTGATGGATTTTTATTATTTATTTGATGCTGTCTGTTTCAGGTTCCAATGCATTTTCTCGTAAACACCCGCTCTCTTGCTGGCTGTCATGCATGTTGATCTGTTTTGCTGGAAGTATCATTGCCAACCTGCTGCTTGGAGAAGCCTGCCTGATTCCTTTCAAGAACCACAGAGACATTCTCACAGCAACAGCAGTCTGGTAGGCAAAATCACTTTCTGTTTTTGCATTTTTTTTTTTTTTTTTTTTGTTACAAAATAGGAAATGTTTGCATTCCTTCCCTCGTGCATTGAGATGCTCTCTAATATTGGACTATTATAAAGCACACTACTTTGTTCTTTGCTTTCTACACTCGTTCACACAATGAAGATATCATATATGTTCTCTGTTGACTGATTGGCCACAAAAAATGGGTGAAATAAATAAAATTCCTTTTGCAAACATTTTTGACATGTAATTGGGCACTATTAAATATCTATAAAAACTAAGATGACTACCAACTGGGAGGTTTATAATAAACATTATAATTACATAGTACTGATAATTCAATTTACGAATTTTTTGCTTTTAACCCCAATGAGTAAATCTTTTAGCCTTAATTGATGACATCACAAAATTTCCAATCTTGAATGTTTTGTTTACATTTTTAGTTGAAATTTTGAAAGTGCTGGGGAAAGGAATTTTTGCAATTTATATATATTAGTGTCAAAAGTTTTTGTGTGATGCATTTTGTCATTTAGGACTTTGTCAGACTAAAATTAGATTTGTTTATGACTCCACATGTGAATGAAAAAACGTCAAATGGTTAGATGTCAGTTTTTACTTGTATAAAATTTGGTCCAAAATACAAAATGGTTTATCTTCATTTCACCTATGAAAACTGATGAAAATGTTTACAAGGAAGTGCTGAAAAGTTTTCAGATTTTCCTCACTTGGTTAAGCTGAGAACTTTTCAGTTCTTACCTTTCTTTTACATAGGAGCAATTTAATGTGTTTGAGTTGAGTTTGGTTTTTATTACTGACGAGGTTGAAGGAAGTCATCATGGTTATGGATTGAGTGGTTATAAAGTTTAGTCTGACACAAATGAGTTTAGAACTGTAAGACATTTTGGTCTGTCATAAACTAGCTGATAATTATGAAAATGGGGAGGTATATATGAATGGATTTGTATGGGTGGGGCATTTGACCAATTATATTTGACCAATTTTAAAAAATTAGCATGTTTTTTTTTTTTTTTTTTTTTTTTTTTTTTTTTTTTTTTTTTTTTTTTTTAATTCCTTGCCAGGCCTTGTGTGTGTGTGTGTATATTCACACTCCATCCACGTCTAGTGAACAGGTGTAGAGGCTCATCCCTTGTTCCCTGTTTAGGATGTGGTTTCTGGTTTTCTCTTTTCCAATCTTTTCACTTTTTTTTCAATTGGAGTAGATAGACTAAACTATCGCCCAGTTCACACTCCACCCACGTCTATTGAACAGGTTAAGAGGCTCATCCCTTGTTCCCTGTTTAGGATGTGATTTCCGGTTTTCTCTTTTCCAATCTTTTCACTGTTACGTAGCCCCCTGCACATCAGTGGCGTTACCGCCTTACTCGAGGTGATATGATTAAAAAAATATATATACACACACAAGTATAAGATAGGTATGGATAGAATAAAACTCTTTACAAAAAAACTAAAACACTATTTTTAAAAAGTGCCCAAGACAAAGCAGAGTAAATAATATTTATTTAGAACTTATAACATAAATATGTTATATCACTAAAAAAGTAGCTATTTTGTTTCAACACTACTCGTGTTTGATCAAGAGATGGTGCCGATTTCAAGTTGGAGAGTTTTAAAAGGCTCAAAACTAGCCAACCCCCCTCAATCAGGGAGACATTGTTACATAGTCTGTGGTGACCAATCAAAATACAAGGAATTTCTAATTTTAGGAACATAAAAACAAACTCTGAAATCATCTATTGGGGCATTAATAATATTTGATTAAAATAGAAATTGGTATTACTAATTGACTATTAGTTTCACTTTACAATAAAAATTAAAATTTATGAATTAATGTTTAGAGACTACGAATTTTAAATTCTAGATTTATCAAAGCATTAGATTTAAATTATTGTAAAGTTATTCAAATAAGAAACAGGGAGAAAAGAGATATACACACACACATACATAAACTAGTATATACTCATGTACAGACACATATATGCACATGTATATACATACACAATTTTATTAACTCTTGTTTTTAGCGACATTTGAATTTGTTCATTAAATTTAAAGCCAGGTTTGGAAAACATCTGTAAATGCTACATATTGGATATTTGTAAGATGAAATAGACCTAAAAAGTTTAAATAAGCTGGAGAAAAAACACAGTCATATTCCAGTGCATAAACAAATTAATTCCTATGCTAGTTTTGAACCTTTTAAAACTCTTCAACTTGAAATTGGCACCATCACTTGATAAGACATGAGTACTGTCAAAACAAAATAGCTACTTTTGTAGTGTGATATTGTAACATATTTGTTATAAATGCATATGTGTGTTAACAGAATGTACATTTCAGAATTTATTGATATATATTACACATAAACACAAAATCTAACCATTCCAAAAGCATAATGAAACACATTCACAAAGGAATAGAACACAGACTATCAAAAAATTCATCAAACAAAACAATATTTGATGAAAAGAAAAGAAACTATGAAGATGCACTAAGAAAATCTGGCCATAAGAGTGTTTTAGAATACAATCCCCAATCAAACAGACAAGTAAAAAATTAACTTAGAAGTAAAAACAAAAATAGGACAAATATTTTTTTAAACTGATTGATAAACACTTTCCAAAAAGTTCAGAACTAAACAAAATTTTCAACGGGAATACAATCAAACTGAGTTATAGCTTTATGAAATTTTCTAAATTACTAGTAAAGAAACAAAACGCCAGAAATTTAAATAGCATTATACAAAACTAAATCATTAATAAAGAATGTAACTGTAGAGACAAAAATAAATGCCCACTTCAAGGACTTTGCAATACAAAAGAAGTCATTTACAAAGCAAAAGTACATGACTTAAATGGTCGAAACAAAACATATTTGGGATCAACCAAAGACACATTTAAGACCAGATGGTTCAATCACAGGTCTACATATAAAATAGAAAACTTTAAAAATTGTACAAAATTGGCTAACCATGTGTGGAAATTGAAATTAAAATAAGGAAAAGACCCAGACATAACATGAAGTATAGTGAAAACTGCCAAGCCTTACAATGGTGGTAAAATATATAGACTGTGCCAGGAAGAAAAGTTAGCAATTATGTTATACCCAAACAAAAATGAATTACTAAATGAAAGAACAGAAATTATGACTAAGTGTAACCATACCAAAAAATACCTATTAGGTTCATACAACCATGGATGCAAATGTTATAATTTCTTCTAATTTAAAAAATTGTGCGTTCAGAAATTCCCTGTTACATGAACGTTCAAAAAAAATCCCCATTGTGTGAGCATTTTTAAAAAAAACCAGTAAAATCAGTTATTACAAATTGCTTGAAGACACCACATGGTAGAAACTTAGGTCGCGTAATAACTCATTTACAAATGAAGAATATTCAAAAGTTCTATAATATAATTGTATTGAACACTTTTTAATACAACTGTGTATGGGTCCAGTTTTTTTCAAAAGAAATGATGTATTTCATACTATTTTTAGTATTTATTTCCAAATGAGATTAGAATGGTTCTTTTTATTATTATTTTGGAAAATTTTACAAGGCAAGGAAGCAAAGATAAACTCGTTCGAATTACCCTAAATTTTCTTCATTCTTTCATTGATCAAACTGCAATATAGGTAATTATTAAATATTTATTAATTCATTTGATGCATATGTTATTATGCAATATTAACAAAAGAACCATTCTATTTTCATTTAAAATTATTCAATTGACAATAAGTACTAAAAAATAGTATGAAATACATAATTTTTTTTAAAATGCTGGGGTGGCCTAATAATTATGGCCGGTAAGGTACATATTATCCTAGGTTGGAGTTTCATGCGTTACGCAATAATTGGGTAACACATGAAACTCCGAGTCATGCCACCAATGTAGGATAAAATATATATGAATTTTTTAGTTTTTCTAGTATTCTTAAATTTTGTTTTTTATTTGGTGGTTGTAAGGGAATGAATGTGCGTTGTGGTGCAGTGGATATCAGCTTGGAACGAGAAATCGGGGAGCTGAGTTAGAGTTCCAGTTGAATTTGTTGCATTTACTTACGCACAAATACCCTTGGAAAAGGTATTAATCCGTCTCTTCCTTCTAGATATGGGTTAGATAACAGGAAAGATTTAGTTCTTTAGCCTTGGCTGACAACCAGTCTACCGCAGAAAGTAATAGCAACCTACTGTGGGATAATCTTATGCCCAGTCAGTCTTTTTGATCGTATCACCCCGAGCAAGGCGGTAACACCACTGATGTCCAGGGGGCTACGTAATAGTGAAAAGATTGGATAAGAGAAAGCCGGAAACCACATCCTAAACAGGGAACAAGGGATGAGCCTCTTAACCTGTTCAATAGATGTGGGTGGAGTGTGAACCGGGCAATAGATAGATCTATCTATTCCAATTAAGATAGATCTATCTACTCCATGTCTCTTTCAAGATATGATTGTCCAAGCATGTATCACGTATGGCACTTAACTGACTGACTGAAGGGAATGAAAAAAATTGCCCTTTTTCAAGGGATTTATTGTTAATTTTTGACAATTTTTACACTTCTGGACTCCCAGCCAAGCTAGAAAAATGTAAGAATACTAGAAAAACTCAAAGAATTTTTTTCAAATTTTTCTTGTCTGTCATACTGAACAAAATATGTTTAAAAGAA
Organism: Ascarosepion bandense; assembly: GCA_037127315.1. NCBI lineage: Eukaryota > Metazoa > Mollusca > Cephalopoda > Sepiida > Sepiidae > Ascarosepion > Ascarosepion bandense. Next base: position 2,086,405 of record JBBBDQ010001236.1, on the reverse strand, counting down.
AGGTTACTGCCCGAATATATATAGTCATCTGCAGACAGATCTGTTTCGCTGTATCACAGCTCATCAGTATGGTTAGACATCTGATTGCTTTTAGCCAGGATTGAAACCTGACATTAGTCAGCGATTCTACCTCTGAGCTATGGGCATGCGGTAGACTTTTAGCATGTGATATACGATATGCCAGTAGCTAAGAGTGTTCTAATTCATTACTGAATGAACAATGTGTAGATACTAGAGTAACTACTGTTTTTTAATATATATATATATATATATATATAATTACTACTGAAATTACCATTTGGTAAAAAAAAAAGTTAAATTTTGTGAGGATAATTGTCTTCATTAAACTTTCCTCAAGATGTGACATTTTTGGCATACTCAAAAAAATATTGATTATTCTTTATTCTTCATTTCAGAAGGGGTTCCTGTTAAAAATGATGTAAAATTGACCCCTGATTTTTTTTAGAGTTATCTGGTCTTAATTGTTATTGAAAATTTTAATTTTGAAACTATTATGTTATTGATATCCATGTACAAAAAACACTTTTTTTTTTTAACAAGATGCATAAAAAAGTCGTCTCACCATAGATTACTCAAAATGTCTCACCACACAAAAATTTCTTTTAAATAAAGAACGAACAGGTATATACATTTCTATTTTCTACCTGAATTTCTTGGATGAGGAGTTATTTGGGTAACCTTCAGTTTCAAATTCCCTGAAGGTTAATCAAGCACTTGATGAAAGCTGTGGGTTACAATGGCTGAAATGCTCTGATAATAACAAAGATGAGGATACTAGTCTGTGTAAATAATCTAGATAATGAAAACTCATTGTCCCAAAAACTTTGAGAGAAAATAGAAATGTATATATCCGTTTGTTCTTTATTTAAAAGAAACCTGAGTATTCTGTGTGAGCTTCATGTGATGACTTTTTCTTTGATGCTTCTGGTAAAAAACAATCAGCTTTTGTACACAGATATCAATGATGTAAGCACAATTTCAAATTTGGCATTTTTAAAGAATAACTTTGAATCTTTAAAAAGTCAGTGATCAATTTGACACTACCCTGATATCGTGAAGGTGGCCCCACGATCTTCTAAAATAAAAGAAAAAAACAAGAAAATCAAGTTTTTTTTTTTTTATTCTGACAAATGTTGTTCCTTGAAGAATGTCTAATGAAGGCTAATTTACAAAAATTATTTAAAAAAGATTTTTCTCTATTTTTATGAGTCATTTCTCTATTTTTATGGAAGTAGTACCTACACACACACACACACACACACACACACACACACACATCATTAATGTAGAGAAGTTTGTCACTTAACTGAGCAGAGTTTAGTCGATTTCAAAGTTTCATAAAGGCATTATTGTAAAAACAAAGAAATCTGCAGACAAAGAAAAAAGCCCTGAAGAGTGAAGACATCAGAATAATGCCTTCACGAAACTTCAAAGTCGGCATAACTCTGCTCAGTTAAGTGACAAACCTTTCCACATTAATCCTATCAGCTCTCTCTCGCTATTGAACACTTTGACAAAAAACCTGCTTGCCAAAATATCTTTTTATCAGTAAACCACTAAAAAAGCAGCAATCTTCACACTAAGCATCATCACAACATTGTGTGTGTGTGTTACACACACACACACACACATATATATATTTTGTTAAAAATTCGATATATTTATCAAGGAAAAGTGTTCCTTAATGATGATACTAGTTTAATGCAGTATAATCATAGAAATCAACACTGCTTTGTGACTGTTTTATATTTGAAGTGATCATCACACCCTCCTCCACTCACCCACCCAACATCAATATTCCAGTATTGCTTTCTAAGCCCACCCAGTCTAATATATTTAATTTTAAGCCTGTGGAATTGTTTGGTTTCTTTCACGTGTACTTGTCATGGAATTTGCCAGTGATGCTGCTAGTATTTTTTATTATATTGAATGTTCAGAAATCGCTAATATGTTGTTTGCTTTGTTGCCAGTCTAAGGTTTGAAATTAATGTGAATTCATGTTGAGACTAAAAATATAATTTAGTGTCACATCTGTGACAATTATCATTTAATAGTTTAAAAACATTTTAGCAGGGAACACTTAGATTGAAAGAAATAATCTTCAAAGTGGCTTGGTTTGTCTTAGTGTAAAGGGCTTCCAAAATTTGTAATTATTTTTTTTTCCAGTTAGTGGCAGACAACTATTATGGCTAAGGTCATGGAAAGCACTTGCATCTCAACATATTTGGGCAAAGTTCATTTTCAAGTTCCCTTCTGAAATAATGTTGACATCAGGAGAAGCTTACACAAAGACATTTGATATTTTCACTTTCCTCTTCTTTTATTTAATGGAATATTTCAATGTAATGCCAAATTAAATTCTACATAGACATATAATAAAATGTGTCACTTCTGCTATTTTTTCTAATTTTTTCTTTTAAAAAAAATTGCAAGGAAATTTTTTTAAGTTGTCAAGTCTTCTACTAACAAATGAGATGTTGTTCTGCCAACGATATTGATATTTTGTCATGAAGAGCATCTGATTACAAAACTAATGAACTCTGATGAGTGGGGAGGGTGTGTGTGTGTGTGTGTGTGTGTGTGTGTGTGTGTGTTTTATTTTTGGAGCAGGGTATCCAAATAATGAAATGTTTTGGATTATTTTTGTTTCTTGTTTTTGCACAAAATGCTTTGGCTTTTAAAATACAGATTAAGTAAAATAATATATTGTTTTGATTTCTTGTTTTCATTGATAAATTCTGAAAATGTTGGTTACCTTTTTAATATTAATTTACATTTCCCTCATTTTTTGACATAAATTGATAAAACTTTTAAACAAAATATTATAATGACAATAAACTCAATGGATCTGACATAACAAGCTGTACTACTGCTGCTACAACACCACCTCCTCCTCTCCTGCCTTTTCCTTTCTTAAAATGATAATCTGCAATACAAAGTGTTTTGTATGCCAGACAAATTCTTTGGAAAAATTGCATAGATATTTTTCTAACCAGAAATATACAGAAAATTTGTTTTCAATTCTAAGATAATGATGAAAAAGTCCCAACCCAAAAGTTTTCTAATGAATTATTCTTTTATTTATTTATTTTTTAATTCTGTTATTCCCCATGCCAGGATATTTTTATTCTTGATTTATCTTCTGAAGACTTTTTGCTTTATTTTGTTTGTAACAGACACACCATTTTTGTTTACTCACCTTCCAATTGCTTTGATGTTATATATATAAGTAATTGACAGCCTTCAAGACCTAATCATACACATAGTAATATTTTATTACAAGTGTTTATAATAAAAACAGTTTACTGAAACACAAGAGCTGTCATGTTTTGGTACTACTTGTGTAGTACCTCATCAGGTAGTGAACTATTTAACTGTTAGGTATATATATATATATATATATATATATATTGTAATTTGTTATTACAATGGTTTATAAAAGCATTATATCACTACATAAAAATGTTAATGTTTCAGAACAGTATTGTTCTTCTTCAGGTGATATTTTAAAAATAAATGGTGAAAATGATTTATTTTAGAAAATATAAGATGAATTCATGGTTATTCAGAAAGTTAAGGATGGGTGGTTGGAGGAAGCTAAACTATATGATTGTAGGAGTGTAATTATTACTCAATCAAAAATGAGAATTAGGTTGAACTATAGAGTTGAAAATTTGGGTCACATCAAGAACAATGTAGCTTGGTGTCAAAACATGATACTTTTTTGTCTGGGGAAGATACATACTAGATACATACATTATTTAAATGGGGTAGACAATAATTTTTAACAGCAGGTTGGATTTTAGGTTTTTTTTTTAATTTGATTTTGTACTAACTTATCTGTTAAAGATGCTGGATTGTTTAAGTTAAAATTAGAATTAAGTAATTATGGTATACTATGGTATATTGGAGTTATGAAAACCAAATAATTATTATGTGGGTCATTAATTTTAGTAAAATAACTTTTAACTAATATTAGAGCATAAGTTATAAATGAACATTATAATTAATTAAATTTTAAACAAATATTTGTGGTGTTTACATAATACTGTCATTTCATTTCTATGGTTTAGTATTATTTTATTTTTATGGAACCTTATAATCTGCAGTTTTTCATTCAAGGCACAGAGAGATGTTATAGAATTTACAGTTTCTTGTTTTTATCCAGAATTTTCCATTTTACTTTTTGGTTTTATTTGTATCTTTTAATTGTTCAAAAATAGACAGAAAATGATGTTTGGTTTCAGTATGTGTTATTTTTTTTAAAAAAAAAAAAGTTAAATGCAAATACCACCTCTGCTTAAAAGTGTTAGGAGATCCAATGTAAACTTTTTTAATAGTTAGGTTTTCATTTGATGATATAATACATTAATGAACAATAGAATTTGTTAGACACCTATTTTCCAGTGGGTAATTGTTAGGATTTTGACAATTACATAAATTTGTATTATTTTCATTATTTGGATAATTATTGTTACTTTGGCTTACATGCTGATTTAAGATTTCATTGTGATTTTTAATAATTTTTTCCAGATTATTTATACAACTATAACCTAATTTAAGGGTATTTTTATTAAAAATTTTACTTAAAGGGTTATTAGAGAAATGTTTCTTAATTAAATTGAGGAACTTCAGTAAAATTTTTGTGTAGTGATATATATAAACCATTGTCATAACAAAGTTATAATATTAAGTTTTACTTTGTCTATAAAAGTGAATGCATGAACAGTAGGTTTTAATCTATCTTTTCTTTCACTTCCTTATATACACAACTGGCCATAATTATTAGGCTACCCCAGTTTTTTTTTTTTTTTTTTTAAATGATTTATTTCATACTATTTTTAGTATTTATTGCCAAGTGGATAATTCTAAATGAAAATAGAATGGTTCTTTTGTTAAAATTACTTTGCAAAATTTTACAAGTCAAATAGCGACAATTTACTCATCGCACCTGTAGATTTCTTATATATATATATATATGTATATATACTACCGGCCATAATTATTAGGCCAACCTAGTTCTTTAAAAGAAATGATGTATTTCATACTATTTTTAGTATTTATTGCCAAGTGGATAATTCTAAATGAAAATAGAATGGTTCTTTTGTTAATGCTGCACAATAACAAGTGCATCAAATGAACTGTTATGGTGTCCAGTTTTTATGCTCTCTTTCTCTTGTTAGTCTCTTCTTTTTATTGGCTAGCCTAAGAAAAGGCTTCCTGACTGCCTTGTAAAATTTTGCAAAGTAATAATAAAAGAACCATTCTATTTTCATTTAGAATTATCCACTTGGCAATAAATACTAAAAATAGTATGAAATGCATCATTTAAAAAAAAAAAAACTGAGGTGGCCTAATAATTATAGCCGATAGTGTACATATATTTGAAAATATGATTTGTTGGTGCAAAACTTCATTACTGCTATGAAAAAAAAAAAAAGAAAAAATATTTATTATTACCACTCAGTGATAATATTTAAAAAATAAAATTTAAAAACAGGATAGCTAACCAGTTTTGAACCTTGCTCAACAGAGCTAAATCAATGTTAATAAAGAAATAATTATTGTTTTAAGAAAATGGACATGATCGAGATTCTTAAATGGAAATGAGTTGGAGACCAAATATATGCTCCTTCTGTTTACACAGTGAGGGCTTTAAAGATTGAATATAGATGGTCTATAACACTTTGAGGTGGTAACTTGAGTGGGATGTACTTAAAATGAAAAATGGGTCCATACTAAAATTAGCAGGACAATTATGGCTATTTATAAGGTGTTCTGCAATATAAGACCTGTATGTGTTGGGCAGGCTCTCTGACAAAGAATCGTTCAAATTACGAACTTTTGTAGGTACGTGTTGTTTAATTCTGGCACCTAGTCTTTGTGTAGTTCTCACTATGTAGTGCAATCCACAGCTACATTTAAACAAATAAATCAGGGAACTATTATGGTGTGGGGGAACATCCTTCTGCAAAGAAGAAAAGACGAGTTTAGCAGGAAAAACTACAAGAATGTTGGCAGCAAAGTAACAGTGTCAAACTGCAACAGAAACCCGCTTAGCAAATATATCACTGACAGAACCCAGCCAAGGGAAGCACAGGTACATGGGACATCTTTATACTATAGATAGTTTAACTTTATTGAACTCCATTACCTTATTCCTAATTACTGATTGGACAATATGCAATAATAATGCCTACCCATTGAATATTGTTAGAACAATTCACCTGCGAGATCCAAACTACAACAAACTAACGTTATTTACGAATTCACGTGTTCTTTGAAGAACTGCATTCTCGATCCTAATTTCGTAAATAATTATATTGGACATACCACTACGAAACCAACTCTAAGACTGGCTCTACATCTCTCTCAATGGAGAGATGTAGAGATGTTATTACAATCTCATTTAAATATAATTTAAATATTTAAACTCAATGGAGCTTATTACGACCTCGTTTAAACATCCAAACCCTATCCGGAACATATTCGTTGACAACACAAATATAATAGCATCGTCTTTATGCAAGAAAAGACTAAAAATAATAGAGGCCTTATTAATGAAAACAAAAAACCCAACACTCAATAACATCAACTACGAACATGGTAACAACATGCTGACCGTGTTTGGTACATAACACATACCACTACTCCACATTATACATAACACCACTTACATTGTTACACGTAAAATAACATTCATCCTCAAAAATGACTAAAAGTATAGCCAAAAGCACTCAGATAAACAAAACATTTGAACAATTTTTATATAATTTATGTCTTCAAAAGAAGAAAATCGTAAGATCACATGAAAAATTACATAAAAAAACTTCACCATCACACCTTGTCTGTAATTTATAATGAAAAAGACACACACACACACACACATATATATATATATATAGTTAAATAAAATAAAGACAAGAGGAAAACTATTTTAAATCGCCTATGCGTTTCGTCCTTGTGATGGACTTTATCAAGGCAAAAAGACAAAATGAGCTTTATTCTAAATTACGTATCTATAAACAAACAATGCTGGCAACCACAAAAATGCTCACAAATCATTTCAAAAGATTAACAGAATATTTTAGTTTTTAGAATTGTTCCTCCATGTACATCGGAGAAACAAGTAGAAATCTAAAAAAAAACATACATATGAACACAAAAGAGACATCACTAATAATAATCTAACAAATGCATTAGTGATTCACAGAAATAAATTCAACCACTATTTCAATTTTTAAAAAATGTCACACTAATAAAAAGAGTAAACAATTTATTCAAAAGAAAAGTTCTTGAGAGCGCTGCCATCCAGTACTACCAAAACATCAGTTTTCACCCCAGATTTTTTCCAATTTCCCTTTTACTTATGGAAATTATACTAAAACAGACTAACATATATAATAAAAATTTCAAAGAAAATGGTTGAATTCCCTTCATTAATATCTTGTGACTTTGCACTACACATAAAGGAATTCTAAAAACTAAAATATTCTGTTAATCTTTTGAAGTGATTTGTGAGCGTTTTTGTGGTTGCCCGCATTGTTTGTTCATAGATACGCAATTTAGAATAAAGCTCATTTTGCCTTTTTGCCTTGATAAAGTCCATCCCAGGACGAAACGCGTAGGCGATTTAAAATACAGTTTTCCTCTTATCTTTATTTTATTTAACCATCCTGTCCTTAATCTTAGATCATAACTGAGTATATTTTTACACACACACACACACACACACACATATATATATATATATATAAGAAAAATTAAGACAGACACGTTATTTCATGGTAAATCAGATGTATAGGCTTATTTCAGGCGAACCATCATCAGCTTCTGTCTATTGTACAAAAGATTTTACACAAATATATATATATATATATATATATATATATATATATATATTGCTCTTCAGCAATGAATTGAGTTCTTTTGGTGACTGGCGTGTGTATACCCTGCTTATGTACAGCACGTTAAAATTTCCCTTCTCTGATTCCATACACCTATGGCCTAGGGATTAGTGACTCTGACTGACACCAAATCAGTCAAGTTTCGATCCTGGCCAGAGGCAAGTGCATGTCTAGCCACATTGATGAGCTGTGATACAGCGAAACAGGCTGTATGTGGATAACGAATATATATATATATTATAAAGCATGAGGTTTGTTTTAATTGGCATTTGTGTCTAGATTTGAACCAACATTCTCTTTTTGCACAAGGATTGAATTGGATTTACTGAAAATAATATAAAATATTTTATCAAAAAAACTTAAAAATAATCAATCAAAATGATTTTTCCTCTTATTGCTAATCTTTTTATAGATGCAATTTTATTCCTGCCATCCATCTCCTAATGTCTGATCTTTAATTTCAAAGCATTCATACAGTTTCTGAGAATAATTACAATGGGTGGGACTTGAAATTCAGAGAATTGTTTAGCACTAAATATTAGCTGTGCTTTTTATATTGGTTGAAGCTTGGCTGTGAGCTGCTAACCTTACCAGCCATGATTCCAACGTGATATAAACATGGCTGGTCATATCAGCTGTACTTCAAAGTAATAATCAATCTCTTGTCTGGATTTAGAAAATCTGATTATTCTATTACGGTTTGGAAGGCAGAATCTGCTAAAATTTACATAAACCAGTAATGGCAACCACCCCCTCCATGTAGGTTAGCTCAGGTGCATATCGAGGTTGAAGTGAGAAACAATTGGGTGTGTCTTCATTTCTATTAATACATTTTTCTCTCAAATAATGTATTTTACTTTTAGCTTTCATATTGCAAATATATGCAAAGTGTGTGCACAATTGAAGAAGCATTCATGTTCCTGTTTATTAAGCTGTGGATTGAAGGAGATAGATAAATGCCGAAATATTTGACTAATGGATGTCAATTTCTAAAACTATTGCTCTGCTCTTTCAATCCAAGTGCACATGTCATCTTAGATTCTCTCTGATTACAGTGCATTAGACAAATTTGAAATAGTGTTACCTGTTACTGTCTCTCCTTGACACTTAGATCTGTAAGTCTGGCCTATATTAATATGTAAGATTATAAACTTTCAGTATTTGTCTATACTTCTGAGATGAGATAGTATTTATATATATTTTTTGTTTTTCTTTAATCCGAAGTGGAAGAGTAGGAAGGTAAATTCCAAGAACCTGATCCTAATTAATATTAAAAACTTTTTAATATTAAAAAATGATGCAGGTGGAGAGCTTAATGTACTTAAGAATACAGAGCCAATATAAATTAGAGAACATTTTCAAAATTCAAAGGTGTAGGATGCACATTTCGACATGGGATCTCTAACAGAGATTCCACATCACGTCAGCGACATTGTTTTGTTCCAAAACAGACATTTTGGAACAAAACAATGTCGCTGAAGTGACTGTTAGAGATCCCATGTCGAAATGTGCATCTGATACCTTTGTATTTTGAAAATTTTCTCTAATTTATTTATATATATATATATATATATATATATATATATATATATATATATATATCACTCCAAGCAAGGCATTTTACTACCACTGTTTCACAGGGGGTTACATAGGAGGAAAGTTATGAGAAAGAGTGACAGTTTATAGGGTGTGTCAGGAAGTGGGTAAGAGAAGGACGAGAATACTGATGAGAGTGGAGTGGATGGAGAAGGGAGCATGAGAGAGACGATGCAGGTTAGTCAGATAGATGACTATTGACTTTCCATTTAAATTCTTGGAGATTGTAGCTGTCGGGGAAGCAAGTAAATGGAAAGGGAATTCCACAGGTGGGAAGTGCGAGAAAAGAAGCTGATGGAGTAGAATTTGCGTTTACAATTTATTGGTTTCACAGTAAAAGGGTGAGACCTAGTTGCTAATCTTGTGGCTCGAGTAAATTTATATATAGGGGGACACCAGTGAGATAAGTTCATCAGAGCAGAAAATGTGAAAGTATTTGTTGAAGAGACACAAGGAAGCCACTTTGCACCGGTGAGAAAGTGACTGTATCTGAGATGCCATGTCTTAATATCTAAACTTATTTATAAATGGAACTTAGTCTCTGTGTGTGTGTCCGTTATCTATAGACTCCGAAACGGCTGAACCGATTTTCTTGAAAATTTACACAGTTGTACTATAAGCATCTGCAAGTGTTCTTAGCTAGGTTTTGTGTTGAGGCACCCCCGTCAAATATTGAAAATTGATAATCGAAAAAATCGGGTTATAGAAGGAGTGGTTCGATTTTAATCAAATTTGATACACTCGTAGTCAGTCAGTCAGTTAAGTGCCATATGTGATATACGCTTGGGCGATCATTTCTCCAAAGAGACATGACTGACTGGGCAGAAGATTATTCCGCAGTAGGTTGCCAACCAAGGCTATAGAACCCAATCTGTTCTGTTATTTGACCCATGACTGGAGGGAAGAGACGGATTAATACCTTTCCCAAGGGTATTTGCGCATATATGATTGCAACGAATTCAACTGGAATTCAAACTCGGCTCTCCGATTTCTCGTTCCGAGTCGATATCCACTGGACCACAATGCACTCATAGACAGACATAAAAAACGATATTCAGAAGTTTCAAGGTTGCAGTTCTTACAATAGTGCAGAAAATCGATTATATATATATATATATATAAAAGGCAAGATGTTTGTGTGTGTGTCTGTTTATCTGTCTGTATGTCCTTTATACAAATCCACAATTTTTATCCGATTCTCACTAAACTTCACACAAATGTTCTGAGTCTGAGCTCCAAGACCATGGATTAGTTTTAAAGCTTTCATTACAACACCCGAGCAACGCTGGGCCTATCCTGCTAGTTTACATTATTTGTACTGTTAGGAATGTTATCCTCATCTTTATTGCCACATTTATGATGTTTCAGTCATTGCATGCGCTGGCCTTCTTAAAGCTCTAGGAATTTTGAACATCAAGGACACATGGCCCAGTGGATATAGACGTTGTTTAGTTCCAGTGACTTGACCCAAAGAGTTGTGAGTTCAATACCTTGCTACAGTGATAGTGAACAAATAACTTAGTGTTCAGTTAAAGGGAGATATCTACAGAGAATCTGGAAGTGGCATTACAAATGGAATGAGAATGATATACCTCAGTGATCAAAATAAAGGGTTCAGTTCAAAATTGCTAGCACCTGAAGAAGGCTGCAGCACACAACAACCAAAACATAATAAACATGGTTATAAAGATGAGGACAACAGTCTGAAGAGTGCAAATAATGTAATTATGAGATTTATTCTATAGTATGAGATATTTGATTTATATGTAAATTTCTTATTACTGATCACACAACCTGACTCTCCTTCATATTCAAGAAATATTGTCATGTTAAATATTAGTACTGCATTAGTAAATTGGAAGAGATAAGATTACTAGTACATTGTTTTTTCTTTTGTTTTACGTTAGCTTTCTTTAGATTTTTTTTTTACTTTTAATGATTTAAAAAGTCAAGTTCTTTCTTGCATTCAACAATGGTTGTCTAGAAAGAAAATTCCAGGTTATTTATACAGATAATGTACAAGTATGACAAAATAGGTCCTAATACACCTCGTTGGTGAAGGTTTTGATGGGTAAATTTTTGCCTTTTTATTTTTTTAAATTTGTGAATGTTCATTGTATGTTGATTTTATTGACTGTGCAGTATTGTAGGGTCAACAGGATTGTGCACCATGCTACACAAGCAGAAGAACTCAGTCATGGGCTTCAGACAATCTCTGCAACTATATCACCCCTTGCATCTGGCCATCTAACTCCTCAGACTTCAACCCCCTTGGTTATTATGCGTGGGTCCAGCTGAGTAAGAGATTAACAAAATTCTTTGTAAGACCAAAGATGAACTAAAGTCAAGGATTATGGCAGTATTCACCAACTTAAAAAAGAAGACCGTCCAAAAAAGCTGCAGAAGAATCTGAAGTCGTCTGGGGGCTGTGGTTGAAATGATTTTATTGAACACATTTAGTTTTTATTATTCAGAGATATTTTTGTGTAATTTTGATAAATATATCTATTAAAATGAGGTGTCAGTGTTATTTTCATTTTGGCATAATTTTGATGACAATTTATTCATTGCACCCTATATGTACATATATGTGTGTGTGTGTGTATATATATATAAAATAATAAAAAGTCCCTGATCTCAACTGCAACAAAACCAAACAGCTCTAATACAAATGAAACAAACATTCTCAACATATAGACTCTCTTCAAGCCAAAATCAAGTGATAAGTTGGGGCAATACACTTGTTCTATGATGCCCACTTTTTTTTACAGTCAGTCAGTTAAGTGCCATACTTGATACATGCTTGGGGGATCATGTCTTGAAAGAGATATGACTGACTGGGCAGAAGATTATCTTGCAGTAGGTTGCCATTACATTTTGCAGTAGACTGGTTGCCAGCCAAGGCTATAGAACCTAATCTGTCCTATTATTTAACCCATAACTAGAGGGAAGAGATGGACTAGTACCTTTCCCAAGGGTATTTGTGTGTAAGTGAATGCAAGGAATTTAACTGGAATTTGAACTCAGCTCCCTGATTTGTCATTCCAAGTTGATATCCATTGAACCGCAACGCACATCCATATATATATTAGATATATAAATATATCAAATAATATAAGCAACTTTTCTCCTTGTCATTTGAACTTTACAGGTTTTTATCGTATTGTTGTTGTTAAAAGCTGACTCTTCTGCACTCATCACTAACACATTTTTGTCAAAAGTAAAATTATATTTTAGAAATACTTAAGTAATAAGTATAAAATTGAAAATTTAATTTAAATTAAGAAATTTGATTATAATATGTATTAAATAATTAATTTAATTTAAATTAAGTATTAAACAAACATAAGTAAAATTATTATAACAATATGTACAGATAAATGAAATAAATCCATTTATGCAAATGCAACACATATTTGTGCATATAAAAAATATCTTAATTTAATATAAAAATGTATTAATTTTTTCTGTTCTCCTGACATTTTTATCCCTTTTTATGGAACCCACAAATATGAACCTAATTTTAGATAGAGGTTGGAAATGCAAACATTTTAACCAAAACTGACGTGCCAATCTATTAATAAAAATATAAAAAAAAATTTGTCAGTAAATAATATGCAAAAAATATCTATTTGTGAAAAACCAAGTAAAGTTAATCTAAAATGAATTCTGCAATCTAAGAGTTTACCATGCATGTCTATGTGGGTAAAGATTAAATTGCTTTGTGTGAGGAACGGTCTTATGTGAATGTGTGCTCTACATAAGTGGCAAGCAGCAAAGGACCAACTTTGTGAAATCTCTTGTTTCACTTGCGACCCATCTTGTTGCTAATTTGTCTCTAACGAAAACCTGGAATGTAAAGAGATCTACCTTTACAACAGGCGCTATAAATAACAAACAGGAGGGAAAGGCAGCTGCCAAACATTCACTTTTTCCTTTTGACAACTTGTGTTTTGTGGGACACTCCTCCTTTTCATGCCTCACTCCCCCCCTACATCATCTTACAAACAGCTTGATCTATTTTATTTAGAATCATGCAAGGGGTGCTGAAAAGTTATTGGCCAAAAAGAGATTTTTAAAAATTTGGTTTGGTCATTTTGTTGGATCTTGGAATGTGGTTTGGCCAGAAGAGTTGCAGGAGATTCCAGAGTCATCTGAAGGCTGTGACTGAAGCCACTTGCGGTTTTATTGAATAAATTTGCTCTTTAATATTTCAAGATATTTTAGTGTAATTCTGATAAATATATCTGTTAAAATGAGATGTCAGTGTTATATTCATTTTTGTGTAATTTGGACGATTATTCATCCTTTGCACCCTGCTTGAAAACCTTGTTTTACCTGGGTTCAGATGCTGACTTCTTTACCAATTGAGAATATGCAACTACCTTGGCCAGCAAGCAAAATTGTTGATGATAATCACATTTCATATAGTTGTATAGGAATAAGCAACTTCATAAGTGAAATAAAACCCAAAATTGTGGCGATGAAAAATATTTTTTAATTTCTTTCAAAAGCAATTCATTTACTGTTGTCTTAGTGTTAATTTTAAAATTTTTATTTTAAAATTCTTTTCTGAACACATCTCTGTAAACATCTCTCAAAATCGAATGCAACCACAAATGAATTGGGGTGCATCCAATTTCTTAATGAACAAAAATACCTGAGACTAACAAAACTCCTTTTCCAAATTAGCACATCAAAATTCATTTAAAATATTTAAAAAAAAAAAATATGATTACCCCAAAAATTTTGAGAATGTTGAAATTTGAAGAATTTGCAATGAATGTAAATTTAAGATTGTCTTTAAATCTCTTTCAGGTACCTGATATTCTACTCTCCGTTTGATATTGTCTATAAACTGGTAAAGTTCCTGCCTTTCAAATTATGCATTGGAACATTGAAAGAAACTCAACGTGCCCACAAGGTCTACCATGGAGTCACACACACTGCAAAACTCTATCCCCAGGCCTATCTGCTTATTGTCATCATTGGTACAGTCAAAGGTAAAAATCATCTAATAATAATTCTTACTTTTGTCCCCACCCCCAATACTCGATAGGCTCTTATTTAGTTCCTAAATGAATCTGTAAGGAAGATCAGGCAGCCATAATTATCTATTAATTAGATTATCTGTATTATATTAGATTATAGGATATCTAAACATATTTATAAATGGAACTTTGACTCTGTGTGTGTCTGTTAAATATCGAAAATCGATAATCGAAAAAATTGGGTTATAGAAGGAGTGGACTGATTTTAATCAAATTTGATACACTCATAGACAAAGACATAAGAAATGATATTCAGAAGTTTCAAGGTTGCAGTTCTTACAATAGTGCAGAAAATTTGATATCAATACCAGGAAACCAAAATTTGATTTACATCCATTCATTTTTCTTTCGCTTTAACTGGAAATAACTATTGCTTTTTAGTCTTTCGTGCCAATGTCCAAAGAGTCTGAGCTCCAAGACCATGGATTAGTTTTAAAGCTTTCATTACACCTGAGCAATACTGCTAGTATATTATAAAATAAAAAACCTGTGAGGGTTTTACATGCATGTGAACACTAGGCTATCAAAATATATATATATATATATATATATATATATATATATATATAATAGTTTGTTTAATAGGGGTACGGGAAGGTTAATAGGGGTAATAGATACTAGGGCATCCTTGAACAATCTTTGTAATCACTCCCTCTTCTCCAGCGGGTCTTCTAGTCCTTACATGTGAGCAAGTTTATCTCATGGCCTAGGCTCCCAACTTAGTCACAATGATTCTAACTCCCAAAAAAATGTTCTGTTGTCTTGACTTCTGGGTCGATAAAACAGTGTTAGCTGCTTGATAGTCGGGGATCTGAACCTTAATAGAAAGATATCCCATCAGCAGGCATATAATATAAGGGCTATTATACTTCCATTTTTGTGAATGGTATCTGAACCATGCCATAGCCTTTGATGGTTTCTCTCAATGAAGTACAGCTGTACTTCCAGACTATTTAGGTTCCAGGTTGTTGATGCACATGCACTACCAATATCTGGTATCTTACCAGCCCTGACATTTGCATCTAGGACCCACCACGTTATGTGCATTAGAAAGTGTCATCTCTATTCCCTTTCTGTTGGTGGTAGGGACGTTCCAGTTGGACAGCATCTCAGGAACAACTTCTTTGTAAAGCACACTCCCAACGGGATGCTTTCTGAATTTTTGTCATCTTGGCCTCTTTAGGTCTATGGTTAACTATTGTCTTTCCTACATATTCTCTTAAACTACACTTATTGCTGCCTGCTTTACCTTGAGTGGCTCATGGGCCTTGTCACATGTTGAGGGTCATAATATTTTATCGTATCAATGTGGGTGGGTACAGAAAAGTTTGTGATGTCATCAAGAAACTTACCCATCTAAAAAATGTCAGTTGGATAGATTTTGGGAGATGGAAGTGGGTCCAGCTGAAAACTTTCAACACTTCCCTGCCTTGGTGGGGTGGGTGTCTGTGTGATGCATTTCTTAAGTCTGGAGAACTTATTTTCTTGAATATTTGAAACATTTTCCTTGTCATTAATTCTTGGTTATTATTTCATTGTAGGTGCCGGAAGTGGAATCATGAAAACAATTGACAGACTTGTACGGGGTGTTTGGATTCCAGGCAACAATGAATTCTTACAGCCTTCTTTGTAAGTAACAGTTCCATTAATATTGATGTTTTTTTAGTCTTTTTTTTAACCACACATGCACATATTTGTTAAAGTTTTAAAAAAATCAATGAAATCCTTTGGAATTTCTACTAATGCAAGGAATTCTAGTTGAATTCCTTGCATTCACTTACGCACAAATACCCTTGGGAAAGGTATTAATCCGTCTCTTCTCTCCAATTATGGGTTAAATAATAGGACAGATTGGGTTCTATAGCCTTGGTTGGCAACCAGTCTACCGCAGAAAGCAATGGCAACCTACAGCGGGATAATCTTCTGCCCAGTCAGTCATGTCTCTTTCGAGACATGATCGCCCAAAGCATGTATAACATATGGCACTTAACTGACTGAGTGATTTCCTTTTTAAAAGAGAAATATTGATATTTACATTAATTTTTTATTTGACATTGATTTCTCTGATATAAAAATGTTTTTGTTCTGGATTTCAATGGGTAGACATCTGGGAGATGAATACTCTTGTCTTTCACAGTTCCTAACTACACTTTCTTAAGGTCGTCTTCACTCACCCTCTCTTGTGGCAATTCCAAAATTGTAATACCTGACTTTTACTTTGGCTCAAACATTTTTTTTAATGAGTTGGAAATATGCAACTATTTCAGCCACCAAACAAGCTTTTTACTCTGTGTGTGTGTGTGTGTGTGTGTGTGTGTGTGTGTGTGTGTGTGTGTTGCCTATGATACAACTTCTAGATTTACCGATACTCTTATGTCCCATGTATATTATATCGGGTTTTTCCGAAAGTTCATACCAATTTTTAAGGAAAATGAAAACAAAATTACACCATTAAGTATTTATTCAACTAAGTATGAACCATTTTATTGCAAAACCTTTCTCCATTTTACTTACATCTTCCCACAATTTCTGTGGATTCTTGGCAAAGAACTCATAAAGGTATTTTTTTTTTTTTATGTCACTCAAAGAATTAAATTGAATTGCTTCCTTTAATTCATCCATTTGCGAGCAGTACTTTTTTATAATCAATTAAATGGTTACTTGGCAGATTTCTTTCCAATCCCACCAGATGACTTTCTTAGGTTGAAGATTTACTTTTAGGGTGGCTAATCTTTTCTCATGTTGCTTATCCCAGGATCTTTTTCACTGAACATTGTTGTAAATTATCCATTTCTCATCACTTGTCACAATTTGCTTCAAAACAGGTGCATTTTTATTATGTGTTTACAGCAAATCACAAATTATACAGAAATGCAATCTAAAAGATTCTTTTCACAAATCATGTGCTACCCAAACATCGTAGCAATTTTAGTTACTAAGCTTCACTAAGTGCTCGTGGATGGTAGATTTTAATAAATTTACTGTTTCTGTCAATTCCCACATTGATTGAGAATACCCAATATTACACAATGTCTTGATTTGGTCATCATCTTTAGTGGGATATGGGGGGGGGTCTGCCTGAGTGTTCTTCATCAATAAAGCTACAATCACCAACTCTAAACTTAGAACTGTACAGAAGTGGTTCACTGTCAGCTAAAGCACCTTCTCCATATGCAGCACATACATTTTTATCACTTGCAAAGCATTTTTGCCTTTACAGTAATAAAAAAAGCATCAAGTGTCTAAAATGCACCTTATAAATCTCCCATTTTCATAGAGGTGCAAAATTGACATGAATTAAGTAATTTTAAACTCTTTTCTCAACAGATATTTTAAAGTGTGCTCTAATCATAAATGTAAGGATATTACATCTGTACATCAGTGTTTCCCAACCATTTTTGGCCATGCCCCACCTAATCATCCTCTGGAATCCTGATGTCCCCCCTACCATATGTTGATATATAATTCTTATGTAAAAAGTGAACTCCGTTTTAGGTGATGCTCAAACCATCAATACTTTGATTTAAGCTGTTATTTTAAACTTAAAATTTAAAGTTTTTTAAGGTTCAAACTGCCTTAAAGCCTTAAGGTGGCTTAAACAAACTTAGTGTTTCTGCCAATTCCCACGTTTAATTTCAATCAATGTTTTGATTTGGTCATCATCTCTAGTCGAGGGTCTGCCTGAGCATTCTTCATCAATAAGACTACAATCACCAACTCTAAACTTAGCAAACGACTTCCGTACAGTTCTGTCAGCTAAAGCACCTTCACTGTACACAGCGCATATCTTTTTTGTTGCTTGTGAGGCATTTTTGTCTTAATAGTGATAAAAAGCATTAAGTGTCTAAAACTGCACCTTGTAATCTTTCATTTTCATAGGGATGCAAAATTGACATGAATTAAGTAATTTTAAACTTTTTTTCTCAAGAGATAGTTTGAAGTGTGCTCAGATTGAAAATGTAAGCATATTATATCTGTTAATAAATTTGATGTGTTCTAATGTGTTGGGACATGAATGACTAAAAATTGCATGAAATTTCCAGACAAACCAATAGTTAGCTTTACATTGCTAAAATATTTGACATGAATTTTCTTTGATTCTCTTCTTTTTTTCTTCTTTTTAACAGTTACACAAAAGCTTGTCTGATTGCTTCAATTTTTTTTGTCCTTGAGAGGACTGCAGTGATCGTTGCCCCCCACGCTTTTATCTACTTTGGGGTAGTCATTTTCTTTGTCTACTTCAAGCTGTCGTCACTGCTTCTGGGCATTCATGATCCTTTCATCCCATTTGAGAACCTCTTCTGTGCCATCTTCCTTGGTGGTATGTGGGATGCTCTGCGTCGTGCCATTTCCAAAGAGGCTCCTGAAGATGTTAACGGAAAGAGCAAGACTGATAAAAAGAACGATTAAGATGGCGGTGGCGGCGGCAGCAGCAGCAATGAAGACAAGTGGAAAACAAAACAAAACCTGAAAGAATGTCAAAAGTGATTTCTGCTGGTGTAACAATTTGGCTGCTGAAAACAGGTCAACAAATAAAATATTTTTAAATATTCTCAAGAGAACAAAATCTCTCAGAAGTAAAAAAAAAAAAAAAGAAAAAGAAAAAAATGTAAAAAAAAAATATTGACTAATAAAAATTAAATAAAAAAAAATCTGACAGGTGTGAACGAAAGGAAAACAAAAAAAATCCAATAAAAAAAATGGAAAACGAGTTGGCACAAGGAGGGGGAACTTTTTTTTTTTTTTGTGTGTGTGTCTTTATTATGTGTGTGTCTCTAATCTAAGAACTTATACACGCATCTAACAGGCATGAAAAAGTTTTTTTTTTTCTTCTCTTTTTTTTTTTGCAGGGTGGGGGGGGATAATTTTATTTTTCTGAAAAGAAAATGATGGGGTGGGGGTGTGAGCTAAAAAAATTAACAAAGTTAAGCCTCCTGCCCAAAATTGGAGTTTCCTCAGGTCCCCCACACGAATCAGGATTGCTAAAGTCACAATCTCCAAAGTGCAAATACGACAACAGTGGCAACAACATGTTCAGGTGCGTTTTTTTTTTTTTTTTTTTTTTTTTCCACAGGGCCTGTTTGCAGGGGGAGTGAAGTGATCTCAACAAGAAAGGTTGGTTGGGCCCAGGTTGCTTGCCTGATCCAAGTCAACAAATCCATATCTTTGCAAGAAATGTATACAATCTTTTTGTACCCTTTTTTTCTCACTTTGCCTTCTCTGTAGAAGAAAATAACTTGGACTGATGGAAATTTCTTCATAGAATTCCCATTCTTGATGTCTGCAGTTTCTCTCGTTCTCTCTCTCTCAAGCACAAAAATTGAAAAAGTGTCATTTTTTTAAAATTGCTAAACTATTTTATTCTAAAGCCATATTTTCCAAACTAGTGTCATTTACTTTTCTATACATGTCTCTCTTTTCCTTTCTCTACAACCAATGGGCTCACATCTACTTTGGGTCAATATTTGTTATCCATCGACTAATTTAGTTTTCTCTGCTCATTAAATTGTTTTGAAATGTCTTTCTCTGCTCCTCAAAGTGGATATGCAGAATTCCATTTAGTAGTACACAGCCATATTTGATTAAATACTTGACCATTTCTGGATATTTGCAAGTTGACTTCTGAGAGAGATATAATTTTTTCACTTTTCTACCATTTTGAAATGGCAGCAGTGCTTCATGGCACCAGAGTGCTGACAATTATTAGGTTTTTTCTTTCTTGCAATTAAACCTGTTTGATATCTTTTCTTTCTGACTAAAATGTTTTCTGCCCATTTAGTCAAGCTACACAGGTTATTTTCCTGAATCTGACAGTTTTTTTTCTAGTCTCTTTGTAAAAAGATTTTCACATTTTATTTTATTTTTAGAAAATTTTTCTGGCTTGCTTGCCTTTTTTTTTTTTTTCTTTTTTTGCTGTATTTCATTGGCTTGAAGTGATGGCATGCATTGTCTTTTTGATGGTAGGCACATTCTTTGAGACTATCTCTGAATCTAAATTAAAACTTGGCCTGACCCGAAGAAAAAAAAAGATGAAAGTGAAATAAATGGTGGTATGCTACTCCCAGATTTAGTATCGGCCATGTTACTGACAAATCAAAAGGGAACGGTGTTTTATGTCTCACGGCCATGTCTTAAGTTTCCCTGTTTGGTACTTTATTGCTACTGTCAGATTTCCTTTTAGTTTTATTTCTTGTTCTCACTAATGACCAATCTTGCTGTCCTGTGCTTATTCTTATTTTAATGCAACCCCATGTCTCGACGTGAGACTCCAAAGATATTTTTGTGTTTTCAGGTTTCATCAGATTTACTTGTAAAGTTTACAATCCCTTAAGGTCATCACACTTTTAGAAATTCTTCATTCATATTTTGAATTTCTTTATTTTTGTGTAACAGCATTGTCAGTTTTGTGTCTGTTTGTAAGAGGTGGTAAGGTTAGTATATCATGTATGTCATATTGCAGAATGAAAAGATGCTAACCTTATGATTTTATTTTGACCTCTTAAAACCTTCTAGTCTTGTATGTATGTTACCATCAATCAGACTGTCTGTGCTCCCTGGATCTGTTAGCCTAAAGCGTTGGTTGTATGGCACACTCTGTCTGCTGTATTCTCCACTGAGTGAGCCTTTACCACTGCTCGAAACATTAACAACCAATCAAATGGCCATATCCCAATTGTTATCATGTTCCTACAATGACAGGGAACTCTCTATAAAGCTGCTGCCTACAATTGATTTGCTCCCTGTTTTTTTTTTTCCTCTTTCAGTTTTATCTAGCAAAGAGTAATTAGTCAAATGGAGATTTTATTTAATGTTTATATTTTGATTTTTTTTTTCTGTATGTTTGATATTGCCATGTATTTGTTAATAAAATCTATCAAGGGGAGGTAACTCCAATCTGAATTGAAATGTCTTTTTGTTTATTTTATATGAAGAGGTGGGGAAAAATGAAACCTGTCCATGGAAGGAAATCACTTTGAAGAAATACCAAGCTTTTCATTTATGATTAATGATATTTAGATTGTTATTAAAAAGTTCCTACTTGTGGAAAAAAAATTCATTGTAAAATTTATTACGCCAGACAAGACAAATATTCTATGAAAAACTGAAAAACAATATCCAAGAAGTAGTAATAATTAAGACACTGATTAAAATTTGCAGAAAAGAAAAATACTTTCTTGAAATTCTTGATAGTCGTCTTTTAGTAAGTCCTTGCCTTTTTTTTTAATCTGTTTTTTAAAACAAAACGTTTTCACAAATTTCAGGCAAGTATTATTTCCTAACAACTACAAATTTCTACTTAAAAGTGTCTTCATAGTAAATTTTTTATTTTTTGTACAAAGTTCTGATAGAGATATTTAAACATACACATGATTTGATATTGTTATATAGGAGACTAAGAAATGCATGTTTTGGAAGCTATTGCTTGGAGTTTCATTCTTAGCAATTACTCTTAATGATTATAAAATAAATACACCAGTACTTTGAGTAGGTTTACTCTTCTAGTTTCAAGATAGACTCCCTTTTGCCTTTAGAATTGGTTCAGTTCTTGGCATAAACTTGATAAAGTTCTGGAAGCAGCTATATTGTTTTCTGCAGTTATGGATTCTCTCTTTCCACCACATTCCATCCAAAAATGGTCAACAGAATTGAGATTTGGTGACTATGGAGGCTACTTTAATACAGAATACTTCTTGCTGCATTCATTGACACACAGTCAGCCACAATACCTAGGTGAGCTGTGACATTTAAACAATTTTTTACCATTGCCACCAGCCTGAAACGTTTATACAAGGCAGAATATATCCATAATTTCTTGTTGTTTATACTAATTCTGGCCTTACCATCTGAATGTCATAGCAGAAATTGGAACTTATCAGACCTGACATTTTTTCCTAATCTATTTATCTTTTTTCTTTTTTTTTTTTTTTTTTAATCCATAGCAAATTGTAGCTTCAGTTTCTTATTGTTATTCGACAAGAGTAGCACCTGGTGTGATCTTCTGCCATTGTAGCTTCAAGGTTTAACAAGTGCATTCAGAGATGTTTTCCTGTACACCTCGATCGTAAAGAATGGATATTTGAGCTACCATTGTCTTTTTATCGGATTGAACAAGTCTATTTATTCTCCTACAACCTCTTTCATCAACAAGGGATTTTAATTCCCACAGCATTGCTATTCACTGGAATTTTTATAATTATGCTCAGGTGTGTGCGTGTGAGTGAATGCAAAACTCCTAGTAGATCAGCCATTTTTTAAATTTACAGAAATGCTTGTTTGGCATGAAAACCCATACCATATGCAAAGTCACTTAAATCTTTATTTTATACTAATGCATGAAATGAAATTCAGCAGGTTGGCATGACTATGTTTAAACACCTATATCCATCTACCATATCATTGGCTGATTAGAAATTTGCATAAAAGAGCACTTGTTTAGGTGCCAGTGTGTGTGTGTATATATAATAATTTATTTATGATAAAATATAGTTTCATGGTATGCTATATTTATGAGATAGTGTATATAAATATCAAAGTGGACATTGAAATTTTCACTCTATTGTTTGATTTATGCAAATGTATTTGACCTCACATGACCTTTATTTAAACAAGTTTTTTTTTTTTTGTTAAATACTCTGAAAAAAATCCACAAAATTTAGGACCTACTTTTCTTTCTGCTGTTGTTTTTTTCATAGAGGGACACAATCATGTTGAAAGATGATTGATAATGAAAATAAGTTTGACAATGGCTATTGAACTGAAGATCTTGTCTTTGCTATAAATTTCGCATTTTATCTGCTTGAAATCAGTGGGGATTTGGTTCATTTTCAAAGAAAGCTTTTCATATTTTAATTTTCCTCTTTTTTTTGATTCCTGAGTCATGTCATACCATGCAGCTCTGCCCTCTCAGCAACTCTGATCATGCAGTGGTTTCTGTAAACATCTCTTTTTGCTCCCACTTCGTCCAGGAACCTTTTTCTAATAGAACATTTTTCTGTTATCATATACAGATTGGGACTTGTTCTGTGATTTCCTTCATGACCTACCTTGGAACAAAGAATTTAGACTATGCTTCTGGGGTCACCCCTTAGGTGAAAGCTAACATCAATGCTTTCATTCCAGCAAGGAAAATTAAATCGTGTTCATTTTGGTTCTCACCTGTATGCTCAGCTGCTATTACCCATAAGAATCATTTCTTTCAGCTATTTGGAGTGACACGTCTGATTACAATAGACGTCTCTTTGTTTCTGCTCAGTGATTGCAAGTGTGTCCTAAATGATGCAAAGTTATTGTTTGCTGATAGAATGAAACAACATATAGCATCTTGCAAGTTTGGCTCTAGAAATTACTGGTGCCTCTGTACTGAACAACATCAATCCGTCAATCTCTCTTTTATTCACTAAATTAGAAGTCCTGACATCTACCGCAGACAAGGTTAAATGCTTTCCTTGTACATTCTCTTGCAATTCAACACTTGACTCATCTGGAGTGCCATACCCAAGAATCCCCATCTCTGCTGTTGGGCATTAAATTAGACTCCCATAAGGTAAGCAGAAGTGATGAAATCCCAGTCATCATCCTAAAGAAATGTGTCCCTGAGTTTGCTCCAATCCTCTACAACTATTGCCTTTCTATTTTCTGCTTGTTGGAAGTCCTCTGTAGTTCCTGTTTTTAAGAACTGATGAACCCTTGACCCCATTACCACCCTATTAGCCTCTTACTGCTTTTCAGCAAAGTATTTGAAGCTCTAAACAATACTGAAGTAGTTAAGCATCTCACCTCTCATGACCTGCTCTCTGACAATATGGCTTCTGCTTCACCAGATCTACTGCTGATGTGCTAAGGAGTCATCATTGAATATGTACATCAGTCTCTTAATATTTTGACAGATTTTGGCATGCTGGCCTTTTGTGCAAGCTCTAGGGCTACAGTATTTCTGGTTGATTGTTTGATTTAATTCATATCGAATCATGAAAGGAAGGTTGTTTGGAACAAGCAAGCTTTTAGATCCTTTCACATGAATGCAGATGTTCTTCAAGGCTTTATCCTTTTTATGGTTGAAAGAGTTAAACGTAACTGCCACTTCTACTCCAACAGTTTCTTTTCTTGCACTTCCCGCCCATGGAACTCCCTTCCTTTTAATTGTTTCCCCGGTAGCTACAATCTTCAAAAATTTAAATGCAACATTAGTTGCCAGCTGCTATCTTCTTAAATCCCATTCATCTTTCTTCAGTACTTCCTGTAACCAATGTACTCTCACTGTAACCCCCTGCACACTAGTAGCAGTTCTGCTTTGCTTGGGGTGAAATGATTAAAAAAAAAATATTGAAAGATCCTTATTACTTAGTGTCAAAAGCCAGCCAGAGTACTGAAAGACTAGAAAATCTCTTTGGAAACAAAGAGGAGGGTGCTGGATTGCTTTGTGATATCTGTTCTTTTGTACGGCAGGGAATGTTGAATGATCTCAAGGATGAAGGAGAGACTTGAGGCAGCAGAAATATGGCTTTACAGAAGGATACTGAGGATACCAAAGACTGAGCACGTGACTAACAACAAGGTGTTGGAGAGGATGGAAATGATGAAAACTCATACTTAATCCTAATCCTAGTAGATCAGCCATTTTTGAAATTTACAGAAATGCTTGTTTGGCATGAAAACACATACCATATGCAGAGTCACTTAAGTGGAAGAGACAGATGAGGTTTCTGGGACATGTAGTGAAGAAAGAGGGCCTGGAGAATTTAATACTCGCAGGACGAATAGAGGGAAAGTAGCGTGAGACTTACTTGATAGACCTGAGCAAATGGATGGAAGAGTGGGGTTTGTATGAGATACCATGAGGAAGAATCTTGAGCGCAACAAGAAACAGCCAAGTGGAAGTCCATGATTGCCTACATACTGAAGGGATATGGCACATGAAGCTTCTTTTCTGGAAACAACTAGAACAAGGCCAGACAAAATTGAGTCCTGCTTTCCCCACCACTATATCCTTGCATTTTAACTTTGATTGCTAATAAAAAATTTTTCTTATTAGCAAATCAATCTGAAATTACTGACAATTTTTGTTCTGAAGAAGGGTCAGTCGAAAGGCGCCTAGCAAATTGCAAGCATTGTGATTAATAAAATGTGATCCCTCTTTTTTTTAATGTATTATATCTTGGTGTGGTAATGGCTCTGTTGAAAGAAGTAATGCTGCATGCAGGCAAAAAGAATTGGAAAAGAAATTTTTATATTTTTATTTTCCTAAATCCTCGGTGAAATACAGCCAATATAATTAGAGGTCAGATGTCAGATGACTGTTGAAATAAGTGTAAAAGAGCTGCAATACATAGATGTAAAACAATTGAGGAAGAAATTTTTATTTACTTTATTCTCGACCAATATACACCTGCATGATTAGGAGGTCAAAATATCAAGCTTGCCTTATTGAAAAGTATAAACAAAATGGTTAAAGAAAGGGATTTTTATTCATATTTTTCCATATTGGAATTTGGGGAGAGAGTAAAGGTTAAGTTGATCTGTTGAGAGAAGAAATAGGACAATTATTAATTACTGAGAAAATGACTATTTAAAATTTCCCTGAGAGAGGCTGACATCATGTAATAACTCTGCCCAAAGTGGAGGGAGAAGGCCTTCCATGAGTGGAAGTGAGAGAGATAAAAGAAAAGTAAGACAACAAAGAGGTTGATGTCATGTAATAGCTACTCCCAGGAGGAGTGGGAGAACATTCCATGATTGGATGTGTGAAACAGAGAAGGAGGACTGGTTGAGTTTTAGGATATTTGCATAACACCCCTCGTGCGTCCTCACCTCACCAGTGAAAAGGGACACCCATAAATACTAGAGCTCATAGGGGCTAAAGTGAGTTCCCATCAGCATCACCTGGAGAAGAAGTGAGAAGCAGTTCCCAGTGATTTTGCAGTTGGAGTTTGATGTTGCCAAGCAAAGTTTGAAAATAATAACCAAACTTATCTGCTGAAGAGAAAAACTCTGACAAAAACCTTGTGCCAAACTGATGATAATAATAATAATAATAAAATGCCAATGAACATTTTCGCAAAGTACAAACAATAGTGTTTGAATTTACTAGTTACCTGATTATCAAGTCTGGCCTGACTTAGAGAAACTGGCTGAATTTTTTTTGTTCCATCACCAATTAATAGGAACGGTTAGGAAAAAGAAGAGCTGCAAAAATTTCTCTCTTATTTTTTGTATATAAATACTATCTAAAGCTTATTCAGGCATCATCCATTTTATTTCCAAAATTGGTGCTGTTTTATTTCCACAATTGTGCATGTGTATCCAACTTGGTTTTAGCTTGGCTGAGATACCCCTGTGATAATTCAGCTTAAATCTCTTAAGATCAAAATCAAAACGTTGGTAAGAGAGATTACATTTGAAGATGTCAATCCAAAGACCTGCTGCTGTGTCAACGCCATCAACAACTGACAAGTGTGAGCTGACGGCATGTTCTCAGACCAAGATCGATCCGGACACAAGGGACAACAGGCTACGAAGGCTCTGGTACGCGACCATGTCACATTAAAAAGTGTTCAATCCAATTATATTGTAGAACTTTTGAATATTTTTCAATTGTAAATAAGTTATTATGCAATCTAGGTTTCTACCTTTGGGTGTCTTCAGGCAATTAAAAATTATTACAATATGAAAATTCTTTATAGGAAGTTATTTTGGTTAAGTTTTCAACTGTAAAACTCTAAAAATCAGTTATTTCTTCACCAAGAACATTCAAAACATTATTAACTCACACAACAACCATAAATAAAGCACAAGAATATAAACCAAACCTCCTTGTAACTGTAATAACAGAAAAGAATACCCCATTGAAGGCAAATGCAATTATGTTATAGCAATATATGAAACTACAATTTTTCTCGAAGAAGACCCAAACAGGAAAAAGACATACATAGGGATAATCACAGAAAGTTGGAAAGAAAGATTATACAATAACTGACATTCTTTTTCCAACACTTCCTTGAAACATCAAACTGCCCTATGTAAACACTATTGAAAACTAAATGACAGAGAACTCACCCCACAAATTAAATGAAGGGTCATTGGATCATTGGATCATCATCAAGCATAAACTCCCAACTTCTGGGGCAGATGCAATCTATGCTTGGAAGAAAATTTTGTAATCAAATATAAAAATCTCAGTGAACTATTGAACCAGAGAAATGAACTCATCTTCAAATGCAGACTCAAAAATAGATTTAAAATTCCATAACAAAATGGAATTTACACTTAAAAGTTTTTTTGATCGAGAACTGACATATGAATTTACTAACATTGATAATTGTCTAAAATCCCCAATCATAAATTTTAATTGTGATGTAATTGTACTAACATTATGATGTTTATATAACACATCACTTAGCAAGTCCAGGGCCTGACATGTAGATAGTGCTACTAATAAAAACTCCACAAGATTTTTATGAAGTACTAACCTTCAAATGGCATGTGACAAAATTTGGGCCCAATTGGATTATTAGTTTACAAATTACAGTGATTTAAGTGAAGCTACTGTTGAAAATTATCAAAACAATGGAAAAATCTGAATTTCATGTGTTAATAAAGCATTGTTTTCTGATGGGGAAAATACTGTTCAAGCAAAGCAATAGCTTCATAAGTGTTATTCAGACTCTGTTCCATTGGGAACAATGGTTAAGAGGTGGTATACTGACTTTAAACATACACAAATGATGCTGAATGCTCAGGTCGCCTCAAATTGGCAGTTGTCAAGGAAAACACCAAAAAAATCCACAAGCTCGTTTTGGCCAGTTGTAAATTGAAGATATGTGAGATAGCAAAGGAGTTGAACATATGAGAAGGCAGGGTATTTACCATTTTGCATGAACAATGAGACAGCTGTGTTCAAAGTGAGTGCCGTGTTTGCTCACAGTTGATCAAAAACAATGTGTTGATGATTCAGAGCATTGTTTGCAACTGTTTCAAGGCAACAAGGAGATTTTGCATAAATATATGACAATAGAAGAAACCTGGATCCACCAATTCACTCCGGACTATAATTGGCAATCAGCTGAGTGGACAGCAGCAGGTGAAAGCTGTCCAAAGCACCAAAGATGCAAATATCAGCAGGCAAGGTTCTAGCCTCTGTATTTTGGGATTCGCAAAGTCTTTTGATCATCAATTACCTTGAGAAAGGAGGAACCATCAATAGCAAATATTATATAGCATTATTGGTGTGTTTGAAGGAAGAAATCGCCAACAAATGGCCACAAATGAAGAAGAAAAAGTGAACTATCACCAAGACAAAGAACCATGTCATAAGTCAATCGCAACAATGGTAAAACTACATGAATTGCACTTTGAATTGCTTCTGCATTCACCCTATTCTCCAGATCTGGTCTCCAGTGACTACTGACAGTTTGCAGACCTCAAAAGAATGATCCAGGAAAAGAGATTTGGTTCCAATGAAGAAGTGATATTAGAAACCGAGGTGTATTGAGGCCAAAGACAAATTGTTCTACATAAACACAAGATCTAAGCATCCCAAAAGCATAATCAAGCACATTCACAAAGTAATAGAACACAGGCTATCAAAAAATTTGTCAAACAAAACAATATTTGATGAAAAGAAAAGAAACTATGAAGATGCACTAAGAAAATCTGGCCATAAGAACATTTTAGAATACAATTTCCAACCAAACGGACAAATAAAAACAATGATAGAAAATGAAATATTATCTGTTTCAATCCACCATTTAACTTAGAGGTAAAAACCAGAATAGGATAAATATATTTTAAACTGATCGATAAACACTTTCCAAAAAGCTCAGAACTAAACAAAATTTTCAATAGGAATACAATCAAACTGAGTTATAGCTGTACTAGTTATTTAGAAAATTTCATAAAGAAACAAAATGCCAAAAGTTTAAATAGCATTGTATAAAACTAGATCATTAATAAAGAATGTAACTGCAGGGACAAAATAAATGCCCACTTCAAGGACTTTGCAATACAAAAGAAGTCATTTACAAAGCAAATGTACATGACAACAATGGACACTTTTAAGACCAGATGGTTCAATCACAGGTCTACATTTAAAATAGAAAAAGTAAAAAATTGTACAAAATTGGCTTGCCATATGTTGAAGTAGGAATTAAAATATGGAAAAGACCCAGACATAATGTGGAGTATAGTGAAAATAGCCAAGCCTTACAACAGTGGCAAAATATGTAGACTGTGCCAGGAAGAAAAGTTAGCAATTATGTTATTCCCAAACAAAAAGGAATTATTGAATAAAAGAACAGAAATTATGACTAAATGTAACCATACCATAAAATACCTATTAGGTTCATACAACCATGGATGAAAACATTATAATTTCTTCTAATTTTAAAAATTGTGCATTTAAAAAATTCCCCATTACGTGAGCGTCCCAAAAATTTCCCATTATGTGAGAGTTCTTAAAAAAACCCAGTGAAATCAGTTATTGCAAATTGCCTGAAGATACCACATGGTAGAAACATAAGTTGTGTAATAACTCATTTGCAAATGAAAAATATTCAAAAGTTCTACAATATAATTGTATTGAACACTTTTTAATACAACTGTGTACTGCCAAACACCATCACACTTCCTTCTCCAAATTTTCACACTATTTTTAGTGCGCTGAGGCAAATATCGTTCATTAGAACTGCGTCCAATGAACCTTCTTCCGTCACAAGCGAACAGGTTAAACTTTGATTCATCGCTGAAATGAACACAATCTCACTGTTCTTATGAAGTGTTTTATTGCAAATTTGAATTGGTTCATTTGATTCTTTTTAGAAATGTAAGGCTTCATAGAGACTACTCGAGTGTTCAGATTTATTTCATTAAGTCTTCGGGAAATAGTGTGCTTTGATATTTTAATGCCAAGGTTAGCATTAGCTCTTTTTTTATTCTTTATCAATCCATCTGTCGTCCCTTGCAGTCGATTTCCTCGGCCTGCCAGGTGGTTTATAATAGCATGGATTTTGTTAATTGTTCTGATGTTTTTGATCATCTATTTTTTTCGAATGCTATATAATTATTCTTATAACTTTATCAAAATAAGTTTATTGAACTTCATATTTTGGAATTATATAATTTACCATTATTTCCTCATTTTTCCTTGATAAAATGTTCTATGAAGCTTTAAAATAAAAAGTTATTTCACATTTAAACCTTTTCTTAACATCGTTCTGATCTTTATGCTTGCTACTGTATATATATATACACACATATGCACAGTTACTATACATTAAACTTAAAACATGAGGATAAAATAACACACATATATATACGTATATATATGTACAGATATATATGTATATATACATACATATACATTTGTATATATATGTATATATACGCATATACAAATATGTATATATATGTATATATACATACATACGTATAGAAGAAAAAAGTGTGAGAAACAGTGAATGTCTTGTTTAAAGTGTGGATTTATTGTTGCTATTGTTATTAATGTTACTTGGTTTTTGTATGATATATTAAGTGTCCATAATGGTATTTGTGACACTACATGTGTTTTGAGTCTAATGTTGACTCTCTTCAGGTGAATAAACTTGTGACTTCAGATATCAAGATCTGGTTGCTTTTCTAATGGCCAAGGTATCATGTATAAATAGATAAGTCAAGTGGTGACCAGATCAGAGAGTTTAAATGTGTGCGTGCGTATTGGGTTTTTTCACACTTGCATGTTAAGTTTCTTCTGTTGCCTTCGTTGTCTGTAAAGAATTTTTTTCACTGACTTGCGAAATTTGATTTCATCTTTATACTTTAAAATTGTTTTCAGTGATTCTGATTCAGTTCTACTCTACAGGTTATCTAGTTCATATTATTGCTTTGGAGATATTATTTGAATTTAGTGCATGTGGTGTTTTTTTTTTGCATTCGAATTTCATGTATCTGTGTGTGCGCCTTAGGTTTTTCTTGTTGTTTTGTTGAGGGAAAGCTTGTATTTTTTTATAAATATTTCTTCCTGCATCATGAGTGTGTCATAATCTGCATTTTGATAGATAGGCATTACTCTGAATTTACCTCCACTGCATTCATGTAAATGTTGGGAAACATACAATTTCCTGTTAGTAGCTAGTTTAATGTTACTTCTGTGCAGGGTTACTCTTTTATTCAGACCCTGTGTTGCCCCCATGTATATTTTTGTGCATTCATCGTATTTTAGAGCATAAATTACGTTTTTACAGTTGCAGCTCAGATCTGTTTTTATTTTGAATGTAGATGTGTTTTCAAACTTGAAATGTTTTCCTTCTGTTATGTTGCATACCCCACATCTTTTTTTGTTGCATTTTGTGATGCTCGGTATTGTGTGTTGCTCAAATTTTGATGAGGTTAGGATGATTTTTAAATTTTTGGGTAGGTGTTTGCTATTAATTATTTTAGTTGTCTTTAAGATTTCCTTTATTTTATCATTTTTGTTGAGTAATTCTATGTGGGTTTTGATCTTTATAATTCTAGATTCTTTTCATGTACTTTATAATTTCCATTTTCTCTTGCAAACAGAGGAAACAGGGTTTGTTTACTGAGCTAGAGATTTTAGCTTGTTTGAGAATTTTCCACTTAACTTTAGGTGTTTTATTCTCTTCTTTTAACTTCCAAAAATATTTAGAAAGTGATGTCGTATTTCATTTGTCCTTATTAATAAAAGATGAGAGATGAGTGTAAAAATGCTTTTTAAAATGGTTCATTGTATTACCAATATAAACTTTAGTAACCCTAGGATTTTCTACTGATGAGATAGAGCACATATAGACAAGGGATTGAGTTGAACATTTATTAGATAAAGGTCATTGGTTGGGATTTCTACAATCACATATGTTTTTACTATGGAGCCTTTTGTCCTTGTGTTCAGGAGCGGAGTCCGGCTGAAAGACATAGAGGCAGCCAGCAGCGATCTCATCCATCCAGGGCTTCACCACGCTCCTCAGTGACTCTCAGGCCCTTTTGAAAGAAGAATGGTAGCATGATGTCCCCCTTGCTGCAGATGACGCCAAGGACCATGACAGAGGTGGGAAACTTTGTATGCTTCTCAATGGGAACCTCCTTGATGTCTTTGCAGGTCCACTTGTCGTTTTGCCTGTTGCTTATCTGGTCCTGGATGAAAATGTTTTCATCAAAGAAGAACCTTAGCATTCTTTCAAAAGGGCCTGAAAGTCACCATTGAGATCTACTAGGAGGCGCTAAGGAGTGTGGTAAAGTCCTGGATTAACAAGATCGCCACTGGACACCCCTACGTCTTCCAGCAGGACTCTGCTTTTGCACACAAGGCCAAGATGACCCAGGCATGGCTGCTCAACAATGGTCCTCACCAATGGTCACTGGACTTGTGGCCGCCTTCCTCACCCGACTGCAACCACCTTGACTATTTCTTCTAGGAGCAAATCGAGGCCAAGACCAACAAGCATGCCCACAATACAGTCAACTCTCTGAAAGCTGCTATTGTGGAGGCATTTGCTGCTATGGACAAGGACATGGTCACCAAAGTGTGTGACTCATTTTGCACCCACCTTGAGATGGTCGTTGCTGGCAGCGGTGGTTACATTGAAAAATAATGTAGTATGTAACTGTTGCTAAATAAATCATCGGGTCTCTGCATATACAACTTTTGTTTTTATTCCCTATTTCGTTTTCTTTTTGTCAAGTGTCGGATTTTGCTGCAACACCCTGTACATATACTTTGGGCACCTCAAGATGGTACAATGGTTAGCAAGCTTGTCTTACTAGAACCATTACAATTGAGTAGTGAGTTCAATCCTCACTGGGTGTCCCATACTTTTGGCCTTGTGCCACATCTAAACTATGCTTAAAAAATCACTATATATATATATTGCTAGTGGTAAGGAATGTAAAAATATTCCATAATTTTTGACTTTCCAAGTGCTTTCAGCCACATTTATTAACCCATAATCTACAAAAACCCTTAAGGAAAATTTTTTTTGAAATTACAAAAATACTATTTAAATCACAATATATCAGACACCTTGCTATAAGAGAGGCACTATATATCCAACAATTTTTTTCTCACCATCAATCTTATATTATTTAACAGGGGAAATGGATTTTTGAAAGTTTTTTAAAAAATTGGACGGATGCTTCTTTTTCAAAAACACAAAAATTATGTTACAGTCAAAACAACAGAAAAATAACATCTTGTAAATCACCTGTGAGTGCTTATAAAGTAAAAAGAAATTTTATGAAACCCTTTTACATTCCTTATCTCCAGCAAAAAGGAAACATGTAAGAATAATGGAAAAATTAAATCAATGATTAATAAAATCTTCCTTGTCAGTCATTTTTAATGAAACACACACACACACACATGCACACACAAACATATATATATGAGAGAAAAGATATTCTGCTGGTGAAGGCTTGTGTAGAACCAGCTACACTTTTGAGAAAAACTGTGTTCCATGTAGTCTTCAAACTCCTTTTTAGACTGCCATCCAAAACAAGAGTACAGTTTATCTTGCTATTTAACCCATAGCTGGAGAAAAGTGCCTGTTCCAAAGATATTAGCATGAAGTGAATGAAACATAATGAACCAGAATTTACCTTGGATTTTGATAATTTCAGTTTCCACAAAAAAAAACGTTGCACTACTTGCACATTAATTGTTAGCCAGTGATTTACGGGGCCAATGATTACACATTATGGACCAATGATCACACACTATGGACCAATGATTACACATTATGAGACCAATGATTACACATTCTACTAATAATAATCTCATTAATAAATAATAATAATAACAAACTGTTAGATTTTGAAGTGAAAAAAAATTTTCAACTTGCTTTTAATTGAGTTTGTTTAGTTTCTTTATCTTGGTTGTTTTTAATCAAAACATTCCAGGCATTTCAAACTGCCTGACTCAAGGATTGAACTCATAATGAATTCTTCATGAAACAAGATCAATTTTATACATCAGGACACTGAAACTTTCAAATGTTCATTACTGTTTTATAAATGACCACAAATTACATCTGTTGCTGAGTACAGTGTAGCTCATTGTGACTGATTCTGTTTCTTTTAAAACTGCAGAATAGTTGCACACGTACAACATGACACAAGATGCACATTTGTATTATGTGAAAGTGAACATATTAAATTTAATGTTTCTTTTTATTCCACATGGTAATCATGTCTAGTTTTTTTTCCAATAGAACACAATGTGTCACTTCCTTCTTATTTCTTTAGTGTCATGTCTATTGAACAGGTGAAGAGGCTCATCCCTTGTTCCCTGCTTAGGATGTGGTTTCCGGCTTTCTCTTCTCCACTCTTTTATTTATTTATTTTTTCCTCAATTGGAGTAGATAGACTAAACTATCGCCCGGTTCACACTCCACCCACATCTATTGAACAGCTGAAGAGGCTCATCCCTTGTTCCCTGCTTAGGATGTGGTTTCCGGTTTTCTCTTCTCCACTCTTTTATTTATTTATTTTTTCCTCAATTGGAGTAGATAGACTAAACTATCGCCCGGTTCACACTCCACCCACGTCTATTGAACAGCTGAAGAGGCTCATCCCTTGTTCCCTGCTTAGGATGTGGTTTCCGGCTTTCTCTTCTCCACTCTTTTATTTATTTATTTTTTCCTCAATTGGAGTAGATAGACTAAACTATCGCCCGGTTCACACTCCACCCACATCTATTGAACAGGTGAAGAGGCTCATCCCTTGTTCCCTGCTTAGGATGTGGTTTCCGGCTTTCTCTTCTCCACTCTTTTATTTATTTATTTATTTTTTCCTCAATTGGAGTAGATAGACTAAACTATCGCCCAGTTCACACTCCACCCATGTCTATTGAACAGGTGAAGAAACTCATCCCTTGTTCCCTGCTTAGGATGTGGTTTCCGGCTTTCTCTTTTCCAATCTTTTCACTCTTACGTAGCCCCCTGCGCTTCAGTGGTGTTACCGCCTTGCTCGGGGTGATATTAAAAAAAAAAAATCTTTGTCAATTATTTTAACTCCATTCCATAGAAGTTAGTATCTCTACCTCTTCTTCTATACATGCTCAGCTTAACCTGATTTCATAGTCTCTCCATAAAGTAAAAATGTTTACTGTTCTTTCATGACTAAAACTTTGTGATAAAAACAACCAACATGAATGATCATATAATATCAGTTTATTTTCAAATTTTGACAGCTAAAAACCTCAAATGAACCTCGTACTTCAGATAGTCAAAGACCTCACATAATTGTTTAACCTCATAAACTTTGAGTTCAGTATAGTTATGTGGGTATTACAAGTGCATGAGATACCAGTTCTGGCCATTCGTGTCTTGCTGTTTCTCTGAGAGCGGCATAACTTTGAGATTAAATGCTTGATATAAATAGACATTGGTTGGATAGATTGAAGTAATATGATCCCACCTGGCTTACTTGGTGCCAGGTGCTACTAACTGTTGAAAATCTATGCTTTTACAAATGAAGATGAGTGTCTATGATGAAGAAGAATGTTTCATTTTGTTTTGCTTTTATTACTTTTGACTTGCTGCAAATCACGGATTTTGTCTTGGATAACAACTGTTATTTTTATGATTATGATTAGGGTCAGGCTGCAGAAGAAAGGTTCTAAAAAAATGTCTGATCTTCTAAGAATGTTTTTTTGTTATTCCATTAAAAAAAAAATGTCTTCTTTTTCTTTTTTTATTATCCATTGTTTATATTGGCTTTGGAGGTGGACATAAACTCAGCATCGTAGCCTGCAGAAATTTTGCTGTGAAAAAAAAAAAAAATTGAATTTATTTTCCAAGATTGACAAAGGAAATGAAATTTTTATTTTCAAACAATTTTATTATTTTTATTTTGAGGCAAATTCATGTTGAAAATCACAATGACACACTCTCTTTTATAAATATATAATAATTTTAACTTAGTCTGGCACAAGGCCAAATGGCAAGCGTGAAGCTGATGTCGCGGCAGTGGGGTGCTTGAAAATCAGCAAAGACTCTTACTTACCTGGACTTGAACAATGAACTTGGGTGCTGCTGGGAAGTATGCAACTAGCTCAGCCACCACGCAGGCCTAACTACTTATTACAATAACACAAAAAAAAAAAGAATAAAAGAAAATAAATAATTTCAATTATTTCAAGACAATTTATTCAATCTTATATTTTTTTATAACCAAATAATTTCTTCTGCTGATATTAAAATAAATCATAATTAGCACAAAAATTAAAAACAATTCTTTTTAGGCATAAGTATTTTTAGAAATTTGATGAATGATTTTGAAAATTAAACTATTTCTGAGGGGGTAAATAAGGCAGGTTTGTGTGCATGTGTGATTGCTTTGAGTCTCCCCAATTCTCACTCACAAATATTTCCAAATAGATTAATTAAAATTAGTCGATAAGAAAGTAACTGACCAGTTGTTTTTGAATGCTACCAAAAAGTCTTCATCAAAAGTAATTTCTTGTTTTATTTTTTTTTCTGTTTAAGTGAATTTATCTTTTTTAAAAATGTTTTCATCAAAACTGAATATGGTTCAAATTTTGAAAATAAACAATGAAGACGAAACTCTTTAATTGAAAGAACTCAACCAATAACTATATATATATATATATATATATATATATATATATATATATATATATGTCAGATTAAATAAATTGCAAACAATATGATTGCTTATTTTTAACAAAATCTGTTCATACTCACAGATAAACTTCTTCTTCAGGTGATAGTTTAGAATAAATTGGGAAAAGAATTTATTTAGAAAATAATACTAATTCTAACCTAAACATTCCATCCTTTTTACAAAATCAAATTAAAAAAAAAAACCTGCTGTTAAAAATTATTGTCTATCCATTTAAATAATGTATGGTCCCACTCTGTATCTTACCCAGAGAAAATTAAAAAGTGATATACCTTGACAGCAGACAATTCTGCTTCCTTTTGCAACCCAAATCTTCAACTCCATGGTTACCTAATTCTCATTTTTGATTGAACAATATTGACACATGTATAAGCATATTCTCTACCTACCTCTTCTAGTACTACCCCTTAAGTTTATAAATAACCATGAATTCATCTTATATTTTCTAAATAAATCATTTTCACAATTTATTTTAAACTATCACCTGAAGAAGAACAGTATTGTTCTGAAACATGAAAATTTTTGCATAGTGATATAAGCCATTGTAATAAAAAAATTACAATATTAAGCTCTACTTAGTATCAGGCAGTCTTTATGAAAGTAAATGCTTGAACACACACACACACACACACACACACACACACACACATATATATATTATGAAAATATGATTATAAAATATTGTACATTGAATACCAGTGCTAATAAAATGGTGCTCAATGTATAAAAACATAAATTTTCCTTCACCAGTAGCAGCACAGCACTGAGTTTCATGCACAACTTAGTTTTCAATCAGCACCTGACAACTGCATTGCGCATGAAAGCCAGAGTTGTTCTACTGGTGAAGAAAAAAAATGTATATTTACTATTAATATATCTGAGACCATAAAATTAGGATTTTATTCTAATAAATTGAAACATTTAAAAGCTCACATGATATTTACCTATGATAACCTGAAGGACCTGTTTATGCCAGCTAAGTTATTTTGCTGCCATTATAACCAACTGGTATCTAAGTTCTTATAACTTTTTTTTCCTCACCAGTAGAACAACTCTGGCTTTCATGCGCAATGCAGTTGTCAGGTGCTGATTGAAAACTAAGTTGTGCATGAAACTCAGTGCTGTGCTGCTACTGGTGAAGGAAAATTTATGTTTTTATACATTGAGCACCATTTTATTAGCACTGGTATTCAATGTACATAACCATGAATTCATCTTATATTTTCTATATATCCGAGTGAGTACAGAACGAAGAAAGAAATTTTTTCACCGTCCAAAACATTAATTTAAAACAGTGCTCGATATATGATGTATAGAGCTGTGAATATTTATTATAGATTATGTTTTAGAACATTTACATAATTTTTTCTATATATGTCCTCTACAATTATATGTTTGTTTTAACGTTTGGTGTCCAACGTTTCGTCAGGAGGAACAATTTCTTCTTCAGGTGATAGTTTAAAATAAATTGTTCCTCCTGACAAAACGTTGGACACCCAACGTTGAAACAAACATATGAATATGATTGTAGAGGACATATATAGAAAAAATTATGTACATGTTCTAAAACATAATTTATAATATATATATATATATATATATATATATATATATATATATCCCAAAAATTTGTAAGTTTATTTCTGCTTCACATTTTCTGGATAGTATTGAGCACTTTTTGTTTCTTAGTGCCTTTTTAGAACAGTTGTTTACTGCCCTCCATTCATATATTGTTGCTTTATATATATATATATATATATATATATATATATATATATATTATGTTAGAACATGTGCAAACTGCAAACTACTACAAATTTGTACATCATATTTTGACATTAAAAGAACAATGTCTCATCAGGTATTTAATAATGATATATATATATATATATTGATATATTTAGGGTCTGTTGTGGAAGTACCATATTCTGTTTTACATTACACATGTCTGACCATTCATCCATTTCGAGACATCTTCAACAATATTCCTGTCTACATTCTATAGTCTATAAAAAGTATTGATCAACAACACAACTATCCTTCACCAAGAAAACAACAAATGCATTCTACAGATTCTTGAAATGATTTCAAACATACGCACCGTAATGGGGGCGCTAGAGGTTGTCGTCAGTGATGTCATCGCGAGGATCATTAGGGGGTTTCAGGTCTTTCAACATTATACCCCCTTCACCGTGCCAACCCGACCAGAGATGATCGGTTTCTGGCCCACCCTCGATAAGTGCTTTCAGATACTGGAAAATTACATTTAGGCCCGGTATGAAACCTTGCAAATGCTTCTGATTGGTGACAGTCAGAGTCACTTTCCATT
This sequence comes from Ascarosepion bandense, assembly GCA_037127315.1. Taxonomy (NCBI): domain Eukaryota; kingdom Metazoa; phylum Mollusca; class Cephalopoda; order Sepiida; family Sepiidae; genus Ascarosepion; species Ascarosepion bandense. The sequence goes on along the minus strand of JBBBDQ010001236.1, from coordinate 2,046,854 downwards.
TAGAGGTGAACCGTACATGTGCTCATCCGAAACATTAATTTAAACACAGAATTTCGGGGAATTTTAGGTAACAATTTGTTTTGGAATCCAGGCACTCTCTCTTTTGATCCATAACCAATTAGCTGTTCTTTCCGCTGTTTCGGTTATGGACTTGAGTGCTTTCCTGTTTTTTACTCCCACTATCCCAATATCTGTTAAGGCTTTGCATAAGGACCTTGCTGCAAATCCTCTAGTCCCCACTTCTATAGGAGTGCAGCTAGCCCTCCAGCCTTTAACCCTGCAACTCTCCAGCAGTTCGTCATATTTTAACTTCTTCCTTTCATGAGCTTCCTCTGCGTTTTCTTCCCAGAGGACCGTCAGTTCCCACAAGACTATCTTCTTCAAATTATGTGAGAAGAAAACTATATCTGGGTGAAGTTTTGTGATGGCAATTTACTCTGGGAATTTCAATCTTGAGCCTATATCGGCCCTTAGTTCCCAGTCTGTTGCAGGAGATAGCAGGTTTGGATTTACCTTTCTATTTCGTGGGATTTTCGCGCATGTTTTAATAAATTTTATCTGCCTTGTGTCTGGGTTGTAAACATTCTCTTTGATAGCATTTTGAACTATTTTCACAATCTCTTTTAGAATTTCGTCATGGCGCCACCTGTAACGTCCATCAGCTAGTGCAGATTTACAGCTACTCAGGATATGTTTTAAGGTACCTTTGCGCCCACAAAGATGACAGTTTGGTGACTGGGATTTATACCATAATTGTAAGTTTGTGGGGCTTGACAGGGTGTCGTATACTGCCCGAATCAGAAATTTTAATCTGGAGTCACCATGCCATATTTCAGACCATTTGATTTGGTGTTTCAACATAGAGCTCCATTTGGTCCATGCCCCTTGCTGTCTCATCCTGACTTGGATTGCTATTCGTTTCTCTTCTTCGCCGTTTCTGATTTCTTCCTGCAAAAGATGACTTTTCTTTTTTCCTTGCAGTTTGTCATATTTTTCTGAGGGAAAAAACCCGAGGCCCGCGTGTCCAGTAGCTATGGTCCCTAGTATTGCCTTTTCTCAGATTCTTTCTTTTGCTGTATTCAGTTCTTTCGAGGCGTTCCATTTTCTACCTGTATATACTGATATTCCCGCACCGGCTACTTTGGGATCTTTTGAGCACTCGTACTGGATTGTGGCTCTCACTTTAGCTACTTTAAATTCTTCGAGTAAGCTTTTAAACAGGAGTTTCAGTGCATTTGTTTTCCCGTAAAACGCTGCACTGCATAGAGATCTTGGCAAACCTAACCACCTACGTAGTCATGATGTTATGCTTCGTTCCATTAGTTCTACCGTGGAGGAAGTGAAATCATAGATAGTTACAGGCCAGAGTATTTTTGGAAGAATGACGTGTTGATAAATCCAAGCTTTATATCTGCCAGGTAAGCCAGACTTATCAACCCTGATTAACCACCCTTCTAGATTCTCCTTTGTTAATATTACGGATCTTGAATCTTTTAGGGTTTCATCAAACTGCTTCCCCAAGCTCTTTACTGGCTTTTGATGTATTGTAGGTATGTCATCTCCAAAGAGCTTAAATCTTTCGTTTTTTGAAAGCTTACCTTTCTTCATTACTAGGGAACGTGATTTGGAAGCGTTAAAACTCATTCTCGCCCAGTCGATGATTTTTTTCGATGCTCTTCAGCAACCGCCTTGCCCCAATGGCGGACGTGCTGGTTATGGTCATGTCATCCATATACGCGCGAATCGGTGGTTGCCTTACACCAGATCTGGAGACAATATTTAAAATATTTAAGCTGTCACTTAATAGAATCAGCTAAGAATACTGAAGTAATGTTCAAAATGTTTATAAAAAAGAACAGTTTTCTCATGCTTCAATAACACAGCATTCAATAAGTCTGGGGACTGACATATAGATGATGCTACTGATAAAACATCTATATGATTTTTATGAAGCACTAACCTCTAAATGTTGCTTGACAAAATTTGGGCCCAATCGCATTATTAGTTTACAAATTACAGTTAAGTGAAGCTACTGTTGTAAATTTTCAAAACAAGAGAAAAATCTAAATTTCCTGTGTTGATAAAGCATTGCTTTCTAATGGGAAAAAATACTGTTCAAGCAAAGCAATGGCTTGATAAGTGTTATATGGACTCTGCTCCATCAGAAATAATGGTTAAGAGGTGGTATGATGACTTTAAACGTGGTCAAACAGACACAAAAGATGTTGAACACTCAGGTCACCCAAAATTGGCAGTTGTCTCAGAAAATACCAAAAAAATCCACAAACTCGTTTTGACTGAAAAATTGAAGTTGTGTGAGATAGCAGAGAAGTTGAACATATCAGAAGGCAGTGTATTCATCACTTTGCATGAACTGTTGTCAATGAGAAAGCTGTGTTCAAAGTGTATGTCGCATTTGCTCACAGTCAATTAAAAACAACATGTTGACAATTCAGAGTATTGTTTGCAACTGTTTCAATGCAACAAAAAGGAGTTTTTGCATAAATATATGACAATGGATGAAACATAGATCCACTACTTTACTCTAGAGTCAAACTGGCAGTCAGCTCAGTGGATAGCAGCAGGTGAAATCCATCCAAAGCAATCAAAGACACAAACATCAGTAGGCAAGGTTTTGTCCTCTGTATTTTGGAATTTTCAAGGTATTTTGTTCATTGATTACCTTGAGAAAAGAAAAACCATCAATAGCGAATATTATATAGCATTATTGGTGCAACTGAAAGAAGAAATTGCAAACAAACAGCCACAAATGAAGAAAAAAAGTGATCTTCCACCAAGACAACGCACCATGTCACAAGTTGATCGCAACAATGGCAAAATTACATGAATTACACTTTAAACTGCTTCCACATCCACCCTATTCTCCAGATCTGGCCCCTTAGCAACTACTGGTTGCTTGAAGAACTCAAAAGAATGCTCCAGGAAAAGAAATTTGGCTCCAATGAAGAAGTGATATCAAAAACTGAGGTATATTTTGAGGCCAAAGACAAATCGTTCTACCAAAAAAAAGCATTGAATTGTTAGAGAAGTGTTGGAATCAGTATGTCACTTTAAAAGGAGATTTTGTTGATGAATAAAGTCAAATTTTGTGTAAAAGTTGTTGTTTTATTAATTAGGCCCAGGACTTATTGAGTGATGTGTTATATGCATGACCACAACATTATAACAAAAAAATTCCATACTGGATAATTGTCATGTTCTAATGAATGCTAAGCATAACTACGAACCGTTACATTGGAAGCAAAAAGAAAAGATTACAGTAATTTTTAGCAACACAGTTTTGTGGTTATTTTTTGTTGCTACAACTTACACCCCTGAAGATGATCTCGGAAGGAGATTGAAAGTACTTGGAAACATTGAAAAATGGAAATTAAAATCAACTGTAAAAGCGCATTTCTTACATCTTTCAATTATAATGCACAAAATATTAATTGTGAGTATGAATGGATTTTATCATAAATAAGCAGACATAATGTTTGTAATTTATTTAATCTGACATGTCTAAAAGAGAATTTGCTGCCTAAATACACAAATATATGTGTGCGTGTGTGTGTGTGTGTGTGTGTGTAAATAAAATACAGGATTTGACAGACAGAAATACAAACCTAAGATATTTAAACCCATTAGTAGTGTATATATATATATATATATATATATATATATGTAGGATTTGAGAAACAGAAATACAAATCTAAAACATTTAAACCAATTAGTAGCATTTATATATATATAACTGAATGACAAACCACTCTATATAGACACATCTTCCATTAAACAATCCACTCACAGTAATCAAGCAGTTCCCACAATCAATTAACTTTCAGTTATCTGATAATTCTTTCAGGGAAGTCATCTTCAGGAAAGATTATGAAACAGCCCTAAAAGATAGTGGATTTTCAGCAACACTCACAGACACTCCACACTACAAAAAAAAAAGCCAACAGAAAAAAAAAAATCATACAGTTTAATCCACCTTTTGATGGAAATGTAAAAACATACATATGAAAAATATTCATTAAACTCATCCACAAACTCTTCAGCACATCAAGCACTCTCCACAAGACATTCAACAAGAGAAAACACAGTGACAATCAGTTACAGTTGCACTAAAAAGATGATTCTGTAATGATCTCCGATAGTACATACCCCAATCACAACCGAATGATATCCCATACTTCAAACATAACTGACACATTAAAATTGGCAGCTCCCTAAATTTTTGCTAAATTTGATTTTGTAAGTTGAGACTGACTGTTATGTAGGGTGGGGGGATGGGGGAAATAAACATGGCTTCCCTTCAGCACATTATGCAAAAACACAAAACAATTTTGAACTTTTTTTTAATGAAAATATAATTTCTTTTCTTCAAAAATTTTTTGTCTTGTTCAGCTACCAGAATAATAAATCAAGGGAAGATTTGTTTTTGTTTTTCTTAAAATTGAGAAACCTCATTCTATTTAGTAATCTGATAATGTTTATTTTTAATTAAATATTTCAGAAGATGCTGACACTAATTCTTTGCCCCCCCCCCCCCAAGCACCTACCTACACAACCACCCATTATTACCTTTCCTATCCTATCAAGATGTGCTTTGTGGTGCAATGGATATTGACTCGGAATGACAAATTGGAGAAACGAGTTCAAATTTCAGTTGAATTCCTTGCATTCACTTATGCACAAATACCCTTGAAAAAGGTATTAATCCGTCTCTTCCCTCTAGTAATGGGTTAAATAATAGGACAGATTGGGTTCTATAGCCTTGGCTGGTAACCAGTCTACCGCAGGAAGCAATGGCAACCTACTGCGGGATAATCTTCTGCCCAGTCAGTCATATCTTTTGAGACATGATCGCCCAAAGTGTGTATCACATATGGCACTTAACTGACTGACTGACCCTATCAAAGGTAAATATCATTATGTAAGTTAACACTGACTTAGAGAAATGTTCAACAATTTAAATGTTTAAATAAACTGATGTTACCTGTGGAAAATCTAAGATACCAAAATCATACTTAAGAAATTGCAGTTGAAAAACTTAAAAGAAATTAAAAAAAAAGATTAAATAAATTTTTTAAAAATACACCCTGCTTCTCATCTTTTGAGATGAGAAGCAGGGTGTAAATCCATGGATGTAAAACCTATAAATGAGCCAGTACCTGTGAAGGGCATTGACGTATATGGGAATTAAGCTGAACGGTAGGTAAAGTGCCATTAAGTTGGCCACCAAAGAAGCAGCAGGTTTTATGGTCAGGTGAGATCTAACACAGGTAACATAACCTAGTCATATGCTGAAGGTATTTCAAAGACCCATCCAATCATGTAATCTGAAGGAAAATCATTTAGCTGCATGTCAAGGTGATGCATGTTAAATCTGTCATAATTAACTTGAAAACAAAAGAACTTTAATTAGCATAAAATATTTAGCAATTAAGAAAAACTGAAAACTTTTTACACAAAATGATTTTTTTAAAATTTCATTTTTCTGAATTGAATTTCTGTAAGTTGTGTTTAGTATATCATAAATGATTTGGGCACTAAGTATAGGTATGCAATGTTGCGAAAAATCATATTACCTTTGGGTTTATAAAAACATCCAACTTTTGTTCTTGATTATAATACTCTGTTAAATTTTAACAATAAATTTTAACATTGAGTTCTCTTTGGATTTAATCTCCTGTGAAATTTACCTTACCAATTACCAATGATTCTACATTATATATACATATATATATATATTATAAGAAAGTGAAAAAACATGTAGATTAAAACTATCTATTCAAGCATTTTATAATGAGTGCTCGATACAGAGTAGAGCTTAATATTGTAATTTTGTTATTACAATGGTTTATAAAAGCATTATATTACTACACAAAAACTTTCTGTTCTTCAGGTGATATGTTAAAATAAATGGTGAAAATGATTTATTTTGAAAATATAAGATGAATTCATGGTTATTTAGAGAATGAAGGAGTAGTAGTTGTAGAATATGCTAATAGGTGTGTCAATATTGTTCAATCAAAAATGAAAATTAGGTAACTATGGAGTTGAAAATCTGGGCTGCAAAAAGAAACAGAATGACATGGTATCTAGACATGTCACTTAATTTTCTCTGGGTAAGATACATTGTGGGACCATAGATTATTTAAATGGGTCAACAATCATTTTTAACAGCAGGTTGGATATTTTTTTTAGATTTAGTACTACCACCTGATTAAATAGGATAGAATGTTTAGTTTAGAATTAGGATTAAATAATTATGGTATACTTAGGTATATTTTAGTTAAGAAAACTAGTAAAGTATTGTGTAGGTCATTTATTTTAGTAGGATAATTATTAATTTTTAAGTTATATTTGAGCATAAGTTATAAATGAAACATTGTAATTTCTTTAATTTTAAAGAGAACTATTTTGTCTGGGTAAGATACATTGTGGGACCATATATTATTTAAATGATTTTTAACAGCTGGTTGGATTTTAAGGTTTTTTTACAATTAGATTTTTAGTGAAGTTTAGTTTTGGTACATGTTGCTAAAATTTAATTAATTATAATTTTTTCGTTCATAATTCCAATATAACTAAATAATTATGGTATACTTAGGTATATTTTAGTTAAGAAAACTAGTAAAGTATTGTGTAGGTCATTTATTTTAGTAAAATAATTATTAATTTTTAAGTTATATTTGAGCATAAGTTATAAATGAAACATTGTAATTTCTTTAATTTTAAAGAGAACTATTTTATCTGGGTAAGATACATTGTGGGACCATATATTATTTAAATGATTTTTAACAGCAGGTTGGATTTTAAGGTTTTTTTACAATTAGATTTTTAGTGAAGTTTAGTTTTGGTACATGTTGCTAAAATTTAATTAATTATAATTTTTTCGTTCATAATTCCAATATAACTAAATAATTATGGTATACTTAGGTATATTTTAGTTAAGAAAACTAGTAAAGTATTGTGTAGGTCATTTATTTTAGTAAAATAATTATTAATTTTTAAGTTATATTTGAGCATAAGTTATAAATGAAACATTGTAATTTCTTTAATTTTAAAGAGAACTATTTTATCTGGGTAAGATACATTGTGGGACCATATATTATTTAAATGATTTTTAACAGCAGGTTGGATTTTAAGGTTTTTTTACAATTAGATTTTTAGTGAAGTTTAGTTTTGGTACATGTTGCTAAAATTTAATTAATTATAATTTTTTCGTTCATAATTCCAATATAACTAAATAATTATGGTATACTTAGGTATATTTTAGTTAAGAAAACTAGTAAAGTATTGTGTAGGTCATTTATTTTAGTAAAATAATTATTAATTTTTAAGTTATATTTGAGCATAAGTTATAAATGAAACATTGTAATTTCTTTAATTTTAAAGAGAACTATTTTATCTGGGTAAGATACATTGTGGGACCATATATTATTTAAATGATTTTTAACAGCAGGTTGGATTTTAAGGTTTTTTTACAATTAGATTTTTAGTGAAGTTTAGTTTTGGTACATGTTGCTAAAATTTAATTAATTATAATTTTTTCGTTCATAATTCCAATATAACTAAATAATTATGGTATACTTAGGTATATTTTAGTTAAGAAAACTAGTAAAGTATTGTGTAGGTCATTTATTTTAGTAAAATAATTATTAATTTTTAAGTTATATTTGAGCATAAGTTATAAATGAAACATTGTAATTTCTTTAATTTTAAAGAGAACCATTTTGTCTTTTTTTTACTTAAAAAAAGCGATTTAATGACCACATGCTGCCATAGAAAAAATACTTATTTAAAATCTTAGACTCTTATTGATATAGATTCATCTATACCTTTGTCCCTTGCCTTCTCTTTCTTCCTTACTTCCCTCTTTTCTTCTTTCTCCCCACCCCGAAAATATTAGTTAACATTTATGAATTTTGCCCCTTAAATTTTTGCTCCTTGCATTCTAATATTTTTTATTCTTAACTTTTTTCTTAATTTTGATTTAAATTTTATATTTAAATTTCAAATTTTAATTCCAATTTTTTATGTACATGTAATCTTTGAATATTTAAATTTTTATGTCTTATGAATTACGTCCCTTTGATTTCTCTGAATTTTAATATTTTTCAATTTAAAATTAAAATTAAATTTTTTTTATCTACATGTAATCTTAGTATATTTAAATTTTTACTCTTATTATTAAAAAGCAGTAACCTAACTTTTCCGGCTTTCTCTTTTCCAATCTTCTCACTTTGTTTTTTGTTTTTTTTTCAATTGGAGTAGATAGATCTATCACCCAGTTCACACTCCACCCATGTCTATTGAACAGGTTAAGAGGCTCATCCCTTGTTCCCTGTTTAGGATATGGTTTCTGGCTTTCTCTTTCTTTTCCGATCTTTTCACTATTACGTAGCCCCCTGCACATCAGTGGCGTTACCACCTTGCTCGGGGTGATACGAATTAAAAAAAAAAAAAAAAAAAAAAGATTTAATTCCATGAGCATCTAGTGAACTTAAATTTAAATCTATTAAATTGTCAGTTCATAATATGTGCTTGATGATTTCATAACACATGAAACTCTGAGTTATGCCATAGACATAGGATAATATGTATATTTATTAATATTTATATATAAAACAGCTCTGTTCATACTACTTTGAGCACTGTTTTATTAACAACTGAATAATAATACTATACATACGTACCCTCCCCTCATAACTACATTTTTTAATTCACGTCACTATATATATATATATATATATATATATATATATACATATATAGGTTGGTGTAAAAGTAATGCCTGTTCTTCTTTAATTAAAACAGATTTCATAGTACAAATACAAATACACAAAGCAAACCAAAATAAAGAGAAAAGTATTGCAATTGCAGATTTCATCTTTATAACAATCTTCTATCTTAAAGATGTTATTTCACGACAGAATGAACACCTATATTGTAGAAGCATTTCATTAATTTCTGATAACTCATCAATTTTTGATGACTCATCAGTGTTGTTGAATTGCTCTCCTTCTCCAGAAACTTTTGGTTAGCAATGACACTTCATTACATCCATAACCATTATTCGGACTATTGTCCTCATCTTGGTTGCCATTTGTATGTCTCGGCCATTGCACACTCTGGCCTTCTTCAGGTGCTAGGAATTTTGAACCGAACCCTTTATTCCGATCACTGGAGTATATCATCTCATTCCTTGTGCAAAGCCTACTTTGGTAGTCATGAGTTATCTTCTTCTAACCTGACTCTCTAAGTTACTTGTTTACCACTGCTGTAGCTTGGTATTGAACTCACAACTCTTTGGGCCAAGTCACTGGAACTAACCAAAGTCTATATTCACTGGTTCATGTGTCTTTAAGGACAACAGCTGAATTTCTGGGACTTATAAACCTAATGTTCAGTAAACATTTTTTTTACCAGACTTCATATTGCAATTTTTGATGTTAATGGTTTTCTCTAGTATTTTTTATATTAATGGTTTCCTCTAGTATTTTTTTTACCAGAATTCATATTGCAATTTTTGATGTTAATGGTTTTCTCTAGTATTTTTTATATTAATGGTTTCTTCTAGTATTTTTTTACCAGAATTCATATTGCAATTTTTGATGTTAATGGTTTTCTCTAGTATTTTTTAATAAAGAGTTTAATTCAAAATACTTAGACCTGAAGAAGGTAGGCGTGTACAACAGCCGAAACGTTGTACAAATGGAAACCAAGATGAGGACAATAGTACAAATAAAGAAAATAGTGTAAATACTACCCCATCTCAGAAATATAGACAAATCCATAATCATGTTGAAAATTCACAACAGAGATTTTTGGGTAGTCAAATGGCTGCACTAAACAATATGGCTAACCTGAAAGGCTTTTATAGTTTTGCAAAAGTGATTTTTCTGTCAGAACATCAGACTGTTCAATCTTATTCTCATTCCTAGAAGATACAGAAGGGCTCGTCAATTTCAATTTTCTTTTTAGAATTGTCATTTAATCTACTGACTCATCTTCTTATTGTGATTATGTCAAATGGAGTTTTTCTAAAGAATATTTACCAACCCTTATGAATGTTTACAACATGTTTACATTTCAAAAGTAAAGATTTTTCTTTGATTTCTGTGTGTGTAGATTGGCAGCCATTTTGAAAAGGGATGATAGGCAGGATAAGGACACTTCATAAATTTTCCCCCTGGCCTTCTTGATATTTAATTTTACAGCAAAGAAACCCTATAAATGTTTATCACATATGCTGCTACACAGGCTATCAGGCTCATCTTTGTTGTGATACTCACAATATTCCAGCCATTGTAAACTTCAATGTTCTTCAGGTGTCTGTTTCCATACTTGGTAACCATTTTGGGGTTGAGTTCAATCCTTGGGTTTGGTAGTGCTGAAAAGTCACATATTTGGATTCAGTGGAAGAAATAGACAATTGACAGAAAAGGTGAATAAGATAGGGGAGGACAATTTATTCCCTGAGAAAAGAAAAGGAAACAACGGCAATTAAATAAAGAAGAAGACCAAATACAAAGGCATACACCTGAAAAATGTTGAAGGATAAAAAGCTGACATTTTGTGAGCATAACAGTCAAAATTAGCATGATAATTTCTCCTCTCATCTAAAAAACTGAAACAAACATAGAGTCTAATTAAAACTTTTAAAATTAAATAAAAACAGACATTGATTTTTGACCACTGTCATTATATATATATATATATATATATATATATATATAGGAAAGAATATTAAAATGTTTTGAGTTTAAAAACATGTTTTTTTGACAGTATTTGTTTATTTCTACTATTATATTTTATATTTCAGACCGCCCTCAGTCCTTCATCAGAAACAAAAAAACTTTTTTTTTGTTTCTGATGAAGGCACCGAGGGCCCTGAAATATAAAATATAATAGTAGAAATAAACAAATACTGTCAAAAAAACATGTTTTTAAACTCAAAATCTTTTAATATTCTTTCCTATACATATTAAGACAGTATACGTGGATCATCACCATGCTATTTGGACCTTACTATATATATATATATATATATATATATATATAATTGGGATGTTACCGTGGTTGCAACAATATGTTGTTTTTATACACACACATATATATATATGTGAGTTTATAAAAATAAAGGGAAGAGAGAGGAAAAAATATAATGTGAAAGGGAAAGAAGTGCTAGAGGCTAATGATAGCATATCTTAGTAAACATTCATGCAGTTTGCAGAGGGAAGGTTTGTGGGACTTGATATACAAAGACTCTAGCTCTCTTAAATGAAATATAGAGTGTGACCTGGATACAACTGTGCACCAGTCAACACTAAACTCAGTAGGAAACTTTCTATTATTTAAAAGGTGTTCACATATGGAGGAACTATAGGTATTTGGGACAGGTTCATGAGAAGCCAAGGTATGATTGCTGATCTTACTGTGAATGTGTTGTTTAATACTCATATTTACACGCTGAGTAGTTCTTTCTATGTAGTTGGCACCCTAGCCACAATTTCATTGACAAATCACAGAATTTACTTGATGAAGGGGGAGAACAGGAGGGAATGTGCCATAAAACAGAAAATAGGTTGGGTTTCTAAACTTATTTATAAATGGAACTTTGTCTGTGTGTGTGTGTCTGTGTGTCCATTACCTATAGACTCCAAAATGGCTGAACCGATTTTCTTAAAAATTTACACAGTTGTACTATAAGCATCTGCGAGTGTTCTTAGTTAGGTTTTGTGTCAAGGTACCCCCGATAAATATCGAAAATCGAAAAAATCGGGTTATAGAAGGAGTGGTCCGATTTTAATCAAATTTGATACACTCAAAGCCAAAGACATAAGAAACAATATTCAGAAGTTTCAAGGTTGCAGTTCTTACAATAGTGCAGAAAATAGATAATATGTATATATATAAAAGGCAAGATGTTTGTGTGTGTGTGTGTCTGTTTATCTGCCTGTATGTCTGTATTTTTTTCAGCCCTTTTATTTTAGTTTTTGCTTTGGGTTTGGCTCTAAGTAGGTTTAATTGTAGTTCTTAGTCTCAGCCATGATACCATTTGCTCAGAGGACTTATTTAGCCTTCAAAATTCAGTTTACGACGAAAAAAACTTATTTGATATCGATACCAGGAAATGAAAATTTGACTTATATCTATTCATTTTTCTTTCAGTCTACGGTTTTGCTTTAACTGGAAACAACTATTGCTTTTTAGTCTTTCGTGCCGACGTCCAAAGAGACTGAGCTCCAGGACCATTGATTAGTTTTAAAGCTTTTATTACACCCGAGCAATGCCGGGCTATACTACTAGTAAAACTCTACTTGAACCTCAGCTGAGAAATAACAAGCACGAACACTAGATGAAAAATGCTTAGTTAAGCTTTCACAGTCAGTTCTAATCCAAGTCTCAGATAAACAGGGCATTTTTTTAAAACTATAATCGGTTTGACCTTTCTGAACTCAGCAATCTTGTTGAAGATTTTTTTTTTTTAATCATTTCACCCCAAGCAAGGCATTCCACTGCCACTATTGTGCAGGGGGTTACATAGGGTCGGGGAAGTGCTGAGAAAGGATGGTTAGATATAGGAAATGTGAGAACGAGGGTGATAGACGGGTAAGGATACCGAGAATGAGGGTTGGTTAGATGATGAGAGTGTTTGATAGAATAGATGCAAATTAGTATGATAGGAAATGTCTATTGACCTTACATTTAAACTCCTGGAGATTGTAGCTGTCGGGGAAGCAGGCATGTGGAAGGGAATTCCACAGGTGGGAAGCGCGAGAAAAGAAGCTGTTGGAGTAGAAATCACAGTTACATCTTATCTGTTTCACTGTAAAAGGGTGGGACCTAGTTGCTAATCTAATATCTTGTGTAAATTCGTACCTAGGCGGCACCAATGACCTAAGTTCATCGGAGCAGAAGCCATGAAAGTACTTATAGAAGAGGCAGAGGGAAGCCACATCATGTCGGTGAGAGAGTGGTTGCAGCCGGTCCGCCAAGTCAGTATTGATCATGTTACAGATTCTCTGTTGTATTTTGTCAACTAGCCCGAGAACAGAATGAACAGTATTGGGTGGGGGGATACCCTCCATGACATAAGGTCTCTGTAAAAAAATTAATTTCATCATCCAGAAAAGTCTCCTAACAGATCATTAACGCTCTATGAATTAGGGTTTTAATAAAGTTTATTTTATGCTTCCACATTCAAAAGGAATCCCAACGCGTATATAACCCCGCAAATATAGGTTTCCTATATACTGAGGTGAGAAAAGTTGTTGGTGTTCGATGTACCAGGGCATCTATAAAAGCCAGTTGAGAATTAGACTCTTTCTCAACTGTAAACCTCAGAGCTGGATGAAGACAAGGAAAGAGAGAAACTGATCTGCCTCAACTTCGTTATTGAATAAACAGAAAGTATCATCAACATATCAACAATACAGTTGAGAACAAAGTATACTACAAAATATTCTCTCTTCATGAAAGCTCACAAAAATATTAGCCAGTGCTGGACCCAAAGGAGAGCCCAGAGCAACCCTGTCAATCTGTCAATACATGATATTATCAAAACTAAATTCAACAGACGACATGGCAAATTTCATCAATTTAACAAATACCGATTCAGGAATACTAGGGAGAGGCAAGGAACTGCGATAAAGTAAATCACAGCAAATATTGTTTCTAACAGAGAGACACAATTAAATAAAGAGCACACATCAAAGGAACACATGAACTTGCTTGAAGAATAATTTTGAATAAAAAGACCTATCTTTTATACAAAATGTACTTAAATATTGCAACACAGGTTCTAACATTAAAGAAAACCATTTGGGAACCTTGTGTTAGGCTGATCTTATCATTGAAAGGATGGGTCTTAATGATACCCCATCCTTATGTATTTTTGGTTGCCCATATAGATGGGGTTGAATTGACCCACACGAATGAATTCCATCCAAAATTTCCCAGGAAAGAATCCTGCTTTATACACACCTCAAGAGTTGCTTCTAAAATTTTGTTTCACTTGAGGTAGTAGCATCACATGAATCAACAGAGCTGAATTTTAGATGTGTCATCCAAAATGGACAACATTTTAGCCACATACTCTGAATGATCCATAAGAACGACCCCAACACCTTTATCCAGTCTGGAGATGATTAAATCATGACTGTTCTTCAGGGATCTAATCACACATTGATATTCAGCTCTCCATTTCAATTCAGCTGAAGCCACTGAAGAACTAGCAAACATGTGTGCACAATTATTCGAATGGACTTTTAGATCATCAACTCCATCCAAAGAAACAGAGGATAGTCTTGCCAATTGGGTGAAAAAAACTCAGCAAATATTTTCTCCTTCTCAAGCATAGATGGAGGGATGCAAAATTCCAAACCATGAGCAAGAACAAATGATTCAAGCTCAGTCAGCTCATGAAAAGAAAGATTTACAATATTATTCCTAATTGGGTCAGTTGCGCGCCCATATCTCTTACGTACAAAGAATTTTAATTTGGCTTCAAGCTTAATTGATAATTTATCACAATGTCGCTCATGAACCCAACCCAAATATTGAGAGAACATCAACCAATCAAAAAATGAAATAAAATTCCTACATTCGCAACACAATCTATAATATTCATTTTTCAACCCCAGGGTTCTGGTTGAAAGTTGTTGGAGAAGATCCTTAATAAAAACATTTTCTTTTTTTCAACCAAGATGTAATTTTGCCCTCTTTATTCTGAATTGAATAGAGGAGGGGCAAACCTGGCACTGAATATACTTCTGCATAAACGAGATTTAAAACTTAAGAGTTCTTAGTTTTGCCCTAATTTGTACTATTTTATTTAATTTACAAATTAAATTAGTGCTGTACTTTAACATAAGATATTTGAAAATATTTTTAAAGGTACAGAACTTGATAATAGATATGAAAGTGTAAAGCCGAATACTATTCAGTCAGTTAAGTGTCATATGTGATACACGCTTGGGTGATCATGTCTCGAAAGAGACATAACTGACTGGGCAGAAGATTATCCTGCAGTAGGTTGCCATTGCTTTCTGTGGTAGACTGGTTGCCGACCAAGGCTATAGAACCTAATCTGTCCTGCTATTTAACCCATAACTGGAAGGAAGAGACGGATTAATACCTTTCCCAAGGGTATTTGCGCGTAAGTGAATACAATGTATTCAACTGGAATTTGAACTCAGCTCCCCGGTTTCTCGTTCCGAGCCGATATCCACTGTACCACAACGCACATCCGACTGTACGAATACTATTAGACATGTTAAAAACAAAGCAACTGGTTTTGCTCCCACACTTCAGGCTTCATCCGGAGATTAACTTAGATTGAAATAGATCATGGAATGAATGAAGGGAAGAGAGAGGAAAATATATATATATATATATATATATATATATATATATATATATATATATAAAGCAAATCACCCACCATCTATTATTAAACATATACCACATTCAGTTGAACAGAGAATAAACAATAATTCCTCAACTGAAGACATTTTCTATCAACATAATCATTACTACAACAAAGCCCTAAAAAATAGTGGCTATAAATGCAATGATATTAAATATCATAAATAAATTAATCATAATATCAAACATAATCAAAATAAAAAAATAATTTGGTACACACCACCATTTAACCAAATGGTTAGTACCAAATTAACAAATAAATTCTTCAATCTAGTTCAAAAATACTTCTCAAATAATAATCACCTTAGCAAAATGTTTAACAAAAATACACTGAAACTTAGTTATAGCTGCTCTAAAAAGACAATAATAAAATCCTAAAACATTATGATATTAATTATTACTAACTTACATTAAATAATGATAACAACACAAATTCCTGCAATTGTCATAACCCTAACATATGTCCTTTGCAAAATAAATGCATTACAGATTCAGTAGTATACCAAGCTACCGTTTCCACTACTGAAAATCCTAATCTTACCAAACATTGTATCAGATGTACACAGAATAATTTTGAGTCTTGATTTTACCAGCAAAACTTATCTTTCAATAATATATAGTAATTCTATTTCTCTCTCTAAATACTACCCTGAATTGAAAGATACAAATAAAACTCCTACAGTTCAATAGAAAAGATTACCTAAAGCTACAACATGTAAATTGTTACATGAAATATGTTTCCATTGCTTACAAGAAAAAATTCAGACAATAAAATTCTCAAAATCTGACTTATTGAACCAAAGTAATGAAATCACTAATTTTTGCTACTATATAATTTTGCATACTCTTAAATATTAAAAAAATATCTCAATTATATCTTAATATTTTTACAATATGCTCTTTTTAATTGTTCCATAAAATTTTAATTATTTAACTGGTAATTTTTTTATTATTATCATACCTAAATTTTTACTTATGAACAAACCCCCATCAGAAAAAATTTTTAATTTTTGTTTTTAAATTATTCTTATCATTTACATTGTTTTTGATGTTATTATTGTTCCAAGTGTTCTACTGCCTTGGCCTTTTTCTTTTCTTTCTTTCTACTCACTTACCTTTCTTCTTTTTCCACTTTAATTTTTTTTTCAGTTTAAAATTTTGAACATGTATAGCTTTCTGCAGTAAAACATTGAAACCCTACTGTCTATGAATCTTACACACGTCATTAATAAATCATAAAATATAGGTTTTTTTAATCACGCTGGAGGGTGTTGTCGGTGATGTTGTGAACTAAGCCATTGGGCAATTTATGGCTATCAAGTTGCAGTATGCCATAATAATAATAATAATAATAATAATAATAATTACCTTAAACACACACACACACATATATATGAGCACATATATATA
>JBBBDQ010001236.1:2007500-2017500 GCA_037127315.1 Ascarosepion bandense | reverse complement strand
CTAAATATATATGCATATGTATATATATATATATGTGTATATAGATAGATATATACATATGTATGTATATATATATATATATATATATATATATATATATATATATATATACACATATCTAAATTTATTTATAAATGGAACTTTGTGTGTGAGTGTGTGTGTCTGTGTGTGTGTATCTGTTACCTATAGACTCCGAAACAGCTGAACCGATTTTCTTGAAAATTTACACAATTGTACTGTAAGCGTCCGCAAGTGTTCTTAGCTAGGTTTTGTTTCGAGGTACCCCCAATAAATATCGAAAACTGATAATCGAAAAAATCGGGTTATAGAAGGATTGGTCCAATTTTAAGCAAATTTGATATACTCATAGACAAAGACATAAGAAATGATATTCAGAAGTTTCAAGGTTGCAGTTCTTACAATAGTGCAGAAAATAGATAATATGTATATATATATAAAAGGCAAGATGTTTGTGTGTGTGTCTGTTTATCTGCCTGTATGACTGTATTTTTTTCAGCCCTTTTATTTTAGTTTTTGCTTCGGGTTTGGCTCTAAGTAGGTATAATTGTAGTTCTTGGTCTTAGCCATGATACCATTTACTCAGAGGACTTATTTAGCCTTCAAAATTCAGTTTACGACGAAAAAAAACTTATTTGATATCGATACCAGAAAATCAAAATTTGACTTACATCCATTCATTTTTCTTTCAGTCTACAGTTTTGCTTTAACTGGAAACAAGTATTGCTTTTTAGTCTTTTGTATCAGCGTCCAAAGAGTCTGAGCTCCAGAACCATTGATTAGTTTTAAAGCTTTCATCACACCCGAGCAATGCTGGGTTATACTGCTAGTATATATATATATATATAATCAAACACCTTGTTCACTGAAAATCTAGAACCATACATGACAAGTAAATGAACTTGTCTAGAACATACAGTGTTCCTCACTCAATTGGTTAATATCATATAAAAAATGGAAAGTGTGCCATGGAGTTTAATGTGGAGTGGTTTTCTGTATTGGCCATTTCACATTCAATTTTCCATTTGAAAGTGCTCAAGTCTGTTTACATCATGTCCTGCAGACCTTTGCTGTGTAAACAGTGAGAGTGTTTGTTGGGCTTGTTATCATCAGTCTTTAGCTGTTCGTTCCCCCTTTCCCATCACTGACCATTTCATTTTTCACACCTTTTACATTACATGTTAAGTTTTTCCAGTTAAAATCCTTTGACAAGCAGGAGTGAAAAAGGTTCTTTACTTTTTCTTTTTTTATATTTTATCCTCATTATGCCATCTCACATAAAAATTATAACCTTTAAAGCAATGCTCAAGTTCTGTACCCCAAAAATCTGCTTTAATATTTAAAATTTAAAATTAAGGTCAGACAGTTAAGTGTCATATGTGTTCAATGCTTGGGTGATCATGTCTTGCAAGAGGCATGACTGACTAGGCAGAAGATTATTCTGCAGTAGGTTTCCATTACAGGTCTAATTTAATTAGGAAATTAAATAATTCACACACACACATATATATATATATATATTTTGGCAGCATCTTTTCTTTTAAATGCGTTGTATTAAACGGTAGAGACAACTTAGTCTTGCAGATTTTCTTTTGTATTTTCTCATATTTTCTAATGAGGCTTTTTATTTCCAAATTATATTTATGCAAATATTGTCCATATGTTAACCAAGTACTTTCAAACGTCATCGTTCATCATCAGGGTCAAATTTTATGGTTTTACAATTTGAAACATCAACAATTGCCTTACAGCAGAAAACGTGTTACTACATTTTGAAGAACTAAATAAATGTTAGAAAAAGTTTTTAAAAATTCAAGGGAAGTAATAATGTAATCACATGCAAATGTGAAAATATGTGATCATATGAGTCCATGAATTATCTGATAACGTGGAATATTTAGAGTTGCAAAAAATCTTTAAATACCATAAGAATAAAAATACATTAGGGAATTTAAAAATTCAAGTTAAGTAATTATGGGAATTATCTAATTACGCAGAAGCAAGAATTATTTACCTTAATTATATTTCAAATATACTATACACATTGAAGAATGTGTCCAGAAATTTGGTAAGCTGTGCAATTGATAAGGGGTTTATTACTTCTGATATGTAGTGCCTCTAAAATTTTAAGGTGTCTAATGTCTGTGTGTTGATCGATAATTTTAGTATTGTCTGTAAGAAATTTACGAATGTCGGAATGCTGAAGGGAAATGGTATGTGACATAAGACGTTGTGCAATGGCGCTAGAATCATTTAAATGCATAGTTAATCGTCTAGATAGCCGGGTAGTTGTATATCCAATGTATGTATGCGGATTAGAAGAGCATTCTTCAAAAGGACATTTGAATTCATACACAACATCAATTCTATTAACCCTCGTAGCAACTGGAGAAGGGTCGTTGCTCATTACCAGGGTAGAGGTTTTGAATTTACTATAGTATATAATAAGTTTTAAGGTTTTGTTAGCGTCAACAGGGAACACATTATGGTGTATTATATACTTAAGGGGCGTCTCATCCATGCTGTATTGTTTGTGCATTTGTCCTCTGTAAAAGAACTTAACTGAGAATAATTTTCTGGGTGTTATCACTTGTTAAGTCTGAGGAGTATCTGTCAATTTTATTGTCAACTAGATAGTTAGAAAAAAAACGTTATTGATAAGAGTTTGTTTGATGTTTGTCAATTGCTTATAAAATATTTTATTGGTAGAAGAAATGAGTTTAGCTCTAGAAACCAGGTTGGAAATAATTGATCGTTTATATTTAGTGGGGCATTCGCTAAGGTAACTGAGGGTGCAATTGTTATCACTTGTAAGTTTTTTGTATACAGAAGTGGTAAAAGTGTCATAATTAGTGTCAATTAAAACATCCAAAAAAGGAATCTTATTATCTTTAGATAGTTCATGTGTGAAATTAAGGACATAATTATTTTTGAAGGATTTTTGCAGTAAGGTTAATTTGTCAAACATTTTCGGAAGTATTAGGATATCATCAACATAACGGAGATATATGCTAGGTGTTTCAATAATGCTAAAAAAATTATTTTCAGTTAACATATGGACAATATTTGCATAAATATAATCATAGAAATAAAAAGCCTCATTAGAAAATATGGGAAAATACAAAAGAAAATTTGCAAGAAAAAGTTGTCTCTATCGTTTAATACATGTTTAATATATATATATATATATATATATATATATATATATATACATACACACAAATGAAGATACTCACTATATGTATATTTATATACATACACACACAAAGATACACACTACCTCAAACTTCTTAAAAATAAAATTACCAGCACTTATAAATAGATTCAAGAACATATTTTCAGATATCAACAGTGATATACCTAACTTTGCTAGTGAACTAAATATTGCTGATAAGATAAGAATAATCTCTACTAAAGATGCTTATCTTTTATTTAAAGACCATTAACCTAACTTTGATAATACATTACAATTTAGTTTCATTAATCCCACTAAAAGTGATTTAGGTTTAATCTCTATTGAAATTATCAAAAGAATAACAAATAACTATGGTTCAATTTCTCCCCTCATCTCTGGAAGTATTCTTCCGATACTATTAATTGGTTTACCAATATTTATAAAAAAAAAAAAACGAAAAAAAAACTTATTTTTCTTAAATTTGATATTATAGATTTTTTTCTATCTCTAAAAACATCCTCAATTGCTGTATTAACTTTGCTAAAAAACATGTAAAGATCACCGACAGGAAAATTAAGATTATTCTAGCAGTTGAAAAGTAAATTCTAACCTTTGACAATTCCACCTGGATTAAATGTCCCTATGACAAAGTCAATGTTCCTATGGTGTAGACGATTCAGCTCAAGTTGCTGATCTAGTAGGTATTTATATCTTAGATACCCAAAGTAGAATTGTAAACCCCAAACAAATTGGCCTATGCCATGATGATGGTCTTATGTTTATCCCTAATAGCGATGGATCCTGGACTACTATGATCTATAAGAAAATTATTTTAAAACTGAACTTTCTTCTAACCTGAAAATTGTGAATTATTTGGAAGTCGGCCTTAATTTAAATGATAATTCCCACAAGACTTGCCTTAAAGGAAATGATACTTCAGCTATATTAACGTTAATTCCAACCACCCTAACACTGTTATAAAACAAATACCTAACACTCTTAATACCAGAACTAACCAGTTGTCTTCCAACCTTAAGATCTTCAATGAAAATAAAATGTCATATAATAATGCCCAGCAGGAAAGTGGCTTTAAAGACAAATTGGTACATGTAAAACTCATTATTAAATCTGAATCATCAAAAATGAGTAGATGTAAAAAAAAAAAAATAGTTAAATGGTTCATCCTTCCAATTTTGTAGACTAGCATTAACAGTGGAAAATATTTTCTGAAATTGGTAAGTAAACACTTTCATTAATAACCTCATATGCAGAACTTTTAATATAAATACTATTAAAGTTAATTATTTTTGCACACATAATATAGAAAATATCATTCATTCCTACAATTGACAAGTTTTAAAGAATGTAGACAGAAGTAATATTAAAACTGGTACAATACTCTCTTGCAATTGCAGGTCCATGAACGTTTGTTCCAGGGAAGGTAAATGTAAGTGTGCCAACATCTTCCTCAAAAATAATTATCAAGTTTACATTAGAATTTTGGTGGGAGAGTTTAAACAATGTTACAACTCCCATAAACACTCCTTTTTCAACCTAATCTAAAATCCCAAACTTCCCTTTCCCAAAGATTTTGGGAAATGAAAGAGGAGGGACTTAACCCAATAGTAAGTTGGAGATTAATAGGTTCGGCCCGCACCTGAATAACCTTTATGATAGATGCAATCTATGTTTAGTTGAAAAAATTTAAATATTAAAATATTCTAAGTGAAATTTGCTTTGAACTTAAGAAAACAATTTTTAAGAAAATGCCATCATAAAATCTATTTTTATAGGAGCTAACACCTAATTTGCATATTTCTAGAATCATTTCAAATTCTCTAGATTTTACTGGAACATTCTACAATCTTCCAAAACATTCTATTCCTAATTTCTCTACTTAACAACTACTTCATGAATTAAAACATTTTGTAATAACAAGTAGGACTCAATAGAATCCCTTACTATAGCTTTTTAGACATTATTAATATTATTTTTTATATAAATGCATCCTCGTAACAATATATATATATATATATATATATATACACA
Source organism: Ascarosepion bandense (assembly GCA_037127315.1). NCBI lineage: Eukaryota > Metazoa > Mollusca > Cephalopoda > Sepiida > Sepiidae > Ascarosepion > Ascarosepion bandense. The sequence goes on along the minus strand of JBBBDQ010001236.1, from coordinate 2,012,258 downwards.
CACACACACACACACAAATATATACGTACATATATTTGGGTCTGATGAACTGCAAGGTCAGCAGTGAAATATGTATTACCCATGAAATTGTAGAATATCTAAAATTTTTCATAAATTATATTACTCTGTTAAATTAAATTAATTTAACATTGAGTTCTTTTGAGTTTGTCTCTATCGGAATTTACTTGACTAATATACCAAGTATTCTATGTTATATATATATATATATATATATACACACACACACACACATACACACATAATAATAAAAATAATAATGGCTACTCGTAATCAAGGATACCTGTCTACCAGGATGGCTTGCTAATCCCCACTGCAGATGCTTGCTCAGTGATATGTTTTTTCAACACACACAGAGCCCACTTGTGGTATATACTTTTTTTTTTTTTATAATCGTTTCACCCCAAGCAAGGCATTTCACTGCCACTATTGCGCAGGGGGTTACATAGAGTGGTGAGAAAGGATGGTTAGTGGTGAGAAAGTATGGTTAGATATAGGAAAAGTCAGAAGGAGGGTGATAGACAGGTAAGGATACCAAGAATGAGGGTTGGGTAGATGGTGAGAGTGTTGGGAGAATAGATGCAAGTTAGTGATAGGAGGTGTCTATTGACCTTACATTTAAACTCCTGGAGATTGTAGCCATCGGGAAAGCAGACATGTGGAAGGGAATTCCACAGGCGGGAAACGCGAGAAAAGAAGCTGTTGGAGTAGAAATTACGGTTACATCTTATCTGTTTTACTGTAAAAGGGTGAGACCTAGTTGCAAATCTAGTATCTCATGTAAATTCATACCTAGGCGGCACCAATGATCTAAGTTCATCAGAGCAGAAGCCATGAAAGTATTTGTAGAAGAGGCACAGGGAAGCCACATCACGCTGGTGAGAGAGTAGTTGCAGCCGGTCTGCTAAGTCAGAATTGATCATGTTACAGATTCTCCATTGTATTTTGTCAAGAAGCCCAAGGAGAGTAGCTGGGGCACCCGACCAGATATGGCAGCAGTACTCAATACACGGGCGGATGGTAGATTTATATATGTGCAGGATAGGTTCAGGTGGGAAAAACTTCCGGGCCCTGCACAGAGAACTGACTTTCATAGCAGCGGATTTGGCAATGGATTCGATATAGTCATTCCATTTGAGGTCCGCCGAGAGTGTAAGGCCAAGGAGGCGTAGTGTTTTACTCTCTGGGAGGCAAGCCTGTTCATGTTAATGGGAGGTAGATGCGATTGTCTGTGGTGGTTAGTTGATAGCAGCTTCATTTTAGAGGCATTGAAATTTATGAGCCATTTTCTACCTCAGGCCACTATGGATTGGAGGTCCTTTTCAAGCTGGGCAGCGAGGTTCGCTTTGTCGCCCACACCGGGTTTTTGATCGAGGTGAGAGTAGATTGTGGTATTATTGGCGTACATGCCTACTTGGGATCTAATGGCATCGGGGAGATCATTAATGTACATCAGAAAGAGCGTGGGACCTAGGATAGAACCTTGAGGGACGCCCGTGTTCGTATGGTAGTTTTGGGTGGCATGCCCATTTAATACTACCTTCAATGTGCGGTTAGAGAGGAATGACTGGATGAGATCAAACAAATGTCCAGTTATACCATACTTGGTAATAGTCGTTAGCATACTACTACTATGCTGAGTGGATCTTAGGTACAGTTTTTGGGTGAAAGTGTTATATTGCGCATGATCAACAGTCTGAACAAGGCCAAGATGCTCAAACCCTTGGTCACTATGATTTCTGACTTTGAAGTAGCAAACCATCGACAGCTCCTCAAAGGAAGGTGTCTACCCACTCACAAGTCTTAGGTCAACCCATGGTATGGTTTTCAGGTACTTTACAAAGTAGCCACATGCTGGTATCACCTCCACCAAACTGATTAAATCAAGAAGTCCCCTTCCTGATAAATCAACCATTGTGAAATTCAAAAATGGGCTTCATGGTCAGAAAGCAAACATTCTAACCACTCAACCATGCACCTACATAATTTATGGTACATATATATACATTTATATACACAAATAAATATAAACACACACATAAAATTACAAACAGACATATATATATATATATATATATATATATATATATATGAAATGATTTGTTTGAACATTATTTTTGATCGATACTCGTATTTAAGTAGATATTCTGTTTTTTTAATTAAACAGTATTATATATTTATATCTACTGGCCTGATTATTTATGATAAATTTTTATTACGAAAATGTGTGTCATTTGGCAGGATTCGAACCTGCGATCCCTATCCATATAGGGGAAGCTAGCATATGATCTGACATGTCTTAGACCTCTTGACCACAAATGACCATCAGTCTAAATGAGGTTTTAATCAAGCCCATATAACACAATTTTCAATTCATCGCAATAATCATATCTGCTCTGAAAATATTTATCATAAATAATCAGGCCAGTAGATATAAATATATAACACTGTTTAATTAAAAAAACAGAATATCTACTTAAATACGAGTTACTTTTAAAAAACTGAGGTGGCCTAATAATTATGGACGATAGTGCATATAGTTTTAAATTTAATGTAAAGAATTTGTCACTTTAACTGAGCACATTCATGCTAACATCAAAGTTTCATAAGGATAACGTTGTGTCTCCACTCATCAGGGCTAGTTTTTTTTTTCCAGCTAAAAAAAAAAACAGCCTCAATGAGTGAAGATGTCTCAATAAGGATGACACAGTAAACTTGGCTGCTGCTCCTGAAACAGACTTCCAATCAGGTTTGATTCGAAGCTGGCTGAATGGTACTTTGACCAGATCCGAAAACTTGCAGATCAATGGCAGAAAGTCTTGGAAAATGATGGTCTTTATTTTGAACAATAAGTTTTGTTGTTTTTGCGAGTAACATTGCAATTTTTTGCAAGTGTTTTCTGGTAACCTTAGATTACTTGGCAAGTAAAATTTCAATTTTTTGCAAGTGTTTACGAACTTTTGGGACAACCTAATAATAAAAAATTATTTAATAATAACCCTACTACATATATTGGTTTTACTACAACCACGCTCTCCTATAGACTTGTAAAATTTTGCAAAGTAATAATAACAAAAGAATCATTCTATTTTCATTTGGAATTACCCACTTAGCAATAAATACTAAAAATAGTATGAAATACATCATTTTAAAAAAAAAAAAACTGGGGTGGCCTAATAATTATAGTCGGTAGTATATATATATTGTTTGAACATTATTTTTTATTGATACTCGTATTTAAGTAGATATTCTGTTTTTAATGAAACAGTATTATATATTTATTTCTACTGGCCTGATTATTTACGATACATTTTTATTACGAAAATGTGTGCCATTTGGCAGGATTCGAACCTGCGATCCCTATCTGTATCAGGGAAGCTACCATTTGATCTGGTAACGTCTTAGACCTCTTGACCACGAATAGCCTCCAGTCTAAACGAGGTTTTTTATCAAGCCTATATAACAATTTTCGATCTATCGTAAACAAACATATCTGCTCTGAAATGTATCGTAATGTCAACAAATGTTAACATGTTATGGAAATCAAGGAAATTTTGACGAAACTTGGTTATAAGCAACCGAGAGTTTGAAATGAATTGTTTGAACATTATTTTTGATTGATACTCGTATTTAAGTAGATATTCTGTTTTTAATGAAACAGTATTATATATTTATTTCTACTGGCCTGATTATTTACGATACATTTTTATTATGAAAATGTGTGCCATTCGGCAGGATTTGAACCTGCAACCTCTATCTATATAGGGGAAGCTACCATTTGATCTGGTAACGTCTTAGACCTCTTGACCACAAATAGCCTCCAGAATATATATATATATATATATATATATATATATATATATATATATATATATATATATATATATATATATATATATATATATATATATATATATATATATATATATATATATATATATATAAGTTGAATATATGGGCTGAAATCCAGCGGGATGATAGAATAAGTAAATTTAACATGTTTCACTTTATTAACTTTCTTCAGAGATTTGTTTATAAGACACAAATTAAAAATTTTAAAAAATCTTTTTTTAAAAATCAACAAAGAGACAGTATTAGAATTTTGATTTGGGCTTGATTCTATTGGTCAAATACATGTCATATGTAATAAACCAATAGACGTTCCTTTTTAAATGTAAATAAATAGGTGTTATATACAAAAAGACATTTACTGTGGACTTCCTATTTTGGGAATTTCCGGTTGCCCTGGCATCTTCCGGTAATGGCTCCCTGTTAAAAGAAAAACATATTTAAACTGCTCCCATGTCTATCTCCTTTTTGTACCAGTTCCTAAGGGCATTGTAACCTCTTCTCTACCATGTCAACAAGGATTAATTCCCTACATGGTAAGACCATATTATTTCATAAATATAACACTCCCAACTAGATAAATAAGGTGTATCTCAACTTTGTCATAACAACGTGTGAACAAATATAAAACAATCGGAACTTTTGTCTGTTTGCATGTATGTATGCCACAAGTAATAAAGCAATAGATGCTTATTTTAAATGTGTGTGTAAATGTCTGTTTAAATGTATCTGTGCAAAATAATGCATGTGTCAAGAGTATTCAAATGATTGATGACTTTTTAAAATATGTTTATGAGAAAGCTTTGGGTGGTTAAATGTATGAATGTGTGTATTTACAAGTTGGCAATGTTAGTGCATGTGTGTGAATGATAAAACAAAATACATTTCAGT
>JBBBDQ010001236.1:1917500-2002500 GCA_037127315.1 Ascarosepion bandense | reverse complement strand
ATACATATACATTTATATAGACATATTTACATACACACGCATATATATATATATATATATATATATATATATAAAGATTTTAGATTATTACAATGGGTAATACGTATTTCGCAGCGTCCTGATGTTATTATCACGGCTTGTCAGACCCAAATGGTACAACAGTTGGTCCTCATAATATCCCCCCACCATTTTTTTTTTGTTTAATTTTACATAGACGCTCACATGTCCATATTAGAATAGACATTTGTAATGGTTATTTATGAAAATTTCTCCCTCATTCAAAAAAGAGAGAGGAAAGCAAGGATAAAGAAAAGGGACAATTAATTAATGTAAAGAAGAGAAAAAATGAGAAAAATAGAAAAAAGAAAAAAGGGGAAACAGAAAAAAACTGAATGGAAAGCAAGAAGAGAAAAAGAAAGGACAAAGAGCTACAATAAAAGGAAATACAGTATCGCGAGAAATAAATGTTGACGTCATTTCTCGTAATAGCAGCAAACTGTTCTCTTAGAAAATCATGGAAACATTTAACTATGAAATTTAATTTCATATATACTGGGATATATTTATGGTACAAAAAAAAAAATTGTACATCATAATTTTAATAAAATTTGAAAAAATAACTACTCTTACTATTATTTTAAAAATTAATGCTAATTTTAAAAAAATTTGTTAAAATAATTAAAAATTAATATCACTCTGTTAAATTAAATAAATGAATTTAATATTGAGTTCTCTTGAGTTTGTCTCTATTGGAATTTACCTGGATTGTATACCAAGTGTACTATGTTATATATATATATTTTTGGATTGTTTAATTACTTAGTTTCTGGTCATAATAAGGTTAGACCAGTGTACATTTGTATTAAAAAGTGTTCAATACAATTATTTTGTAGAACTTTTGAATATTTTCCATTTGTAAACGAGTTATTATGCGTAATAACTCGTTTGCAAATGGAAAAAAAAAAAAAAATATATATATATATATATATATATATATATATATATATATTAAAAAAGGATTAATTCAAAGATGTTGAATGGCCATTTCGATATGAAGATCCCCACGGGGGACGACACATCACCTCAGCAACAGAAAAAACCTTTCAGAAACTGGAGAAAAATTAGTCTACTTTTCCTTTTTAAATAGATTGCAAAGAAATTAAAAAATAAATAATAAAATAAAATAAAATAAAATAAAAATAAAAATAAAGGAAAAGAAAAAGAAAATGAAAAAGAAAAAGAAAAAGAAAAAGATAGAATAAAATCAAATAAATAAGAAAAGGAAAAAAAGGAAAAATAATTGACATCGTCTGGGTTCGCAAAAAAAAGGGAGAATGTAACTAAAAATTAACAGACAGCTGTGTTAAATCGACGTCAGTTTAAGCAACACGGAAAAAAGGTGGTAAGAGAGATAAAAGAAGGAAGGGAGGGAAAAAGAAAGAAACTAAAGAAAAAAAATTTTTTTAAATATTACAGACGCTGGACAAATTCAAAAACCTAATTTCCCCAAAACGTTGAAGTATTAGAAAAAGGCCTTTACTTAAATAGGCATAATTATTAATAAAAGGGAATAAAAAGATATAGGATTTAAAATAAAATTATTTTTAAAAAAATTAGGTCATTTGAAATTAAACTAAATAAAGACAACACTAGGTAAAAAAAAAAAAAAAAAAAAAAAAAAAAAAAAAAAATAATTACAATTATTATATACATACCTATAGAAGTACACACATACATACATATATATACACACACAATTTTACGAATAAGAATACATATATACATACACATGCACACACATACATTCAATTTATTACACACTTATATACATATACATGCGCATCCACACATATATATGTGTGTACACACCTATATACAAAAAATTCATATACACATAATATACATGTGTACACATAGACATTCATTGTCCGTTATATATATATATATATATATATATATATATATAACGGACAATGAATGTCTTTTATGTTTAATCATGAGCTGTCCTAAACATCATATTTTGGCTTTATGCTGGCCTTCTATGCAAACTGCGGAGCTATAGTATAGCTGGACAATTGTTTGAACTAATCCAGTCATTCCTATCTAACCGCACATTGAAAGTGGTATTAAACGGACATGCCTCCCAGAACTACCATACGAACGCGGGTGTCCCTCAAGGCTCTATCCTAGGTCCTACGCTCTTTCTGATCTACATTAATGATCTCCCTGATACCATAAGATCCCAAGTAGGTATGTACGCCGATGACACCACAGTTTATTCTTGCCTTGACCAAAAATCTGGTGCGGGCGACAAAGCTAACCTTGCAGCTGAGCTTGGAAAGGACCTCCAATCCGTAGTGGACTGGGGTAAGAAATGGCGCGTAAATTTTAATGCTTCTAAAACGAAGCTACTATCAATTAATCATCATAGGCAATTGCACCTACCTCCTATTAGCATGGACCAAGCTTGCCTCCCAGAGAGTAAAACACTACACCTCCTTGGTCTCACACTTTCAGCGGACCTCAAGTGGAATGACTATATCGAATCCATTGCTAAATCCGCTGCTATGAAAGTCCGTTCTCTGTGCAGGGCCCAGTGGTTTTTTCCATCTGAATCTATCTTGCACATTTATAAATCTACCATCCACCTGTGCATTGAATACTGTTCCCATATCTGGTCGGGTGCCCCAGCTATTCTCCTTGGGCTTCTAGACAAGGTACAGCGGAGGGTCTGTAATGTGATCGATACCGACTTAGCAGACCGCCTGCAGTCTCTCTCTCACCGGCACGACGTGACTTCCCTGTGTCTCTTCTATAAATACTTTCACGGCTTCTGCTCCAATGAACTTAGATCATTGGTGCCCCCTTGGTTCGAATTTGCACAAGATGCTAGATTAGCAACTAGATCCTACCCTTTTACAGTGAAACCGATAAAATGCAACCACAACTTCTACTCCAACAGTTTCTTTTCTCGCACTTCCCAACTGTGGAATTCTCTTCCACATGACTGCTTCCCCAACGGCTACAATCTCCAGGAGTTTAAATGTAAGGTCAATAGACACCTCCTAACAAACTAACTTCCATTCTTTCAAACACTCTTCCCATCCACCCAACTATCTATCACCTCCTTCTGACATTTCCTATATCTAACCACTCTTCCTATTTACCTCCCCCTATGTAGCCCAGTAGAATGCCTTGCGTGGGGTGAAATGATTAAAAAAAAAATCCCAATATTAAACCCACAATTTAAAAAAATTATTATTAGCATGCACAATTCAAGTACCCTTTCATGATTTCCTAGATAATATTTATACTCAAAAGGATGATATTGTGATGGGGTCCCCTTTAGGTCCCCTCTTTTCTAATTAATATATGGCACACTTAGAATATAAAATACTTCATGACACTAATAAACCACACTCCTGTAGATTTACCTGCCACTTTTCTGATCATAGTTCAATTAAACAACATTTCTTAGAAAAACATAGCCATGTATGTAATATTAGACAGATTTTAGTTGATAATGCAATAATACTCACACACACACATAATAAAAAGAACCTTTAGATACTGGAGGCCATCTACATTAAATCAAAGCAACTGACGCTCAATAAAATCACATTTCAATCTAGTCACATCACATTGCATTTAAACATATGGTTCTGTTCTTAACATTTCAGTCTCTCATGTGGTGTAACAGAACCACATTACAAATTTATGACCTGCTTCTACTATTTGGTGACTGTTATTGTCACATAGCAATGTTTCATGTCAGCTCAAGATAATATCATCTTGGATGGTTGATGTCATTATATTAACATCTCTATAACCCTTCTGAGGATGGCTCATGTGAGCTGAAAGCTCAGAACAAGCGTAATAAAAAAATATCCAAATGTTGGACAATTTTTGTCTTTATTTTTCCCGGAAATTAAAGCCAAAATAAGATGTTTAGAATTAATCAAATATGAGGCATACAAACTTCCATTTGGAAACAAGAATTAATCTGCATGTGCCTTCTAAAATATGACTTGACAAAATAGGTAACATGTGTTGCCTTCCCTCCACAAATATGGAATCAGCTATCACTCAACATCTAGTAGAGAATATAGCCTGTGTCAAGTGGTATAAGAAAGTGTGGTTCAAAATTATAAATAGGTCTGGTTCTAATAATCATTTGAAGATTTTGGAATCAGTCTCTATATCATTACGGAAACCTTTTCTCTTCCGGCAGAAGGATTTTGTAAAGTCTCTGAATTTGTTGGGAGATATTTTATTTTAACTGTTCCTCACTAATTATTTACAGGTCAATTCCCCTCTCCTCGTTTTATATATATATATATATATATATATATATATATATATATATATATACATATATTCATTTATTTTATTGTGTTTCCCTCCTTTTTTGTTCTTCATTTTTGTCATTATTGTTCATTTTGTTTAATCTAATTTTCAACGATTTTTTTTCTCCTGATGAGATGTTGTACTAAAGGGCCTTAGAGACTGTCAATAAATTCCTGTTTTTTAAAATAGTAATATATATATATATATATATATATATATGTGTGTGTGTGTGTGTGTGTGTATATATATATATATATATATACACACACACACACACACATACTTTTATATACCTATGCATAAAAATAGATACACATAAATTCATATACATATAGATACTTATACATACATTTGACCTATCAATATTCGAAAAAGGTTTAATGGAAGATTCAATCAATATCTGAAAATGGTTCAATGGAAACGTTAAATTTCACTAAATGGTATACAGATATACCATCTGAACATATAAATATAATTCTACATTGCCAAAAAATTCATACTATTCCACAATGGTCAAGCATGTTTTAAAAATAAAATAAAGCACATTTGATGTGCCACAAGGCTCGTTTGATGCAGCCAAAATTTCAGAATTGAGGGGAATACACATTCTAAGTAAAATCAACAAAATAATCCACATAGACAACCATGGATTATACAGAGATGACAGATTAATGATAACCTGGAGAATGATAGAATAAGAAAAATGCTGTGAAATGTGAAAATTAAAATAAAAATATGGAAAAGACCCTGATATAACTTGGAGCATAGTAAAAATAGCCAAATCTTACAATGATGGCAACATATGCAGATTATGCCAGGAGGAAAAATTAGCTATTATGTTGTTCTCAGAAAGAAAGAAATTACTTAATGAAAAAAGAGAAATTATGTCCAAGTGTAACCATACCAATAAATACCTACTAGAATCATACAATCATGGATGAAAGAGTTCTAAGAACTTTAAGTAACTTCTAGTAAATTTGAAAAAATTTTGGTTGTTTGAAAATTCCAACTGCTCATTCATAAAAGATCCCTGTTTGAGCATTTTAAAAACAGTAAAACCATTTGTTTCAAATCGCCTGATGACATATAAAAAAGGTAGGAACTTAAGTCGCGTAAATAACTCATCTCCAAATAAAAAATACTCATAAGTTCTTTTTGTTTGCTTGTTTGTTTCAAGGTTTAATGACCTATCAATCCTTATGGGATCATTTAAGGTCATAACTAATGATTTTGGGTAAGGTTATTTTATTTTACAACATTTTTCTTTTTTTGAGCATCAAGATTCATTGGGATTTGTTTTTAAGAGCAGGGTCCCCAAGTCCTACCCTTATTATTTAACCCATAATGGGAAGGAAGGGACGGATTAATACCTTTCCCAAGGGTACCAGTGCTTAAGTGAATGTAGGGTATTCAACTGGAATTTGAACTCGGCTCACCGATTTCTCTTTCCGAGCCGACATCCACTGCACCACAACGCACATCCATCACTATATGCTTACAGCACCTAGTATTCCCAAGCAGTCACCCATCTAAGTACTTAACTTTGGTGATCGAGTGAGAACCGGTGTATTCAACGTGATAGGCTGTAAGCCTCATAAGTTCTTCTATACAATTTTATTGAACACTTTTTAATACAGCTGTGTACTAGTCTAATTTAATTACGACCAAAAACTAATTAATGCATACATATACATATATACATATATATATACATACATACATACACACATATATATATATATACATACATACACACAAACATATATACATGTATATACATATGTACAGATATACTCATATATATACTTATATATACATATGTATACATATTCATATATATATGCAAATACATGTATATATACATGCATATATATATATATATCTGATTAAATAAATTCCAAACATTGTGTATGCTTATTTTTAATAAAATCCGTTCATACACATAGATAATCTTTCACATATTATAATTGAAAGATGTAAGAAATGCACTGTAACTTTGACAGTTGATTTTATTATTCATTTCTTGATGTTTCCAAGTACTTTCAATCTCCTGAGATCATCTTCAGGGGTGTTAGTTGTGGTAACAAAAAATAACTGCAAAACTGTGTTGCTAAAAACTACTGCATAATCCTTTTATCGTGTCTGTCTTTTATAGATTCTGCTTTAAGTAGATAATGGAGATCTGGTTCTGTAGAAATTAGCAGCTGTTATTAGTTTAATTATATTTTGGTATAGTATCTATAAAAGGATATATTATTCTAAATTCATAAATACTTCTCTAAAGATTGTTGCAAAAGAATTATGCAATCATCCAGAAATAGTAAATGTTATAAAGCTAACATCTTTGTTGTTTTAAACAAATCTGATTACAACTCAAAAAAAAAAAAAAAAAAAAATCAGTTACTTGATTATGACACCAAATTTAAAAAACTTACCAATTCAGCCACTCAGCTAAAAGCAAAAATTAATAACTTAATCACAGCTAACAATGCGAAACAAGTCAAGTTAAAACTTATCAAAATAATCAGACTGTAAACACACAAGCCTAACTTTCCACTCCAACCTAGTATATATCACAAATACCCACTGCTATAAACCAACTAACATGCTTAACCAATTAATTACACTATACATACCTAACAAATGCAGCACTAAATCATCTCTTGAACTTATACACATAAAAACTGAAAAACCTCATAATGAAATCATAGCATCACTTGATGTTGAAAATCTGTTCACTAATGTTCCTGTTAGAGAAACCATTGACATTATTATAAAAATATATATAATAATAATTACATTATTATAAAAATATATGAAATAAAAATATATATATATAATAATAATTAAACCTAAAATACTAAAAAAGATTACTTTTCACCTGTACCACCAAAGTCCCATTCTATGATCACAGAAATAATATATATCTGCAATAGGATGGTGTTTCAATGGGCTCAAATATCAACAAATTCTATATGACCAACCTAGAAAATAATATATTTAGCACAAGTAAAAAACCCTCCATCTACATAAGATATGTAGATGATATTCTTATATTAGTTAAAAACATAAAAGGAATAATAGAACTAAAAAAAACTTTAAAAAAAATCTGTCCTCAAGTTCACATACAAACTTAAAGATAACAAAATCCCTTTCCTTTACATTTTAATAGACACAAACAATAACACATTTACTACCTTCCCATATAAAAAAACAACCAGTAAAAACTCTTGCACTCTAAACTATCAGAGTGAATGCCCTAATTACAAAATAGTACTTATACACAATTTAATTAATTGAGCACAAATCAACTCCTCCACAAAAAAGATAAAGATTTTTTATGCTGAACTAAAAATATTAAGTAGACACTCATTAATAATGGCTTCCCGAACTACATTGTAGATGAACAAATAAGATATTTCAAAAACCTCAACACATATCAAACAGAATATGGTACTTCCACAAAAGACCCAAAACATAGCAAACTCTATTATTGCAAGCAGATGCACAATAACTACAAACAGGATGAAAAAAATCATAAAAATTTCATTTGTACTAATATATCTTCTTTGGATCATAATAAAAAATTAAAATTAATAATATATTATAAAAAATACAATACTACTAATTTAATTATCTGTAACAACTCCTCCCAACTAACTGATGTATTACATAAAACAAACATTATATATCAATTAAAATGTCCATAAGGAGAATGTATCTCCAATGAAGAATCAAATATATAATTTACAACAACTACATTAACAAGATTTCTTACATTACACATGTCTGACCATTTGTCCATTTCTAGACATCTGCAATAACATTCCTGTCTACATACACAATATTAAAAAATAATGATCGATAACACAACTATATATATATATATATATGTATATATAAAGGTCTACAAAATCAGTTAAAAAAATAAACCCTGATAACAACTAACAGATTTGCCAAATGACCTTGGATCCATAGAACATTTAGACGGTTTTTACATACTTTATGTCTATGCCTCATCAGTCATCTTGAATAAAACTTGTATAAAAGAGGGACTGCTGTCCGAATACACAATTAAACTCACACACATACACAGGAAATGCTGAAAAATTCTGAGTGACCAAGAAGCACTTAAAAAAAGAAATATCTGAGTTTTGGTCATATTTGGAGAAGTGGGTTGAGCCAAGAAATTTTCAGTACTCTTTATATATATATATGAGAAATTGGAAAAGTTTTTATAACAGAAACTGTTACAAAATCTTTTCCAATTCATTATACATCTTTTCTTTCAAAACCGTTCTTAATATATAAAAATTGAAATATAATTATCCCACATGATATATATATATATATATGAGAGAGAGAGAGAGAGAGAGAGAGAGAGAGAGAGAGAGAGAGTGTGTGCACACACACACACATATATATATATATATATATATATCCATTCAAACAAGTCTGAATTCAATCGATAAGGTCAGTCTGTTTAATCTTTCATTGTATTTTTCCTATTTTTGTATGAGATGTATATTTGGATTGAAATTGGGTTAAACAGTGTCAAGTTCGTGCTTGTTCTGTGATTTTGTTCAATTGCTTTCAACTGATAATCATTTTCAAGAACAATGTGGTGTCTGTTTAAAATAGTGCACAGTTATGTTATGTAATGGTTAAGGAGAGCAAGAACATGCTGAAAAGAATGCATTTTTTCTTTTGCTGCACATGCATATTACATATTTCATACACATTTAAAGATACCATCTCCTGTGGTAAATGATGTTTAATATGGGTCATTTATTTTGTATAATAATACCTTTTAAGATTTTGAGCCTTTCCTTGTTTGTGTGTAATTTTAGAAATTATTAATTAACTAATTATTATCAGTTAATATTTGTCTCACGTTGCTAGTTATATTTTGGTTGCTCATGATGTGCTGGTCAATATGTGCACAAAATGCCCTGAGTTTCAACTGGTCAATATGTGCACAAATTGCCCCGAGTTTAAACTGGTCACAAGTCAACCTACAAGAAAGTGTTGTGCACATGTTGCCAATGTAAGGGTTCTTGAAAATGACTGAGGCAGTTATATGTACTTAAAGCCACACGAATTTCAGACAGTTTACCCACAATTTTGTTTCCAATGTAGAATATCTTATTTGGAAATTAGAAAAATACAATAAAAATTAAAATGACAGGACTTGGTAGTTGAATTTAATCACATTGGCTATATATATATCTATAGCTATATATATATATATACACACACACAACATTTTTTATTAATTATTATAAAAAGAAAATGTTATTTTTATGTATATTAAAACGGTCTTTTAAAAGTATTTAAAATAGAGAATTCTTAAATACATAAGAAAAGGAATATAGAAATCATATATGACATAAACCGAGGTATTTAATATATATAAAATAATTTGTGTTATTGAAGAAGAATAAATAAAAATAAATTATTAGCAAGTAACTGTTCAATATAGAATCATTTCCATGGTGTCATCAGGAGGCTGGAAATAGTGGACAAAGCAGTTTGAACCAAATAAATGGAGTGGCAGGTATTTAAAAGTGTAAAGGGTAAAGGATTTTGCCAAGATGAAAGAGGCGTAGAGTAGAGCAAGTTGTCAGGATATCATGTTTTTTTTTAACGTGCTAAATGAGTGAGTAGATATTTTCTATCAATCAATGAATTTTTCTTTTTTTTTATAATCGTGTTGCCCCAAGCAAGGCATTTTACTGCCACTGTTGTGCAGGGGGTTACATAGGAGGAATGTTGCGGAGCGAGAGGTTGCAGGGGGTGTCAGGAAGAGAGTAGGAGAGGGAAGAGATTACTGATGAGAGTGGGGTGGAAGAGGAGGAATGTTATGAAGAGTGAGAGATTGCAGGGGGTGTCAGGAAGAGAGTAGAAGAGGGAAGAGATTACTGATGAGAGTGGGGTGGAAGAGGAGGAATGTTATGAAGAGTGAGAGATTGCAGGGGGTGTCAGGAAGAGAGTAGGAGAGGGGAGAGATTACTGATGAGAGTGGGGTGGACAAGGAAGAATGTTATGATGAGTGAGAAGTTGCAGGGGGTGTCAGGAAGAGAGTAGAAGAGGGAAGAGAGTACTGATGAGTGTGGGGTGGATGTAGAAAAGCATGAGAGAGAGGATGTAAGTTAGTGAGACAGGAGATAACTATTGACTTTACATTTAAATTCTTGGAGATTGTAACTGTCAGGAAAGCAAGTATACGGAAGAGAATTCCACAGGCGGGAAGTGCAAGAAAAGAAGCTGATGGAGTAGAATTTTGCTGAGTTCCGGGTATGTTGCTGTAGCCTGTATAGCTTGGCAATTTATGCCAGATCAGAAGTATTAACTAAATGTTGACATTCAAGAAAATATGTACTGGTACATTTATCACCAGATTAGAAATAAAATATATCTCTCTTTTCTGGCTTACACCTTTTCAATTTTATCAACATCTTTGCAGCAACAGAAATACTTATGACCCAGTATTGAAGGGTGACTTTGAAACCATTTTCTCACATTAAAATTACTTCATATCACATTCACAGATGGAGGGGGAAAACAATGTGTGCGGTAGACTCCATTGTCCCCACTCTCCATTTTGGTGATAGACTGCATCATTTATATTCACCTCCCCTCTGTGAAAAAATAGACTCTTACCAACAGACCACACTTCAAGCTCGATACCGATCTCTACTGGAGATGATATCTCCCCATTAATAATACCCAGGGAATGGGCCTGCCATGGTGACTGTCATCGGTTATGAGAGAAATCTGAGAAAATACTAAAATCTCCAAATAATGAGATATTTAAAATTTATCTGTAAATAAGTTCAATTCTTTATTTCTTTTTGGCAAATTCATTAATCTCTTTGCTATAGAACAGAGGTTCCCAATCTTCTTGCTGCGATTACCCCAAAATACAATTTCACTATTATCCATTACCCCAATGAACAAATACCCGTAATATAGGAAAAGAAGTAATTATATTTTCATACATCAAAATCAGACAAAGTTAATGGAAATTATTCAATACAATAGTACCAAGCTATAATAATCAGAGGTATAGTAGCCATAACCTAGCCATGATTCTTAATGTGAGTGTTGAGCTTGTATTGCCTGTACCAGTTTATTTATTCTTGGCTTTGTGACTGAAAGGGCTATTCGGGCATTGTTTGCCATGTTGAGTCTTCTACGTTTCTTGGTCTTCATTCCAAGGACAGTAGAAAAAGCTTGTTCACATAGGTAAGTGGTTGAAAATCCTATGAGAATTTGTACTGCTATAGAGGCTAGTGTTGGTATATCCTGCAGACGAGAGATCCAAAAGGTGTCTAGAACAGACTTGGTCTCAAACAAAAGCTTCCATGCATTGTTCATCCTGAGTGTGAGAAATTCTTTTTTTGCTGGATAGTCCTCATCAGGAATGATATTTTCACTCACAAGATATGGATTTCTTACACATTCATTGTTGGAATTATTCAAGTTTGGAAAGTACTTATGTAAGTTTTCCAAGACATCATTTAGGCTTGAAAGAAAGATACTTTAAGAGAGATTGGGGTAGGGGGAATTCTTCCTTGAAATGCTGTCTCATTAATAATTTGGCACAGTGTGAAATTATAAGCTGATTGCCTCTTCCCAAACCAAACATCCATTACCCTCAAAATATGGGCTCATTACCCCACTGGGGTAATTTACCTCGGGGTTGGGAACCATGGCTATAGAATGAAGGTTGAAGGTTTCAACCTCAAAATATCAAGAGAAATCTTTGGAAGAATGTAGAAAAGAAAATCAGAACAGCAGAATATGGTCTCAAAAGCCATTAATAAAAGTTTTGTCGGTTTGCAATGCATTCCTCTACCTGTGCTAATTCTGACACATTTCAATCTTCTGAGTTTTGTTATATGGTTGGAATTAGCTGAGAAAACAATAATTTTGTCAAAGAAAATGGATACTTGTTGACATGAATAATTCCAACATTTCTGGTAACTTTTGAAAGCGCTTTTTAATGATTTCATCCAAATTTTATTGAGCTGTTGATTTTGATAAAAAAGTTGAAATTCCTTTTAAAATTTGATAAAAAATTTAACATTCACAAATACTTGAAGCTGACCGAAAGAGTACCACACCAAGTGAATGCGCATAACGAAGTACAAATATGATGTTCACACCAAAAATCTCCTTCATCTTTTTCTTTTACTCCATTCAAATGCCCAGTCATCAGGTTAGCTCCATTATAAGTTGGTGGAATGAACTTTGTCAGCTCTTCTGACGTCAGGCATGTCCCCAAAAGTCTTGAAGCTTTTCCTTCTCATCAACAAATCACAATATACGTGAGATTTCATTCAGAGATTCATAGTCTCATCAAACATAACAGCAAAAAATCTTTTTTTTCTATCATTTCACTTTCAATTGTAGCAGCTAAACAATCAATAATCTCATTTTGAATATCCTTCGAAAATACGCAGTTTGCATTTTTCTTCACAAAATCTAAATCCGATCTTAAACTATCATTGAATTCTGACACTGCTTCGCATACCCGCAAAGAATGATCCTTATTTTATCGTGTCCTCAAAAATGGTCGTTCTTGACAGGCCAAAATTTCAATACAATGAATTAGCCTTTTCAATATATCATGATTATCCTTGACTGATTTATTATGCAACGGCTTTCATTGTTGGCCAAAGGTTTTCAGAGCAATTATGGAATTTGGTTGGTTTCTGAGATTTTCTGCATCTGTTTAAAGCGCTAATCGAAATACCATTGTGAAGAGTTGTCCATGAGTTCTTATGTTGACAAAATAATGGACATGGCAAACAGAACAATTTGTTCAGAATAGGACATCTTGTCATCCATTTATATCGTTCACAACACTTGGAATCTGTTTTGGATCTTCGTTGCCAATTTGTTGTGGCAAATCTTAACGCAAATCTTTGTCACCAATTTGTTGTGGTGTTGTTGGGGCAAAACCTCGCCACAAACTTATAGTGACCGGTTTGTGCCAGAAGTAAGACACGGAACACAAAAGGTAGGTTCAAAACAGTGTATTAGTATAACAAGAACATATGTACAAAGTAAGTGTTAGAAATTAAGTAAATAGAAATAAGTAAGTCTGAACGGTACAGTTACGCTTCTTATTGCCTGACTAGTAGCTGGCTTTAACTGCATACTAGCTGTCATCTTTAACTGTCGTTAACTGCTGTACTTGACTGCCTGTTAACTGCCTCTTCCAGAAGTCACGCAGATAATCACATATAACAAGAGGAAGAGTCCATTCCTTGTAGAAGGGCACCATAACAGAATCAAAATAACAATGGCCTTCTTTGCTGTCAACTTTGGTTTGGATTTTTCGGTTTAAGCTTTGATTTTTCTCTCCTGGTGATTCTAATATTTTTCTTCTCCCCAAAGTTTCTTGTCATAAAAGGTCAGGAAAGTAGAGAGGAAACTGAGCTACTTGACTTTTTGTCATCCTCTGGGTGAATGAAAACATGAAAAAATATTACTCAGTTATTTCTTTATTAATAACTCGAAGCTTTATTCTAACAAAACATTCAAATGCTAATTTACTTTTTATGTAAATGTTTTTAAAAATGATTTTAAATATTTAAAATTAAATTTTAAATTCGTTGTAATGGAAAAGTGGATGAAAAAATTATCTTTCTAATCAGAACATAATCTTTGCTGGCTGCTTCGTTTCGCACCAAGTGTCCAACTGATCAAGAAGAAAATTCTGGGTAGTGGTCACATGACTGAATCTCGGTTTTAAGAAGATATCAAGAATACTCTCTATAGGTTAAATCTTTTTAGAAAGTAGTTAAAAAAAAGTAACTTTTGGTGTCACATTAGTTTCACCAGACGTTGCATATTTACTCTTCATTAGCGAATATTGTCTAATCGCAAGAAAGAAACCAAAATCAGCAATAAAACAAATTTGCAAATTGACTAATCATTTCTTGTCTAAATCTGTTTAACTGTGACTGAAAGCTTGAAGTCCTTTTAAATAGGCAAGTCTCTGATCTCAGTTGCATGGGGCAATAGAACCGTCACCGCTTCAGGAGGAAATCTGTTGAGTGTTTGCCTGGAAGATAAGCAGCAAAAGTTCTGTGTTTCTCAATTTGACTTTATATTCTTGTTTTTCCTTTCATACTTCCTGTTCAAAGGGAATACATTAGAAAAGCAAATCACTGATTTTTCTTTTTGTATCACTAAGCAAATGGAAGCTTTCTCTACTTCTTAAATAATATCACTTGTTTACAAAGTATCCTCAAATATGAAGGAATGGAAAATACAAAAACATGATGAGTCGAATGAAGAGAGTAAAAATTATCAATAATTAATTTGGTATTACACAAAAACTATTTATCCTCGAAAAAATTAAGGCCTTCAGTGCATGCATTGCATATCTTGATCCTTCACACTTGCTGCAACCCCTTTGAATATTTGATCTAAACTGCTCTCTCCATTTCTCAGACCCTTGTACCCTCTGATGATCTGAGGGAAATGATATTGAAAATTTACTTGCTAACATGTTGCCAATTTTCTTCATTTGATTTGTATTTGTGAACTTTGGCAATCATCTTTTTTCAAACAGATTTGATGAAAAGTAAAATCCGCTTTTTTAATTTGAGAGATTTTTACTC
Organism: Ascarosepion bandense; assembly: GCA_037127315.1. NCBI lineage: Eukaryota > Metazoa > Mollusca > Cephalopoda > Sepiida > Sepiidae > Ascarosepion > Ascarosepion bandense. Next base: position 1,987,513 of record JBBBDQ010001236.1, on the reverse strand, counting down.
TCCTCAAAATAATTCCGAGATCTGGTTAAATCTCTAACAAGATAGGTAAATAAAAGAAGATAGAGAAAACAAAGAGCGATGTCTGTCTGTTATACAAATTTAGCCTGTTACAATGGAATCACTTTCAATGGAAACGAAAACGGTTTTAATAACACATCTTAAATCTGATTTAATAAAAGACAATGGAAATTAGAAACAAAATGAGTTGAGATGAATGTTCAACTGAATTTTAGGTTATTTTGAATTTCAATCAACTGCACGTGTGCATTTCAGTTGCTTTAATTCTTTTTTTGAATCATATTTGATTAAACAGAATAAATTGTTTAGTAAGTAATATAAGTAGAAAACTCTGAAGAAAATTTAAATTTAAAAAATGATGAAATATTTGATTTACATTGAAATGTGCAACAAATATGCATTGGAAATGATTATGATGATTATGATGATTATGATGGCGTCTACTTGATACAAGTTTATTTCAATCTGGCAAACAAAATGAAAAACAGGAGGAGGAGAAAACTAAGAAATGCCATTACCGCATCAGAACATAATTTGTGGGCAGCGATTTAACAGTTTTTTTCACCTGGGAAGTCTGGTGCGGTGGAGACAATTCTTCGTGTACTTTTACAGTTTCTGTCTTTGATGTAAGAGACTGGTCAGAATTTCGAAGGCTGACCATTTTCTGTTGTCTGTAAGTATCATATTTGTCATCAGCAAGTGCATGTTCATCATCTGAGTCTTTGTCTTGACTGACCACGTCCTCTACATATTCCTCGGCATCATCTGTCCGACTCTCAGTGTCCAGTTCCTTAATTGTGGCACTGTTGGTCAGTGTGCTTTCTTCCAGTTCAGCCGTTATGTGCTTCTTTTGCTCCAGAAGTGTGCAAGCCCATTGTAAGTCTTCTTTCCACAATTCTTGTACTGTGGGGTTGAGATGAACGGCTTTGCTGAATGCACGGACAGCCTGTAGACACACAGACAAAAAGACTTTGCAAATGAAAAGAACAAAAAAGAAGAAAATAAGGAGAATTCTTGAATTTTTTTTTTTCATCTCAACCACAGAAAGAAACAAATAAGGAAACTGGGGACTTTTTGGTGCCACTGTAAATAAAAAGAGAAATCATTCATTGCCATCTGTTTTTGAGTTTGTCTTTCTCCGATTCCAGTTTCTAATGTAAGCAGAAAAATAAGTCATAAAATCTTTTATTTCTCAATTAATCTAGCTTTATTCTGCAGATGTGTTTGTTAGACAAACTAAACTTTGTCATGTGGCCACTAAGGGAAAGCACACTTAATATTACAAAACTCATGGTAAAGTTTGAGTTTGTTAAAAGAACAGTTTTCCTTCAATACCACTGTTACTGTATACATATTGCAATTTTTAATGTTTTAAAAAGTTATTTTTAGAATTTTAATCAAGCCTAAACATATGAAACTAAATTTGTATATTTTTTCTTGAGAATTAACAAAATTTTAAAACTGCTTATTTATTAAATTGTTTATTTAAAATATTATTAATTTATAATTAATCATAAACATATGGAAATTAAATTTTGCTTTGTTTCAGGCTTAAAAAATACCTTCCATGGTATTTTTTTTGTAACGTCACTTTTGTAACATTACTTTGTAAAGTAAAAAATGCAAAAATAATAACGTCTTTGAACAATACTGTGTCAGACGCTTATTATTCTCAACGCTAATCATTGAATGGCTATCATATGCCAATAAACATAATTTTTACCTGTCATGTGACCCCAGCAGCATGATACCTCTAATTACTTTGGGCTTACGGCCATATCATGTTGAATACACCGGTTCTCGCTCGATCAGCGAAGTTAAGCAATGTTGAGCCTGGTAAGTACTTAGATGGGTGACCGCTTGCGAATGCCAGGGGCTGTAAGTGTTTAGTGACGGATGTGCGTGCTTACGGCCATATCACGTTGAATACACCAGTTCTCGGTCAATCACCGAAGTTAAGCAAAATTGAGCCTGGTCAGGACTTATAGATGGATGACCGCTTGCGAATACCAGGGGCTGTAAGTGTTTAGTGATGGATGTGCGTGCTTACGGCCATATCACGTTGAATACACTGGTTCTCGCTTGATCACCAAAGTTAAGCAACGTTGAGCCTGGTCAGTACTTAGATGAATGACCGCTTGGGAATACCAGGTGCTGTAAGCGTATAGTGACCGATGTGCGTTGTGGTGCAGTGGATATAGGCTCGGAAAGAGAAATTGGTGAACTGAGTTTGAATTCCATTTGAATACCCTTAAGCACTGGTACCCTTGGGAAAGGTATTAATCCGTCCCTTCCCTCCAGTTAAATAACAAGGGTAGGACTTGGGGACCCTGTTCTTAAAAACAAATCCCGATAAATCTTGATACTTGAAAAGAAAAATGTTGTAAAAATAAAATAACCTTACCCAAAAAATCATTGGTTATGAGCTTAAATGATCTCATAAGGATTGATAGGTCGTTAAACCTTGAAACAAACAAACAAATCTAATTACTTTAATACGAGTTCAACTGTTTGCTCACTGGTAATCCGTGTTCAAAATCAGCGACACTTTATTCCTATATGACATTTTTATAGTTTTAAAAAAGTATTTTAGAAGTTTAATTTTAAGTCATAATATGTGAAACTGAATTTGTCCATTTTTTTAAGTCATAATATGTGAAACTGAATTTGTCCATTTTTTTAAGTCATAATATGTGAAACTGAATTTGTCCATTTTTTTAAGTCATAATATGAAACTGAATTTGTCCATTTTTTTAAGTCAAATAATATGTGAAACTGAATTTGTCCATTTTTTTAAGTCATAATATGTGAAACTGAATTTGTCCATTTTTTTAAGTCATAATATGTGAAACTGAATTTGTCCATTTTTTTAAGTCATAATATGTGAAACTGAATTTGTCCATTTTTTTAAGTCATAATATGTGAAACTGAATTTGTCCATTTTTTTAAGTCATAATATGTGAAACTGAATTTGTCCATTTTTTTAAGTCAATAATGTAAACTGAATTTGTCCATTTTTTTAAGTCATAATATGTGAAACTGAATTTGTCCATTTTTTTAAGTCATAATATGTGAAACTGAATTTGTCCATTTTTTTAAGTCATAATATGTGAAACTGAATTTGTCCATTTTTTTTCTTGTTGCAGTTAACCCTAATTACCTCAGTTTACTTCTTATTTCAATTTTCCAGGTGGGGTTGTGGAATTTAGTACTTAATTTCATAGGTTATGGTTAAATAAAAATTGTAAAAATTACAATAAAATACAAATAAACAATAAAAATTCCAAGAGTAAATGGTAATAGTGGTATCAAGAAAAAATATCCTTTTGATAGATTGTTTTTTTTTTTTTTGGCTTGCTCCTAAATTTAATTTTGCTAAACTCCTGAACAATGGCTTATAAGGCTATTTCACTTATCACTTATGCATAATAACTGTTGCTTATACACTATTGACACACTAATATGTACTAACATACTAATAGTGAATGTTATTGTTACCTGCAAGATCATGATTCAAATGAATGACATCATCTGTATCTACTAATTTACTAAATGAACTAAAAGTTGGGCATCATGATTAAACAAGAATATTTCAAAGTAAGAAATGATTGCCATAATATTTACACTAGACAAGGTGTGTTCTAAATTTTGAATATAATTAAAATTGTATGAAAGCATCTAAGTGTCAAAAAGTCACAGAGTGACAAGTTACATGCAAAGAGACAAAAAAGAAACTGAGGTGATAGTTTTTAGCCTGAAAACTGGCTGTTACATTTACTATATGCACAAGGAAATGGAATCCAATCCTGATTGTTCATTGTGTTTTTTTTTTTTTAATCATATCACCCTGAGCAAGGTGGTAACGCCACTGATGTGCAGGGGGCTACATAAAAGTGAAAAGATTGGAAAAGAGAAAGCCGGAAACTACATCCTAAACAGGAAACAAGGGATGAGCCTCTTCACCAGTTCAATAGACGTGGGTGGAGTGTGAACCGGGCGATAGAATGTGACAAGAAATATATCAAAAGATTTATTTGTTGTACAAAGGAAATATGAATATAGCAGAAGTGAGTGAGGATTTACTTCTAACATCCACTCAGTATTAAATTTACCATCAGTTTTCAGTCTTAATCTGAAGCAGTTTTCAATTTTTATTAAAGGTTTATTTTTTTTATATAAAATAGTGCTTTCATGACAAAACTCCCTTCAGTTTCAGTGCTCTCTCTCTCTTTCTCTCTCTCTCACTCACATACACACAAAACAATAGATACTGATGACTTATATCTCCAGGACAAACCTCACAAGTTGAGACACTTCTGGCTAAATCAAGACCTATAGCAAGTCAATTCAGTATGTGAATTTTGTCAACACTGAATAAGAATTTCAGGCTTGAATTGCTAAAGATACTTAATATTAATCAGTTTATAATGAACTTAGAACATTTGTCATACCGTAGTGGTTATTGAGCTATTCCTATAAGCTATTGTTAATAGATTTTTCACAATAATGGCAGACATGAAAGTTAAAAATAAAAATAAAATTAGCCTTTAAAAGGGAGGTAACTCTAAATGACATACAACGGCAAGAGAAATCCAGAACATAATATTAGCAGGGCAAGCATTGTTAACTAAAACTCTGTGGTAGGAGTCTCTTCTAGAGCAAAATATTTACAACAGAACTTTTTTTTCTATTTTGTTGAACATAAAAGTTGGGTGATTTCTAATTTGATGTCAGTAAAGACAAAAAGTAGGAGAAGCTAATCTGTTTGGGGAATTATAAAATAGGTATATCCCTTGTTTCCTGTTTAGGATGCGGTTTCCAGTTTTCTCTTTTCCAATATTTTCACTCTTTTCTTTTCTTTTTTTTTTTCAATTGGAGTAGATAGACGAAACTATCGCCCGGTTCACACTCCACCCACATCTCTTGAACAGGTGAAGAGGCTCATCCCTTGTTTCCTGTTTAGGATGTGGTTTCCGGCTTTCTCTTTTCCATTCTTTTTACCCTTACATAGCCCCCTGCGCATCAGTGGCATTATCACCTTGCTTGGGGTGATACGATTAAAAAAAAAAAGTGCAAAAGTTCCCAACTGATAATTGTATCTTATCTAAATAAGGTGATTTATAAAATAGTTGTCTATTAATACAAGAATCACAGACATGTTGAAATTATCTGCCAAAAAGAAACAAATCGAATAATTCCAGCTTGTCCGTTAACCTTTATCAAATTGTTGATAATTTTAAAAGTCTACATTTAAACAACTTTTAAAACTCTTACAAACTTTTATTGCTAATATCATCTAATGCTTTAATATTTTAAACTTATTCTATTTAGAATTTTTAAATTTTGAATTATTAAGAAATTGTTGCTTATTTTCCAAAAATCACAAAACCAAAGTGTGCTTACTGAACTCTATACGCCACTGGGTTAGCATAAAAAAATTTGCTTAAAGAATAAAATATTTTTTAAGAAAAAATGTTAGATATGTGCACAAGTTTCCAGGAAATAAATTGTTTTTAGCCTTGTTTTCAAATAGTTTTCAGCCTAGTATTCAAAGTGCTGTGACTTCCGTTCACACACTTCAATATTTTCAGTACATATTTCATAATTCACCAAGGGAGAGAACTTTTTATTTCTTGACTTTACAGATTGACAAAAGCTGTTTTGCTTAACTTTAGTGGAATTATTTCAAAATAGAATTCACTCAGATAAGATAAATTAAAAAATGGCTGTGCGAGATAAAACTTTTTTAGAGAAGAAATTTACTTGAAATTGAAAACAAGCCATAAAAATATTTTTCAGAAAATATCGAAGAAACATTTTCCACTAACCAACTTGACTTCTCCAAGTCCCAGAAGTGCTCGTCCCAGTGTTTGATAGGCAGACCACCAATTCGGCTTTAATTTGGTTGCTTTTTCAGCAAACTGGACGGCTGGAAATACTTCTTGCAAAATGAGCAACACCTGTGTAATCAAATAAATGACAAGAATGAAAATTTTTCATCAATGTAGAAAAATTGTGACAACGTCAATATCATTTCTATTTGTTCTAATCTTGTTAACACTATTTAGTCCCCCACTAAGGGGTAAAGGTTAGAATAAGTTCCTCTCTTATCTGATTTGATAATAACCATAAAAGAAAAGCCACAAATGTGGGTAAACAAAATATTTTATGCTTATTTTACACAATTCCAGACCATTTTTGGTCTATCTTCTTTCTGACAATAAAAAAAAAAAAGAAATTGACATATTTTTGACATACAATGAATTAAAAAGGGAATCTCCTAAAATTATTTTGTCTATGTCATTCCATTTTGGAGGAATCAATATGTAACAAACTAACATTTTTTCTCTTATTCATTTATGTAAATTTTTTTTTGTTTTTATTCAAGGGATTTCTAAATAATAGCAACTCAATCAAAATCTTACTTGAGTGACATAATTTTTGCCTCATGCATAAAAGTACAATTTCCTTCTCGTAATTCAATGATGATTTTCTAAGTGTAGCCTAGTTGTAGTACAAGGCTGAAAGTGTAGGGCCCCCAGTGAGTATCGAACTCATTATTCAGTTGTAATTCATGTAGCAAGACAATCTTGCTAACCATTATACCATGTTGAAGTGCTCCTTCTCTTGATGTCATGCTCGGAATCAGATTTTCAGATTCTATACAGAGTATTGTATTAGTTGTCTTGTGAGAATTTGATGTACACAGTTTCTCTTTCAAAGAGAGGTTCATTTATACCAGACAAAATAAATCTTATTCAAAACCCACAAGTAATGTTACTTTTAATCCTTTCAAGGATGGATAAAACACTTACTTTTAAAAATGTTTCATTGAAATAATTTTCAAAATTCATCTTGTTTTTTTTTTTAATATCATTTCACCCCAAGTAAGGCAGGACAACCACTAGTGAGCAAGAAATTACAGTGAGAGAAGAGATTGGGTACAGGAAGTATTGAGGAAAGGTTAAAAGATGAATGGGCTTCAAAAAGATAGGAGATGGCAATTGATATTGCATTTAAATTATTTGAGATTGTAGCTATCAGGGATGCAAGTAAATAGAAGGGAGTTCCATGGGAAGTGTGAGAAAAGAAACTGTTGGAGTAGAAGTTGCAATTAGATTTAACTATTACTTGAAAACTTGTTCCAACTTGCATTCGGATTTCCATATTAGCATTAATAATAAATAGAAAATGGTATTTAATTAAAACCAACAGAAATTCATACTGAACCTTAATCATAAAACAGACTTTTGTAAGCGGACATTTTAAAGCAGCTTAGTATTATTTATCTTCCACAAAGTGAAAGACGAAAAGAACAAAATTCAGGAATGCACTTCAAGAATTCTTTGATTTTAATATTCCAATGTATTTTTAGTTAAACCTCATTTTTGTTTTCTCATAAATGAAATCGTTTACTTGCTTTCCCAACAGATACAATCTCCAAGAATTTAAATGTAAAGTCAATAGTCATCTCCTATCTCACTAACTTGTATTCTCTCTCTTATGCTTTTTTCTCTATCCACTCCACTCTCATCCTTCTCTGACCCACTTCCTGACACCCTCTGTAACCTGTCACTCTTTCTCATAACTTTCTTTTTATGTAACCCCCTGCACAACAGTGGCAGCAAAATGCCTTGCTTAGAGCAAAACAATTATAAAAAAAAAAAAAAGATAAAAATTTTAAATAATTTTTTTACACTAGATATTTCAATTTATTTTTCAAACTGAATTTATTTTATATAATAAATTAATTTATTTTACGTATCTGATTTATTTAACAGTTACAGCAATCTTAAGAAGACTAAGTTCTATCAGAAGTCCTATTATTGGTAGTCACAATCTTAACAATGTAAGATATGCAGATGACACCATGCTGATAGCAGACACAGAAAGAAAACTGCAGGAACTTCTGGAGAAGGTAGTAAAGGAAAGTATGAAGAAAGGACTAACCATCAGTTGTAAGAAGACAGAATGTATGGTTGTCAGCAAAAGTAACAACCCAAGATACAAGCTACAGATTGGTGACATCAGAAACAAGTAAATACAAATATCTAAATACCAGGGAAGTATTTTAACAGATGATGGAAGATATGACACTGAAATCTGAAGGTCCACTGGAATAGCGAAAGATGCCTTCTAAAAGCTAAACAGAATATTAAGAAACAAGAAAGTTTCATTATAGACTAAGAAATGAGTGCTGAACTGCTATGTAATATCGATCCTCTTTTGTGGAAGTAAATGCTGGATAATTTCTTCACAGATAAAGAAGAGGTTTGAGTTAATAGAGATTTGGTTCTACAGAAGGATGCTGAGAACATCATGGACAGAGCATGTAAGCAGCGAGAAAGTTTTAAGTGAAATGTAAACAAAAAGGACACTTATACTTAGAATCAGAAAGAGGTGAAATTTTGGGGATATATAACGAGGAAAGAGGGTTTAGAGAATTTGACACTCAGATATATTGAAAGCAAGGTGAAGAGAAGGAAACAGTGAGTAGCATACCCAGCAGGTTTGTGTAAATGGGGATTGGAAACATTAGTAAAAACAAATACATTGCTAAAAGATATAAAGGATAAGAAGTTGTGGAGAACCGTGATCACCCACATCCTGAAGAGACATGGCATATAACAAAATAAAGATATGAAGAATTATTTTTCTTTTGGTAAAATTTAAAAAATTACGAATACTTATCAAATACATTGTCAAAACAACCACAAGTAACTGAGTACTAATTAACTTGAAGCCAGGGGGTTTAATATATAAATATTGCCTGAAGAAACCAAAAAGGTCGAAACCATAATATCGTAACCAGCTGATCTTTTCTACCTAAATATCTAAATGCTGTACATCTTGAATCTTCATTTTCCTTCAAACATGTATTGAGCACTTTCTAATACAACTGTTTACTGGTCTAATCTAAATCTGACTTATAACGATACAGTATATATATATATATATATATATATATATGCAATTTATTATATATATATATGCACGGTACTTATTTGAAAGTGCTCAATATTGATAGAGCTAACATATTCATTTTGATAGGTGTGAGTTTGTGACCCTGCGTTTCATGCTCTTGTGATCATCAGACAAACTGATTAATTTTAAAAAAATATTGTATATATATAGGGCTGATGTATATGTATGTATACAACAGCACACATTTACATATATAAGTCAAGCCCCCATACAGTTCACATATAGTTATGTTTGTGTGAGCCCTGGTGGGCGAGTGAGCATGCACGTGTGTCTCTGCGTACGTCAATGGGTGTACAAGTGTGTATCCATGTTTGCGTTTGTCACGATGACAAATTTTCCTCACAATGTTCCTCCCACTTCCACAAAAATACGCCAATATATGCAACCCTACATATATCCAATATTTTTAAAAAATTAATCAGTTTGTCTGGCAATTGCAAGAGAGGGAAACCCAGGGTCACAAACTCACACCTATCTAAATGAATATATATATTCGGTGTATTTAGGCGGCAAATTTTCTTTAAGGCAAATATTATTAAAGATAACAGACATTTTGTGTTGATTAATTTTACGGATCAACGGTTTAGACAAGAAGGAAATTCAGTAAGAATAAAAAACACAAAACATCTTACAAAGGATATACCCTAACCACATTCTCACAGAGACTCACCTGCCACCTATCAGATGAGAGTGCCATCAGACAAAACATTAATAAGCAGCATCAGGAACATAGTAATATTAGACAGCTATTCACAAACAATATCAAAATACTAGTAAAATCAAATAGTAAAAACAAACTTATGACCCTTGAAGCAATACTCAAACAACAAAAACAACCATCAATAAATAAAAAAACAATTATCACTTAAGAGTCTGTATTCTCAAATGTATATGAAAAAAACAAAAACAAAAAATACACCTCACTTATATGACAACTCAGTTTGACTATGTCACAACAAGCTTTGACTACACTGCAACACTCACTAGTTCTATGAAACTCACTATTCATTTCTACTTACTCTGATGATGACTTAAGAAAGTCGAAAGTTTGGACCAGATTTCTTGTACTTTTCTTCCGAAATGAACTTTGGACAATATCTGATGGAATTTCCTCCTTGTCTAAGAAGGATTATTCATAATTTGGAAAAAGTTGGTCAGTAAAATTAATCAACACAAAAAATCTGTTGTATTTATTAATATTTGCCTTTATATATATATATATATATATATATATAATTCCAGGTGAAGAGGACTCAAGGTTTTTTTTATTTTGAGTGCTCAATATAATGAGTATTATAGAGCTTAATATAATCATATAGTTATGAATTAATTGTACATTGCGACACGGAAATTTCTATGTTTCAAGATAGATTGTCATCATCAGGCAATGTTGCTGTTGGTTGTGCAGATGATTTACATTTAAATGACAAACACCTTTGGTTTGCTGTGTATGTATGTGGAAAGATATAAAAATTTACATGTGTGCTTCTTTTGGCTAATCAGAGTGGAGATTCATTTTGGGATTTGGCCCCAAAGAATACATACATAACAATAAAGGACCATAAGGAAAACTTTAATTTAAATTCCACCACAAGAATGATAAATTCCACCAGACCGGAGATTGGAAAATTTAGTAAGAACATTTAGAAAGGACTAACAAACAAATCATGGAATACTTGGAATTAAGATTATGGAAAGATGCCACAGATGTAACAAATTGGTTTTATAATAGAAAAGAAAAAAAAAACTGCTCTTTTATCCAATTTGATATCGAGGAATACTATCCATCGATATCAAAAGAATTATTTGTTACAGCTTTGGAATTCGCCATTCTTTACTTAGATATAACGGAGGAGGAGAGAATAATAATAATGAATGCAAAAACATCTGTGCTCATTCATAAAGAAGAACAGGGGAAAAAAATTAATTCCAAAGAGAACAATTTTGATATTACCAAACAAAACAGCCAATCAGGATTGAAATGCTTGTGTAGTGCCTTTTAATATCAGCAGCAGCCCTTTAACCTAATAGCAGTAACAGCCTTAAATAAACCCTGTATCAGCAGCAGCTCTGGAATATAAAAAATGTGTGAACCCTGAAGTAACTTTCTCTTCAAGGTTTTCCTCTTTCAAACTGTGTGACTTGAACTTTCTACATTGAAGCTAACGGGCTGTGAATGCTTCACACTAAAACACACCAACACAGTAAGCCCCACTTGAATATATTCATGAACATTTTGTTGTGTATGTAATTTACTTCTAGAAAAAGAAACTTTTTTCTTTTGTTAATTTTGTTTTAATAAATGTCATTTTGTATTGCAAATCAATTGGTCAGTTATTTTGTGCATTTACTCTTTTTCACTACTATTATTTCATGGACTATAAAATGTTCTTATAAGAAACCTTATACATTTAATTAATGAAGTAGCCAATCACTACACTGGTGATGATGTAATCTACCTTTGTCCACCAAATATTGTGATACAACCAGATGCAAAGGTGCTTCTGGCTGTTTAACACTGTTCAGCAAGGGATACAATTGATCTGCTATTTTGTGTATTTACTCATTTTCACTACTATTATTTCATGGACTATAAAATGTTCTTATAAGAAACCTTATACACTTAATTAATGAAGTAGCCAATCACTAAACCTGTGACAATCCACCTTAAAGAAAAATGGATTTTATTTTGTAGTACATTTGGGTAAAACTCATCTCTATCTGAAAGGGGCTGAGAGAATTTTGTAGTGATTTGATATTCTACAATAGTCTCACCCATCATTAGTTATAAGACTCATCTCCAGTTACTTATTCCTATTAATCTACAATCACCTATTAACCTCTAATTATCTATTCCTATTACTTATTGATCTCAAATTGCATATTTCTATGACCTATTAATTTCCAGTTACCTATTATTATTAATCTAGAATTACCTATTCAAATTAATCCTTATTTACCTATCCCTTTAATCTCCAGTTACGTATTACTGTTACCTATTACTCTCCAAATACCGATTCCTATTACATATTAATCTTCAAATACCTATTACTATCACTTGTTAATCTCTCAGTACCAATCATGTATCAATCTTCAATTACCTTTTCCTATTATCTATTGCTACTAATCTCCAATTACCTATTTCCATTAATATCTAATTTCCTATTACTTTTACTTAATTATCCGTGAACTGAATGATGTTGCTACATCTGGTCGGGTGCTCCCGCTATACAAAGAAGAATCTGCAATTACTCAAGGATGTAATTTATTCTCAGTTCTTACCTCGAGAAACATGTGGCGGTATTATATACATTGATGTCATGCATTCCCAGTTTTCAGCTTCAGAAATGTGTGATTGTATTGTACTCACAGACCTAATTTACTCTGTTTTTAGCTTCAGAAACTTGAGTTTATATTATACTCAAGGATGTAATTTGTTGTCTGTTTTTAGGTTAAGAAAAATGAGGTTATATTATACTAAAGAATGTAACATATTCTCTCTACTTAAGTTTAAAAAATGGGGTTGTGTTATACTAAAAAATGTAATTCATTACCTGTTTTTAGTTTCAGAAACATGAGGTTTTTTTTATACTAAAAGACCTAATTGATTCCTTGTTTTTCACTTCAGGAACATAGGGTTCTATTATACTCAAAGATGTAATTAATTATCTATTTTTAGTTTCAGAAACATGGGCTTGTATTATACTTAAGGATGTAATTTATTTGTTTTTAGTTTCAGAAAAATAGGGCTGTGTTATACTACAGGATATAATTTATTCCCTGTTTTTAACTTCAGAAATGTTGGCTTGTATTATATTAAAGGATCTGATTTATTTTCTGTTTTTAGATTTAGAAACATTATAAGCAAGAATGTAATTTATTCCCTGGATTTAACTTCAAGAACCTGGGATTGTATTTTGATAAGGATTTAATTTCTTCTCTGTATTTAGGTTCAGAAACATGGTCTTGTATTATATGTAATTTATTCCTTGTTTTTAACATCAGAAACATGGGAATAAATCATAAAGGATTTCAGAAAAATGGGTTTGTATTATACTAAAGTATCTTATTTCTTGTTTTTTGTTCCAGAAACAGTCTTTTATTATGTGATACTATTTGGATGCTCATAATGAAAAATAATTTTTAATTTGGATATAAAAAGAAATATACTGATAAACTTCTTGTGAGTAGGGTTAAAGATATAAAGAATGACACACTTCCCAGAGATTGAAAATTATAAAAATGAACTAGTTGTTTATAGGGGAACAATATCTAATTTGTACAACAGGCAAGGTGTTGACAGTTGATCGATAAAACCATAACAATTTTAAGTACCAGTTAAGAGGTGAAAATGCTACTTAACAAAAAAAACCAAATGTCTAGTATTTGACTCCAGATGGAGAGAAAATATACAGCTGACTAATTTGTTTTAGTGAAAACAAATTACAAAATTTTAACAACTTGTTGAATGATGTTCGCCCTGAGAAAACCAATTCAATGTATTCAAACCAAAAAGAGAAGAAAAAAGTGCGTGTAAAACAATCATTATTTTTATTTTAAAGAGAGATGCTAAAAGAAGAGGAAAAAGTTGTGGGGAGAGTAATGCCTACATGGGATCGTATTATACTCAAGGATGTAGCTTATTGCTTGCTTTTAGGTTCAGAAACATAAGGTTGCATTAAACTAAAGGATGTAATTTATTCCTTATATCTAGCTAAAGAAACATGGGCTTGTATTATACTCAAGAGTGTAATTTATTTCCTATTTTTAGCTTTAGAAACCTTGTATTGTACTCAAAGATGTTGTTTTAGCTTGAGAAACATGGGGTTTTATTGTAGTCAAGGACAGAATTTATTCCCTGTTTTTAACTTTAGAAACATTGGGTTGTATTATACTAAAGGATGTAATTTATTCTCTGTTTTAATTTCAGAAACAAGGAGTTTTATCATATTTTTTTCTTCTTTGTTATAATGGAATATCTCTGCACCTTCTATGAACACTATGACTGACTAAGTCCATCATGAATAAATGAGAAAGAGCATTTTCACTCGTGAGTCTTGTTTACGGATTGAGTTGTGTGATCATTCTTGATCAGGCTCTCTCCTGTTAAGCTCCCTCTTGTTAAACTCTTTGCTTCTGAGCAGAGAGGGACCTAAATGATGCTCCACAGAAGGGTAGAGTCTTGTTTGGGGTGAAAAAACAAGAGCCCGACCCAGCCTTAAGCTGGGTCTACAGGATATTTTTGGCTGAGCTTAAGAGCTCAGAATCCCTACATTAATTGACCTTGTGTTGCATCTGCCTTGGTGGGAAGGTGGTAAATACTGTCTTGCTTATAGATTAGAACCTGGTAGTACTATTCTCGTCTGTAATAATTCTCGTGCTGAATAAACCTTTTATTCAAATATGCCAGGCTTGGTAATCTTTCCACTTGGATTTACACTTGGTTAAATTGTACCCTTGTCCAAGATACAACATTTTAGTGATGAAGAAGTTGGTTGAACTTGCATAAACGTTTGCTATTACAACATTTTGGCAACAAAGGATGAGGTTAAAACAAGATTTTAACAAGGAGAAATTTGCAAAAAACGACATCAATAACATTGAATCTGACTTTGCATTTTAATCTTCACAGACTCTAATTTGCATATAAAAATGATCCTGGGTATGACGGTAAACTGCATCCGGCAGCAACGCCTCTGATTGAGAGGTTGTGAGAAGCATGGAACCACCTCTTAATTGCTGTTGTTCCCAGGTTCGCCCTGACCCAGAGTGGTAGTACCTGTTAGGGCCCCAGCTAGGGTCAAATAGTTAACTCCCACAAACTGTGGTCAAAACACTATAAAATAGACTTTTATAGAAAAAATATACACTTTTAAAGGAAAAAATATTACTAACAATACATTTTGGAAGGAAAAAAATTATTACCAGATATACATTTTTGAATACAAAACTAGATGATATCTTTAGATTTCTAAAATAAACAAAAATCATCAAAATCTGACTAAATCAATTTTCTCACTATAACCGAACATTAAAAATATACCTTAAAACCTTACCTTTCTGGCATTAAATAACCCACAGAGGTTGATATGCCGTTAAATAAAACTCAAACTCAAACTCAAACTCGACACATATAAAAATCGAAACGGTTGTTGTCTAAAGGCATAATACTAAAGTAAGAAATTGTTTTCTTGACACTTTTTTTATTTGAGTTTGACATTGCTTAACAATGTGCCATTTTCTTTTAGTGTGTGAATACTTTTTACAAGAAAATGGAACAATTGACAGATTTAGCAAAGGCTTTGCAAGTCAGCTTACAGTTGCAACAACAACAACAACAACAAATTCAATTAATACAGGAACAAATGTTACAACAAGCTAAAGATATGAGATTGTTATGTAAAACTATAATGACTAGATCCGCGGAGGAATGGGATCCTAGGTTTTTTTTTTCTCGAAGGGATATTAAATTCATTATCAGAGTTTAGATATGATCTGGAAAATGGTATAACCTTTGCTGCATATTATTGTAGATAACTATTTTTATGAAACAATGTCAAGGATAGTCCGACAAAGGAAAAAACACCCAACTAATACAAAAACTAGGAACTGAAGAGAATAACAAGTACACAAATCTAATTCTACTGATAAAACCAGAGGAAATGTCTTTTGCAGAGACAATTAGAATTTTGTCAAACATTTTTGACAACAGGAATAGTTTGTTCTATACATGGTACAAATGCCTGAATATTGTGAAAGACGAACAGGATGATTTCGTCACATATGCCAGACTTGTAAACTTACAATGTGAATTGTTTAAATTAAATGTTCAAATGTTTGATATTTATACAGGGATTGACAGACCCGAATGATAAAGACATTAAATCCTGTGTGTTAACAATGATTGAGCAGGACCTGGACATTAAACTTCGAAAAGTAACCAAAGAATATCAAAGGTTAATTAATATCAAGAAGGACAATTTCAGAATCCAAGACCACCCACATCTATTGAACAGGTGAAGAGGCTCATCCCTTGTTTCCTGTTTAGGATGCGGTTTTTGGTTTTCTCTTTTCCAATCTTTTCACTCTTTTCCTTTATTATTCTTTTTTTTTTTTCAATTGGAGTAGATAGACTAAACTATCGCCCGGTTCACACTCCACCCACATCTATTGAACAGGTGAAGAGGCTCATCCCTTGTTTCCTGTTTAGGATGTGGTTTCCGGCTTTCTCTTTTCCATTCTTTTTACCCTTACGTAGCCCCCCTGCACATCAGTGGCGTTACCGCCTTGCTTGGGGTGATATGATTAAAAAAAAAAAAAAAGAAAAAAAAGTGTAATTCTCATGTACAGGTAGTAAAAAACAAATTGTTTGAAAATAAAATGAAGATATCCCCATGTGATGCATGTGGGGGGGGGGGTAACATTTGAAAAAGAAATGCTTTTTCAGAGATAAGATTTGTTTTTCGTGTGGTTACTGTGGGCACAAAAGCTCGCACTGTAGATTTAAACAGAAAAAGAAGAAAACAATTAAAACGGGAGTGAATGTTGTATTATTTAAAAAGGAAATGCTGGATAACGAAAAAAGGAAGTACGTAAAATGTAAAGATAAACGGCCATACAGCAAAATGGTGCTAAATTAAAATGTCCAAAGGCAAAAAGGTCCAAAGATAAAAAGGGGCCAAGAACAAAAAAGTCTATCGGCTACTCAGTGTCATGTCAAGCTTAAGTTTATTTCCAGTAAGCATTTTTTGAGAGGGGAGAAACAAATTTAAATGGATGTTGATTAGATGTTTATGGTTCCAAATCATTCAATGTTGGGGAATAAAGCTACTGATTTTATTATTAATAAAAACCATTCTGTGGATGCAGTGGGGCCATAAAACCAAGTGGGAAATTTTCTTCAAACATCCTTTGAATTTTATCTTTAAAAATACAAAATGAGATTAGTAGTAGCCATATGAATTTTTCAAGACTCATTCATGCAATTGAAAATCCTTTAAATGTTAAAAATACAAATTTGAGTGTATTTGTTATCGAAAATATACAGAAGAAAATTTTTTATCACATTTTTGTACATTTTCATGATTTGGACACAGTTTGATATATTAGCAACACTTACCTGCTTCTGTTGCCTGAAGATCTTTTCTAAACTTAATGGTGGCAAGGTGTTCTCAAAGATTAACCTATTGGATGCCTACTTACAAGTAAAAGTGAATGAAGCCTGTTCAAAGCTGTTAGCCATTAATACGCACAAAGGTCTCTTTAAACTAAATCGTCTACCATTTGGATTGAAAGTGTTCCTTAATTTATTCCAGCAAATAATGGACATGATGCTAGCTGGACTGGAATTTGCAACAGCATACTTGGACGATAGTTTGGTAAAAAGTCAAAATAATAAAGAACATGTATGAGCGGTGTTAAAAAAAATGATAAATATGGGTTCAAGTTAAATATTGAAAAGTGTGAATTTTTATGGAGCAAATAAAGTATCTTGAGCAGATTATTGACAAAGATGGAAGATGATCAAATCCAGAAAAGGCTGAATCGATCAAGAACATGCCACGGTCAACTAACATTAATAATTTACAGGCATTCTTGGGTTTAGTCAATTACTAGCAGTATAGCCTGGCGTTGCTTGGGTGTAATGAAAGCTTTAAAACAAATCCATGGTCCTGGAGCTCAGACTTTTTGGACGTTGGCACAAAAGACTAAAAAGCAATAGTTGTTTCCAGTTAAAGCGAAACCGTAGACTGAAAGAAAAATGAATGGATGTAAGTCAAATTTTGATTTCCTGGTATTGATATCAAATAAGTATTTTTTGTTGTAAACTGAATTTTGAAGGCCAAATAAGTCCTCTGAGTAAATGGTATCATGGCTGAGACTAAGAACTACACTTATACCTACTTAGAGCCAAACCCAAAGCAAAAACTAAAATAAAAGGGCTGAAAAAAAATACAGACATACAGGCAGATAAACAGACGCTCACACACAAACATCTTGCCTTATATATATATATATATATATATATATATATATATTATTGATTTTCTGCACTATTGTAAGAACTGCAACCTTGAAACTTCTGAATATCGTTTCTTATGTCTTTGAGTGTATTAAATTTGATTAAAATCGGACCACTCCTTCTATAACCCGATTTTTTCGATTATCGATTTTTGATATTTATTGAGGGTACCTTGACACAAAACTTAGCTAAGAACACTCGCAGACGCTTATAGTACAACTGTGTAAATTTTCAAGAAAATCGGTTCAGCTGTTTTGGAGTCTATAGGTAACGGACACACACACACACACACACACACACACACACACAGTTCCATTTATAAATAAGTTTAGATTAGATTATGGCATATATATTCTTAATATGCATGACTTGAGAGCCCCTTATAACCAAATTATTGAAAAAAAGACATAAACTGGAATTGATGCAATGAAATATTTGGAAAAATTAAAAAATGCTTATTATCTGACATAACACTGGCACACTATGACGCAGAGAAAGAAATAATTGTAGCTTTGGATGCCAGTAATTATGGCATTAGAGCCGTAATTCTCCATAAATTTAAAGATGGGTTAACTAAGCCAATAGCCCATGCATCGAGAATGTTATTACCTGCAGAAAAGAACTACAGTCAGATTGAAAAAGAAAGCTTGACGATAATCTATTCAGTGAAGAAAGTTCACCGTTTTACTCACGGAAGGAAATTCGCATTACAAGTTGACCATAGGCTGTTATTGATGATTTTTGGCTCTAAAAGAGGTATACCTATGCATATGCCAAACAAGCTAAGGTGATGGAAAATGATTTTATGGACCATCTAGATTAATCCCAAAGTGTGCTGAACCACTAAGAGACACAGTGATTGCTGCATTACATGAGGAAAATGAACTATCTATATTACTTTGTAACATGATCCGCGAATTACCAGTGACATTGGAGTAAATAAAGAAAGCAACAGAAAAAGATGAGTTTATAAGAAAAATAAAAAAACAACTATGGCTGGATAGAAGTAACAAAAAGGGATAAAAAAAAAAATCACCATTTTTGATTTACAAACAAGTACTTCTGTATGCGGAGTTGTTATACCCTACACTTTGCAGAGAAAATTTCTGAAAGAATTCCATATTGAACATTTAGTCATATCCAGAATTAAATCTCTGATACATATTGGCTAAAAAATGGATTAAGACATTAAGCGAACTGTGAAAGAATGTAGAGGTTGCCAACTTATGGTGAAAGCGCCAGCTATAAAAATACAGCCATGGCCAAAAACAGACATCCTTTGGTCAAGATTGCATTTGGACTATGCTGGACCCATAAATGGTCATTATTATCTTGTAATTGTAGACAGTTTTTCTAAAGAGCCAGAAGTAATTAAATGCAAACATCCAATTGCCGCAAATATGATTAATGCATTAAATGAACTTTTTTGTCATTGTGGAGTGCCTGAAACGCTAGTCAGCAATAATGGAACCCAAATTTACAGGCCAAGAGTTTAAGGACTTTTGTACATTCCTGTCTATTGATCATCATATAACCTCGATACTCCATCCCAGATCTGAGAGGTTTGTAGACGCTTTCAAGAGAGCCTTGATAAAAAACCAAAGTATAGACACAGATGAGAAAAATATACAAAATGTCCTGGCAGTCTATAGGATCACTCCTAACCAAAATACAGATCCGGCAGAACTCATGTTCATGAGGAAATTAGATCTGTATTTAATAAACTGTTACTGGGTTGGACAAAATAAGTTTCTAAGAGAGAAAACTTTAAATTAAAAGCCTACAGAACTGACAACAAAGTATTTTTTAAGCACTACAGAGGTAGGAGAAGTTTTTGGAAAGATGGCATAATTATAAAATGACTCTGCCAAGTCATTTTATAATAAAAGGAAATGGATTAGAATGCAAAAGGCAAGACAACCATCACTGACAATCATTCCTCCCGCCCATTAGCAAGGATCAGGCTAGTCTTCCTGAAAGTAAAACATTGTGCCTCCTCGGATTAACTCTCACATCAGACCTCAAGTGGAATAAGTATATAGAATCCATAGCTAAATCTGCTGCTAAGAAGGTCAGTTCTCTGTGCAGGGCCAGAAAGTTTTTCCTGTCTGAAACAATTCTGCATATATACAAATCTACCATCCGCCAGTGCATTGAATACTGCTGCCATATCTGGTTGGGTGACCTTGCTATCCACCTACGGGTCATTGACAAAATCTAACGGAGAATCTGTAATGTGATTGATCCCGACTTGGCAGCTAGGATACAGTCGCTTTCTCACCGACGCATTGTGGTGTCTCTTCTACAAATACTTTAATGGCTTCTGCTCCGATGAACTTAGGTCACTGGTACCCCGTATATATAAATTTCCTCGTGCAACAAGATTAACAACTAGGTCCCACCCTTTTACTGCAAAACTGATAAATTGTAAATGCAAATTCTACTCCATCAGCTTCTTTTCTCACACTTCCCACTTGTGGAATTCCCTTCCACTTATTTGCTTTCCTGACAACTACAATCTTCAAGAATTCAAATGTAAAGTCAATAGTCATCTCCTGTCTCACTAACTTGCATCCTTTCTCTCATGATCTTTTCTCCATCCACCTAACTCTCATCAGTATTCTCTTCCTTCTCATACCCTCTTCCTGACACTCCCTGTAACCTGTCACTCTTTCTCATAACATTCCTCCTATGTAAACCCCTGCACAACAGTGGCAGTAAAATGCCTTGCTTGGGGGCCACACGATTATAAAAAAAAAATATATACATATCAATCAAATAAGGTCAAGACACACCAGTGCAAGAAAGTGATGAAATACCAATAGAGGTATTATACAACACATTTGAGATGCTCCCCGAAATCCACTTACCTCACCAACACAAGCGAAAAAGCATCAAGAAGAAAAGCAAACTAGAGCAACTGAGTCTTGACCCAAAAGGAGAAAGTACTAAAGTAAATTTTTTTTTCTTTTTCATGAGAAAAATTATCTTGAGGTGGGGTGGGATGGGGTGGGGTGGGGTGGGTTTATAATAGAATATCCCAGCACCCCTCTATGAACACTATGGTGGACTAAGTCCATCATGAATAAATGAGCAAGAGCATTTTCACTAGTGAGTCCTGCTCACAATCTTTTTTGACACGTGGAATCAATTTGTTATTGCAAGAAGCTTTTTTGTACGTAGTAAGTGTATTTATTTTTACGTTATTTATTGTCTTCGTTCCATGGATTCTGTTTGATTTTGTGATTTTTGAGTTTGAATTTGAGTTCTGTTTAATGGCATATCAACTTCTGCAGGTTATTTAATATCAATAAGTTGGGGTTTTAAGGCATTTTTTTAATGTTCAGTTATAGTAAGAAGGTTGATTTAGTCAGATTTTGATAAAAACTTTTTATCCATTTTTTTTATTTTAGAAAACTGAAAATCTCTTCTAGTTTTGTATTAAAAAATGTACTGCTGGTAATAATTTTTTCCTTCAAAAATGTATATTTTTCTATAAAAGTCTATTGCTGCTGGATGCAGTTTACCATCATACCCAGGACCTTGTGATTTTTGTCTCCCCTCTGTTTTTCAGCTGTGGTGAGACCAGTGAGTCTCCCCAATCAAATGTTGAACTGGCGGTGTCACCATCTATGTCAGTATGGAGAAAAACATTAGAGAAAAAAGACGCCAAATTCTACTATGAGAAGATGTGTCTTAAATATGCACCATTTATCAATGGAAACAAGTCGGTCACCATACTGGTGGCTGTCAATGTAATTGCGATGAAGGTGATCTCCCTGTTGACCTGCGATGTGAAAATGCACAAATTTATCAGTATGAGCAGTAAGACAATGAAGGAGGCCCTAAAAAGCCTAAAGATAGTGTCCAAAATTTTAGCAAGATGCTTGAGAGCCATGTGGGAAGTGCTTCTGGGATCAGAGGAGGAGACGAAGTTGTTAGCAGGCAGCGTCCTAGTGACGAAAAATGTACAGCTCCAGATGGAGTATATGGGCACGAGACGAATTCAAGTTATTGTCCATGGTGTCCCATTAGAAATTTCTTGAGATCATATAGGCAGATTTTTTGTTCAGTTCGGAGCTGTAGGAGAGGTGTCTCGAGTGGCCAGCAAAGCAGGGGTCCTGATGGAGAATGTCAGTCTGCAAGTTGTCCTGAACTGAAAGAACTTTAATAGTATTCCAGATGTTTTAGTGTGTTGAAACAGGAAGCTATTTGTAGTTATGGAAGGCCAAAGACCCTACTGTTGAACATGTGATACTGTGGGGCACTTAGAGAAGATGTGCCCTACAAAGAATCCTGTGGGGAAACTGGTAGCACCAATGGCAAAAAAATATCAACAATGTCATCAGAGGAAGCCAACATAAAAAAAGTCTGGCCTGGCAGATAGTTCAAACAAATAGACTGAGGTTGTGAGGAGGGGCAAGAAAGCAGCTACTTTTCCTCCTCAGTAGAATGCCCCACCAAAAAAAGAGGCAAAGGGAAAAGAACTGACCCCAAAGAAGGATCAACAGTGTGAGATTGAGCAGCAAAGGGGGTCGATGGAATCACCCCAATCAAAAGTAAGAATGGCGACTAAAGAAATGCCTCCTCCATGTTCATCTTCACTAAAACAGGGGAGAGAAGACAAGAAGGGAGGGGAAAAAATGACAAAAAAGAAAAACTGAAAGCAGATTGGAGCAGAGCGGAAAGGGCCCTGGCTGCCACCAAGACCCAATCTGCCCCTGCTTCACCCATGAAAATGCAAACATCACTGAAGGTAAGGAGCTTTTCTACATACACCTCAAGAAATCCTTCAACCCCCTCCTTCAAACCATCCCCTCAAACTATCTCCCAGCTCTATGCAAGAAAAGGAAAAAAATTAAAAAAAAAAAAGAGAATTTTATAAAGGAAGAAAAACTAGAAAAGTGGACAGGCAGGCCCTTGATAGGGACTTGTCCTTGTAGAGGAAGACCCTCTTGAGGCCACTATTTAAAATGTCCTTGGTGGATGGGAAGTCTGTCGAGGATCTCAACAATTTCCCACACAACCCCGGAGAGATAACAGTAATAAGAAACACTGGGGAAAATTTAAGAGTATGGGATCATCTATCCTGGGCAAAGAAGATGTTCACGAAAATCTGGATGGCCCAGGTGGGGACACCTGAGTTGAAGAAAATGGCATTGTTTGTGCAGGGAGGGCTCCCATAATTCTCCACCCTTCTTTGTATGGGGCTCTAAAACACACGTATCTGACGGACATTGGTGATATTGTCCTAGATGAATGAATTATGTCCATGATTGGTACTAAAAGTCTGGGATAATCCATCAGGACCCTGACTCTAGTATATTTCCGTCCAGTATGCAAATAAGAGGTCACACTTTAAAAAACGTCTGTTAAGCTAGATAGTTTGGATGCGAGGGGCCTGAGAGATCGGGGTAAAGCTGCCCACCTGCTTCATCATTTCTTGTCCTTCAGGGTAGATGTGACTGCAATGCAGGAGACACACTTTGTTTACGAAGTTGATGCTTGTGTGCTGCCTAGCAGCTTTGTTGTCTATTCAGCATATGAGAACCAGCAGGCCAGAGGCATTTCCTTGTTGGTTAAACGTACTCTGGGTGTAAGGTTGGACCTTGTCAATGTTGGTGTTGGGGGCTAATTGATCATGGCCAATATTGCCATGAACAGTATTTTGTTTCGGATCTTGTGATTTATGTGCCCAATGACTGGGAGAAGCGTGTCTTGTTTTTCTGTCAGTTGGGGCTGTTCCTGGTGGATTCTTTGCACCTGGTCATAGTGGAGGACTGAAATGCAATTCTGAACCCCAAGCAAGATAGAGGGCAGGGAGCTAGAAGGAGGGACAATTGTAGTCTGGTTGATCTGAATGACAAGTTCGGTCTCATAGATGGCATTTTGAGAGCTGCTTTACCAAGAAACCTGGTCTCTGTGAAAACGAGTTTTGCAGCTATTTGGCTGACTTACCTTGACTTAGGCTCACTGAAGCAGCTAACTGCAAAGCTGAGATCACGGAGGGTGAAGTTCACTCACCACTGAGGAGGGTTGGCAGTGGCATGTCTCCAGAACTTGATGGTCTATCCTATGAATTGTACTTGAGGCTGTTGCACATCTTTGTACCAATTTTGACGGTGATGCTCAACAACTGGTTTTGGCAGGGTTCCGTTCCCGATCGGATTTCCAGGGGTGTGATCCTGTTGTTGAAAAAGTTCAAGAGTGTTGAGAGGGACTTACATGATTCAGTTAAGTGCCATACGTGAAACACACTTGGGTGATCATGTCTTGAAAGAGACATGACTGACTGGGCAGAAGATTATCCCGCAGTAGGTTGCCATTGCTTTCTGCAGTAGACTGGTTGCCAGCCAAGGCTATAGAACCCAATCTGTCCTGTTACTTAACCCATAACTGGAGGGAAGAGATGGATTAATACCTTTCCCAAGAGTACTTGCGCATAAGTGAATGCAACAATTTCAATTGTAATTCTAACTCTGCTCCCCGATTTCTCATTCTGAGTCGATATCCACTGTACCACGACGCACATGACTACAGTATCCAGAGCAAAACAAGACTGCCTCTGACATATTTATGAACCTACTGAATTTACATGGCATCAATTCTTTTGCTAACCCATATTCACAAGTTCCCTCATTGGAATGATAACATCTTAGATTAGATTTGCTAAAAAAGAATTTTAATCTGCATCATCCAATTCAAACTGCAATGTGTGGTGTCACTCCAGCACTTTTTGCTGTTCAGAGGACAAGAAGCAATATAACAAAAATCAACAAAGAAAAGGAGCTACCACTGAATTTTGGATCAAAAAAGCATCTTTAACCTGTACAGAACATGCCAGAAAATTTTCTGTACTGAACATTCAACAAAAACTGAAACTCTTGAATGTCAACCTAAATCTTCTTAAAGAATCAGAGTTCTCTTTCTCGTTGCTTAACAATGTTATAATTTATAAGATTTTGAGATTGAAATCATTTACAATATATGTAGCCAATTTTTTTAAAATCAAGAATTTACAGAAATAAATCTGGTGAGAAGACACATCCTTGTCTTACACCCCTTTCTATCTTTTTATATCTGCCAAACTCATTTCTTATCAATATGCAAGCAGTTTGTTGCCAGTACAGGTTCTTGATTATTCTAATGCCTTTCCTGAATATGTCAACGTTGTCGAGTGTGTCTATCAGGTATTTGGGGCATACTTTGTTGGATGTCTTTGCGTAGTCTATGAAACACAGGTACACATCCTTTTGCACTTGTATTGCCCTCTCTGATAACATTCTAAGCATAAATATTGCATTCCTTGTTCCAGTGTCTTTGATGAAACTGCACTGTTCTTGTCCTATCTCTGGCCTGATTTTGCTGCATGATTTTAAAGGATATAAATTATTCCCTGTTTTTAGCTTCATAAACATTGGGTTGTATTATAATAAAGGATGTAAATTTTTTTGAAATCAAGAATTTACAGAAAAAACTTCCCCTAAAGATTTTTGTCTGCATTGTAGCCATAATTTATGCCTTTTTATACAATAAGGCCATAAATAAAAAAAATGCTAGAAATAAACCTGCAATTATAATCAATTCTGATTAGTGCAACTGATTCACCTGTATGAAAAAAACATTTATGTTGCAGTGGACTCATTTTATGCATCTAAGAGTTAACCCATTTCAACCCAGTGTCCTCATTTGAGGACAACATAAAACAACTGTAAAAAATAATGGGTATAAATCATTATATAAAACCATTATTATATACAGGTAGTGAGGACATATTGATTCATCAATAAAATTATCTTTTCAAATATTGCCTGGTTAGAAGAAAAATTATTGTTATTTGTAAATGAATTTAATGTTCTAAAACCTGAGGACACTGGGATTGTAAAGAACTAGTTCTTTATTTCTGTATCCTTAAGACAATATAAATTACTTTTTGTCTAATTTCTAAATTGCAAAGCTGCACCATGCAATTTCAAGATCATTCAAATTAATACACTCACAGGTAAAAGCATATTTAAATAAAACTGAATTTATTACTTTCCTTTTAGAAGTTCATTGGTTGATTCCATCAAGTGAATTTATGGCATGCAAGATGTAATTATAGTCAGATTTTAAAGAAATACAACTCATCATTATAAGAAAGGTTTTTCTTGTTTTGTTAAATTTTCTTCAGTTATCAGCAAATTTGAATTTTTTAAATGAGTTATTCTTTGAATTTAGAGACAAGAATTTTCAATATATTATGATTTAGTTAAACCATTGTTTGAATAAAAATTTGAATCAGTTAAATGTATTTATCTAATCAGAGTGGAAAACAAGTATGAGCACCACCTGATTGGTATTCTGGATACAGCCAAAGTAATAGACACCTGAAGATGGCCTGTGTGTACTTGGCCAAAACATCCTGTTTCTAACAAACAATCAAGGATGCAAGAATTAGTTTGAACAAGTCAAAGTATTATTGTTATTCCACAATTTTTATTTATTTTTTTTATAATCATATCGCTCCAAGCAAGGTATTTTACTGTCACTGTTTTGCAAGGGGGGTTACATAGGAGGAAAGTTATGAGAAAGAGTGACAGGTTATAGGGGGGTGTCAAGAAGTGGGTAAGAGAAGGATGAGAATACTGATGAGAGTGGAGTGGACAGAGAAAGGAGCATGAGAGAGGATGCAGGTTAGTGAGGTTAGTGAGATAGGAAATGACTATTGGCTTAACATTTAAATTCTTGGAGATTGTAGCTGTCAGAGAAGTAAGTAAATGGAAGGAAATTCCACAAACGGGAAGTGTGAGAAAAGAAGCAGCTGGAGTAGAATTTGCATTTACATTTTATTCGTTTCACTGTAAAAGGGTGGGACCTAGCTGCTAATCTTGTGGAATGATTAATGAAAGTTTTTGCTTTTAACTTTACGATTTGACCAAAGTATATGACAAATTTGGCTACAATTACTTTCCTTTGTTCTAGAAAAGGAACATCAGTTGTTTTTGCAAATGCTTTGCTAGTCAGTCTGAATAAAAAAAATGTATCAAACAAAACAATTGTAAGAAGGAGAATATGCCTGAAGAAGAACTTCTTGAATAATTGTCAATGTTTCTGCTGACTCCGAAAAGAATTACAAGGACAGATTAGGATAAATTTAGTTTCTTTTATTCACAGATCCACCATGCTATATACGCAGAGGAAAATCATCCCAATTCCTTTCATATTCTGTTGGCAAGAAGCAAATTGCATTTAGGCAGCTTTTTCCCAAGACTCTTATTTTATGAGACAGACTCTTGAGAGGATGCTTCCATAATCACAACAATCTTTAACCTTTAGCGCCAACCATTATCTATTTTTCATATTCTCCTAATCTGTACTTATTTCCGCCATTTATGCCTATACAACACTCTCATTAATTAATTATCTACCTTGAATTGCTCTTCTCTCTGTACTGGGTGAACATTCAGCAAAAAGATCTCAAATCCAATTTTCTGTTTCTAGTTCCATCACGATTCATCCTAGTTTTATGGATTAGTTAACAGAAATACTAGAGGCAATCAACCTACTTTTATGAAACTCACAATGAGAAATCCATTCACTCACAATGACCTGTGAGACAAGCATGTAAATTGTTATTTTTTTGGCAGGTGTTTTTACCTCAAAATAAAATTTGTTCAAGGCCACTTTTATAGAGCATCCAGTGAGGAATGAATCCACTTGGCTTATGAGACTATTTCACTTACCCATACCTGGTTCATAGAAGATAGATGGAGAGATAGTGAGTACATAGGAATACATAACGAGTAGCAAAACAGAAAAAGAAAAGAAAAAAAGGAAAGCTGCTGTAACCATTACTAGTTATGAAATTAAACAATGTTACATAAGAATTTTTTACTTTTTCAAGTTTTTTCCACTTTGTTACTTATCTGCCCAACATGTTCATTAGATGTATTTCTTTCTTGCAAAGAAAGAACATCTTTAGATGTCGATCTAAAATTTAAAACAGATTTATATTCCTTCTTAATTCTTAGGCTAACTTGAATTTTTCTTGAGGAAGACAGGGTGGGAATGCACAATGGCACAAAGATACCCAGTGAGTAGTAGTATTCTTATTTAATAAATAACAAAAATACTTTCTAGTACCAGTTATTTAGTACCTTATTTAAAAAAAAAAAAAATTGTTCCATAAACAAGTCAATATTCAAAGTTTAGCCAGGTAAATAGGCTTGGTAGTGAATCCTTAACTTACCTGAGCCTTCAATTCATAAAGAACTTCATTGCTGGGAGTCAATTGGATTGCTTCATCCCACTTTTTAATGGCTTCCCAATATCTGAAACAAGACAAACAAATAAATCCTTAATATGGAATTAAAGATGGTCATTCTAAAAAATGCTTAAGTTTAGCACATTTGGGGGCAGCCAATGAGGATTGAGGTAGTCCTTGATTTACAGGTATACCTCACCTTATATCAGTACTTTGTTCCAGGAAAGGAGACTTAAGTCGAAAAATGACTTAAATTGAAAAACGACTGTAGTCGAATTTACCTGTCATTAAGATAAACCACAAATAACCATTGCCAGTTCTGTATTTTATTTATAAATGCATTTTTAATTATATATGGTCAATAAGAATCTATTTTAAGCTTGGAAACAAATAAATTTTAGTTTTTAATAGAGTCCAGAAAAAAGTAATCTAAATTTATGAATACATATTGTACATATGAAGATAGGGAGCAGTAGGGTATAATGATGAGGAAATACGTGTGTATATTTTAATGACACAAGATAAGCCATTTATTTACAAATTTACACAGTTGCAATTGTCAGTAGCTTATTTCAAGACAAGTAATCACACATTGAAGTTTGTGGATTTGGTAAACAGCCAAAAGGGAAAATGTTCATATTAAATTATCAGATACTAAATAAATTTCCAAAAATTGTTTTTCACACTAAAGTATTACAGTTGAATTCAAAATAATCAAAGGTTTCCAAAATGATTAAAACAAATTGAGAGAGTTCCTTTTTCACATAAAAGTATTACGGTTGAATTCAGTATAAAAGATGTATTTTTAGGTACTTAGCTTCAACCACTGAAAAAGAGTCCTTGATATTCTCAATTGTTATTAGAGGCTGATAATGTATCAGTGTGAAATTTGACACTGGTGATATTCCGATGTGTGTTCTCTGCTTTTCTCTCTCTCTCCTGTTTCTCTGATTTCAACTAACTCTGACCGATCGGGCAGATTAATAAATAGGCCAGTCGAGTCATATGGTTGGATCAAATGCAAACTCTTTTTTGAGCGGGAAGAAACATAACATGGGTCATTGAAAGTTCAGTTTGTTATTTTTTGTAAATCACTCTTTTCATTGGTTAGAAAATAAATTCACACTTGCAATCTTTTTTTTATTGGTCAAAATATATTTTCCCACTTTGCGAGTTTCCAAACCATAAAGAAAAGAAAGTTATTTTTATTTCATATTCACCACACATACATAGTTGCAGATATAGGTGTTTACAATAGTAGATATTGAAACTACCGTTGAAAAT
Organism: Ascarosepion bandense; assembly: GCA_037127315.1. NCBI lineage: Eukaryota > Metazoa > Mollusca > Cephalopoda > Sepiida > Sepiidae > Ascarosepion > Ascarosepion bandense. Next base: position 1,957,958 of record JBBBDQ010001236.1, on the reverse strand, counting down.
GCCAATATTGAGCTCTTAAAGACCACTTAATAAGACAACAACACAGAGTCACAGATGTTTTCATATTTCATTCTCTAGGATTCATGATGATTATATTAATATTTACTGTAAATGTATGTATTTTAATATGATTTTATATACTTTTACTTTTATTCATTGTACAGTAACTTAATTTTATGTGATTTTAATGCGTTTCTAGTGATATTAAGACTTCAATATTTGTGTTGGACAGATGCAAAGTCGAATAAAATGACTTAAACTTTATTTTATTTTTCCATATATTTTTTGGACATATTGTCGAGAACAACGTAACTCGAGATGATGCATCCTGAGGTTACCTGTATTTAAAGACACTGACCACTTAAAGTATACTTGCCCAATGGTGAACCATACAATATATCTTGAGTTTTTCTTATCATTTACAGAAGGCCATTATCTGCACTCTTGGCAATAAGTTTTAAGAAGTTTAACATGTTCGAAAGGTTTTTATTTACACTGTTGCTAACAACATCTGTATTGACCAAAATGCTTTAGTTTTTCAAATTACATGACTGCATTTTATTCAGAACCAATCTCGTATTTTTATAGTTCAAAGGTGAGTTTTATTTGCACCTTTTCCTTTAGCATCCAAACATGAAGATGGATGACTAACAAAACAACTCTCAATAATATTGTGAAAAACCAGATAGATTTTAAATTTGAGAAAACAGAAAATACATTTTTAAAAGATAACTCCTGTCTTTTTTTAAAAAAAAAAATTCAAACACATTGTTATTGGTCAATGACTAACTCTAAAAAGAAAAAGAAAATACTGCATATAATGTACTGCTATCATGAATGGGTAGCTGATCACCAAAGACTTTGACTTCTTCTTGGGAGGTAAAATGAGGGGAGTGAGAGCTCAAAAATTACCTTTATCAAATGAGTTTTATCAGACAAAGAAGTTTTTAAAATTCAGAGTGAATTCAAACTGCACAAATATTGGTAGCTTTGTGTCAGACCAGTTAAGCTTAGTAAATGTCAACAACACAATAAACATAAAATGATCATAAAAGCCACATATTTATAAATAATATTTGTAAAATTTAATGATTGTTAGCTGACAATATCGTTGTGCAGTCAGAGGTGCAATGTTCAATCACAAGTCAGGATACTGAATATTGATTTTTTTTAAGTAAGCAGGTCATCTTCATTTGCAAGATTGGTAGAGTACAATCTTCCTCTGCTATATTTCTCCAATTTTTTTTTTTTATCATTTCACCTCGAGCAAGGCAGAAATACCACTGATGAGCGGGGGGGCTACATAACTGTAAAAAGATTAATTAGAAAAGAGTGAGGAGTACAAACTAGTTAGAAAGGAGCAATAGAAAGCTGAGAATGCAGGTGCGATGACAGATACATAGGTGGAGAGAAAGGGAAGGATATACAGGGGTGGGGAGAGAGCTAGAGTCCAGTGGTTAATAGATGAGTATTGACATTGCATTTAAATTTCTGGAAGTTGTAGTCGTCAGGAAAGCAAGAATGTGGGAGCGAGTTCCACAGGCGAGAAGTGTGAGAGAAAAAGCTCCAGGAGTAGAATTGTCGTCTGCATTTGGCTAACCTGACTGTGAATGGGTGGGACCCAGTTGCCAGTCTGGTTGCATGAGTAAACACCTATTGAGGAGGCACCAGTGACTTAAGTTCGTTGGAGCAGAAACCATGAAAGTATTTATAGAACAGACAAAGGGAGGCCACATTTCGATGGTGGGGAAGTGGCTGCAGTCGAGCCGCCAGATCAGTACCTATCACATTACAGACTCTCCTTTGGAGCCTGTCGAGAACACTGAGGAGAACGGCAGAGGCGACTGACCATAAATGGCAGCAGTACTCCATGCACGGACGAATGGTTGAATTGTATATATGCAGGATGGATTCAGGCGGAAAAAACATCCTGGATCGACATAGTGACCCAACCTTCTTAGCAGTAGATTTAGCTATGGATTCAATATAGTGATTCCATTTGAGGTCTGAGGAGAGGGTAAGGCTGAGGAGGCGTAGTGTATTGCTCTCAGGGAGAATCGCTTGGTCCATACTTATGGGAGAATTTGCTTGGTATTTGGATAAACAAGAAATTGTTTTGTTCTGGGGACATTTTTGAAAATTTAAAAAAAATTTAAACACAGAAATAAATACTGCTTCATTTTTAACATCTTAAGAAAAATAAATACAAATTTTGTATTTTAATGTTGTGTGAATTTCATAAAATTCTTTAACTGAAATTTGTGCAGCTTCCTATTTTATGTTAAAATATTTGTAAAGCAAACATTCATATTTACAGTTAAGAAAACTTAGATTAGAATTTTTAGTTATTTCATTTTATAATTTTGTGCATAAATGAATAGCTTGTTCTAATTGTTTACAAGTATTTTAATAAATAGTATCTCCCTTCCATAGTGACTGTTATACCTAGTGCATTATATATATATATATATATATATATATTATTTAGAACTAGAATAAAAAAAATAAAAAATATCCAAATATTGGACAATTTTTGTCTTTATTTTCACCCGAACTTAAAGCCAAAATATGATGTTTAGAACGACTCATGATTATTGATGCATGTTTCATTAAATAATATAGACAAGTTTTGTCGATTTATTTTATGTAAATGTTTTTCATATCGTCGGATAAGCTTAATAGCATTATTGTTGAAAGAGGAAAAAAATCAAAATATTGATACATGTTTTTATTTAATCCTTTCTGAGCTTTCGGCTTACATCAGCCATTATCAAAGATGAAAACAGTGTTGATTGTAATGGGTAGTTTGCGGACGAATGATAGTAGTAGTCGTCTATTTTGTTTGTATGGAAGAATTTCAAAGCAACGGTGAAACGTGCATGCATGCTGGAAGCCAAAATTGCACTTGTCTATATTATTTAATGAAATTAAATTTATCTTCTATTTGTTAAGTAATTGTTGAGTAACGTTTGGAAGTTTACCATTGAATTTATTTTCATTAATGGGGCAAAGGTAGTATTGTTTTTTAAAAAGAAATAAAAATGTAAACATATCTTAAAGAGTTTTCAATTCATTTGAAAAAAATCATGTCTTATCAATAAACAAATCTTGAATTGTTGTTGTGAAGTTGAAGCTCATCATTAATTAAACTGATTAACAATTGTTTTAAAAACATTGAGATTACTTTGCCATCATTTTATTTGAATTTTAATTTATTTACTATCAATAAAAATATCTTATATTTAAATTTTTTTGCAGATTTGAATTGACCCACAATATATCTTTTTTGTTTGTATTTTCCTCAGTTTATCTTGATTACATTTCTTTATTTCTCTTTAACGTCCTATCAACAAAAATACAATTATTTATTTACAACTTAGATATATTGTTAAGATCTTGGTAGAAGCTATAACAGAAATACAGTTCACAACGACTTGCAGTAAATGTTTATTATATAATAAAAACAGTGGAGAGAGTAGAGTAAGTTTATTTTCAAGAATAAAGAGTTACGATTATGCAAGTAAAAGGGAATTAATCAACAGTAGCTTCTATAAGGGTCATCTCCCCTTTACTGCAAGTTTACGAATTTGTTTAATTTATAAACTGATGAGCTAAAGCATTTTAACTAGTGAACTATATTAAAAATATCTCATAAAAACTGCACATATTACAGATAATTTGGCCTTTAGTACTTTATTTTGATGTAGTTATGGCACGAATAAAGATCTTAATGTCTTTGTCAAAGGACAAATTTTTATAGCCTGTAAACTAGGACTGGGCATTTCCAACACAGTCAGTTAAGTGCCATATGCGATACATGCTTTGGGCGATTACGTCTTGAAAGAGAAATGACCGACTGGGCAGAAGATTATCCTGCAGTAGGTTGCTATTGCTTTCTGCGGTAGACTGATTGTCAGCCAAGGCTATAGAACTCAATCTGTCCTATTATTTAACCCATAACTAGAGGGAAGAGATGGATTAATACCTTTCTTAAGGGTATTTGTGCATAAGTGAATGCAAGGAATTAAACTGTAATTTGAACTCGGTTCCCCAATTTGTTGCTTCGAACAGATATCCACTGCACCACAATGCACATTCTTTTCCAACAGAGTCAGTCAGTTAGTAAAGTGCCATATGTGATACATGCTTGGGCGATCATGTCTCGAAAGAGACATGACTGACTGGGCAGAAGATTATCCTGCAGTAGGTTGCCATTGCTTTCTGCGGTAGACTGGTTGCTGACCAAGGCTATAGAACCCAATCTGTCCTGTTATTTAACCCATAACTGAAGAGAAGAGACGGATTAATACCTTTCCCAAGGGTATTTGCATGTAAGTGAATGCAATTCAACTGGAATTCGAACTCGGTTCCCAGATTTTTCGTTCCAAGCTGATACCCACTGCACCATAACGCACATTCTTTCAACATAGCATAGCTCAAAAAAATCGTTTATGTCCAGCTATAGTGGGTATCTGTCAGTAATTGTACAAGAAAGAAAAATTGTAAGCCACTAACAAGTCATTGAAGAGACAAGATTTGTTGATGTAAGAAGTGAATGGAGTTTTTTTTGCCAAGTATGAGCCAACAGAAGAGCACAAATTGCAGTCAAGGTTAAAGGCGAAATGTGTCATAACATACAGTACATTATTTCATATTGCATGCAGGAAGCCACAGACCGATTAAGGGAAGCAGTGTTAACCAATGCCAATCACTGTAAACATCTGAACTAGAATGTCACCTGGTTTAATGAATAACACTTTTTTTCTGAATAAGTTAAATGGTAGTGTATATGTGCATCATTATCCTGGGGAAGTAATAGTGTTAAGTTGCACTGTGGTAAAGCAATGAAGGAAATGTGATGGTTTGGGACTTCATAGCAACAGTCTTTGAAGATAGCAGTTACATTTTTCCACAGCACAATACACACAGCTTTTGTTATTTGGGAATGGTTTTAAAAACACAAAGACCTCAATGTGTTGCCCTGACCACCAAGTGTTTCAGATCTAAATTGCAGTAAACACTTATGGGATGTGCAAGTGCATAAACAACTAGTTTAATCTGTAAATACTTCACTACCATATTGCATAAGGAAATCTTTAAAAGTTTTGTAGAGATCACACTTAATTGGTTAAGAGTTGTTTTGAAGATACATGCTTGGGGGATCATGTCTGGAAAGAGACATGACTGACTGGGCAGGAGATTATCCTGCAGTAGGTTGCCATTGCTTTTTGCAGTAGACTGGTTGCCAGCCAAGGATATAGAACCCAATCTGTCCTGTTATTTAACCCATAACTGGAGGGATGGGCGATCATGTCTCGAAAGAGAAATAACTGACTGGGTAGAAGATTATCCTGCAGTTGGTTGCCATTGCTTTCTGCGGTAGAATGGTTGCCAGCCAAGGCTATAGAACCCAATCTTTCCTGTTATTTAACTCGTAACTGGAAGGAATAGATGGATTAATACCTTTTCCAAGGGTATTTGCATGTAAGTGAATGCCAGGAATTTAAATGAAATTCGAACTCAGCTTCCCGATTTCTCGTTTCGAGCTGATATTCACTGCACCACAATGCACATATATGGATTATTAACACCTTATTTGGCAGGTGTTCATGATATTTTGACTCAGCAGTGAAGAGATTAACTCAAATGTCAAGATTTAAACTCACTTATTCTTAACATATAAAACTCAACAAATACACTTTACTATTAATAATTTATCAGTCCTTGAATATCAAACTAAAACGTCTTTAATTTAAAACAAGTTAACTTGGATATTGTGAAATTTACTTCAGTGTTAAGTGCCATATGTGATACATAGTGGGCGATCATGTCTCAAAAGAGACAAGACTGACTGAGAAGAAGATTTTCTTACAATAGGTTGCTATTACTGTCTGTGGTATACTGGTTGCCAGCCAAAGCTATAGAACCCAATACACCTTTCCCAATGGTACTTTCACATAATTGAATGCAATGAATTCAACCGGAATTTGAACTAATCTCTTCGATTTCTCATTCTGAGGTGATATCCATCTCACCATCCAACTGAAAAACTATAAAATGTTCACAAATCTTTCTTTCCCCAAAGTGATTTTACAAATTCTACCCATTTTGATTGAGAGATATCTGTGTTGTTACAATCTAAACTTATTTATAAATGGAACTTTATCTGTGTGTGTGTGTGTGTCTGTTACCTATAGACTCCGAAATGGCTGAACTGATTTTCTTAAAAATTTTCACAGTTGTACTATAAACGTCTGCGAGTGTTCTTAGCTAGGTTTTGTGTTGAGGTACCCCTGATAAATATCGAAAATTGGAAAAATCGGGTTATAGAAGGAGTGGTCCGATTTTAATTAAATTTGATACACTCATAGACAAAGACATAAGAAACGATATTCAGAAGTTTCAAGGTTGCAGTTCTTACAATAGTGCAGAAAATTTGATATTGATACCAGGAAATCAAAATTTGACTTACATCCATTCATTTTTCTTTCAGACTACGGTTTCACTTTTTTTTAGTTTTTCGTGCCAACGTCCAAAGAGTCTGAGCTCCAGGACCATGGATTAGTTTTAAAGCTTTCATTACACCCGAGCAATGCCAGGCTATACTGCTAGTAGTGAATAAATGAAGAGTGGAAAGAATTTGATTTCTTTTTTGTCTTTACCACTTTTCAAGATTCTCCTAAGCAACATCCTTGAAAGAAAAAAATGCTTCAGAATTGCAATACAAACATTCTATATTCTGAGTTAGATGTTTTCGAATTTCAAAGACATTTTAAATATTTACTAACATGTAAATCAAATAATTGGCTTTGAAGTTTGTGGCATAGAGCAAAGATATTTGATTGATTTGAAAGTAGTTGTATAGTGGTGTGGAGGCTTAGGAGTAATGAAAGATGATGACAAGGATATACACAGGTAATTTTAACAAAACAAGATAAGGAATTTAGTTCTTGTTGTGCATTGCTGCCATGTCTCTGCAGACCTGTCGATATGTAGTGATTCACCTCTTTGTGCTGGTATTGTTTTATCAATATTCAGTATCTTCACTATTTCTACTACTGTTTATGGAAACATTGCTATTCACATCTTCTGCAGCTGTAATAGTGAAGTACTTATTATTGTGGTTAATTACTTTATATGGACATATGTGCTTACAAAAATTTTCAAACTCTGTCAGCCTTAAGCCATATAAATTTATAATTGTTTAGGTCCTTCAGTTCATGTGTAATATTCCTTTTTATTCGACCACATACACCATAGTTTACAAGATCTTGCACACTGGTTGTGTTGATATGGGTTTACAGTAGATTGTAATTCCTACTACAACAGTATATATCTTTCTTTGTTTGAACCTGCTGAACAAGATTGAGGCCTTCTTACTAAAATATAGCAGTAGATGACCAGCCATCTGCCCAAGTCTTTCCGTTTCTAAATCTGTTTGTGCTGCCAGGACTAGTCTTATGTTTGTTATGGTTTATAAAATGGCGAGTGTGCTAAAAATAGAAAAAGATAGACACACTGACACCAAGAAGTCAAAATTGGGCGGCAAAACAAGGTAACGGTTGCTTTTGGTAGGAGTAGCAGTAAGAAGTAGGAGTGAAGGACAGTAGTTTGGTAGGAGATATGAAAAGAGGAAAACGCTGTCAGTTGGCTACAAGAGTCCAGAAGGGATATGCGCGTTGACTACTATCCTCCCAGAGTGAAGAGAATTCAGCTAGACTGCTCCTGTATCCACACACTAAAATTAACGGTTGTTAACTTGATGTAAAACCTAAAGTTTTATATAAAAAAAAATAAACGACATTAATTCAAGTTTGTGTTATCTTCTAATTATACAAAACCAAGCAACACAACATGTTAATCAACACTGTTTGTATGAATTTGTGTTGTATAATATCACTGCTCACTCCAATTTTTGTTGCTAATGCTATCAGTTCATTTCTGTGGATGCTTGGTTCACCTCCTGTTTGTTGCAGACATGTTCACTTGTGGTGAATGCAGTAGGAATAGATATGTGTTTCTTTTCATGTCAAGGGTTACCAGTTTATCGTGGCATGGAGATTTGGGGTTAAAATAGACAGTTGATTTACCCACACCAAGAAGGTTAATGAAGAACGATAATGATGAGGAAACACACGGGTAATTTTAACAAAACAAGATAAGGAATTTATTCACAAATTTACACACTTGAAGTAGTGTCAATAGTGTCAGTAGCTCATTTTAGGAAAATAAATCAGAATTCTTAAAGTTTGTGAAGAATTCTTAAAGTTTCATGAAGAGGAAATGTTCATATAATGAGATTAAATCTTTTTTTTTTTTTTTTAATCATCTCACCCCAAGCAAGGCATTCCACTGCCACTATTGCGCATGGGGATACATAGGGGAAGGTAAAGAGAAGGAGTGGTCAGACATAGGGAATGTCAGGAGGAAGGAGACAGATGAGTAAGGATACCGAGGATGAGGGTTGGGCAGGTGGGAAGAGTGTTTGATAGAATGGGAGCAGGTTAGTGTGTTAGGAGGTGTCTATTGACCTTACATTTAAACTCCTGGAGATTGTAGCCGTCGGGGAAGCAATCGTGTGGAAGAGAACTCCACAGTCGGGAAGTGCGAGGAAAGAAACTGTTGGAGTAGAAGTTACGGTTGCATTTTATCGGTTTCACTGTAAAAGGGTGGGATCTAGTTACTCTAGTATCTCGTGCAAATTCGAGAAGGAAGTTATTTATTTCACACTAACTACAATTGAGACAAGCAAAGTTTCAACATCAGTTAATATTTTTACCTTTTTGGATATATCTTGGAGTAGAAATTACTAAGTAAACACCAGAAACAGATAACAAAAAAGAAAAAAATAATATTTGCATAAGTGCATATAAAATAAAGTTTAATGGCCATTGTTAAAAGAAAAAGTTACAGAAAGAAAAATGATAAAAAAAAACAAAAACACCATTTTCGTTTTATTAAAAAAAAAAAAAAAGATTATTTAAAATCCTATTTCCATACACGTCAAATAACTTAATCTTCTTAAAAGATTTTACTTTTTTTAGTGTTTGCTTGGCAATATCATTATTAAAATCTAGAAATGGTAATAAAATTTAAAAAAAATAGAAACAAGAGGACCCTTTCTAGTGATATTGAAATCGTGATTTCTGTCGTGGACATTGCCCGTGAATTTTTTTTATTATGAAATTAAATGTTTTTTTTTTCAGTATGTGAAAGTTGTTTGGTACACAATTTTCACTTGCTGTTTGAGTAAAGCAGAATTTTATCGAGTTTGTAATTGAAATGTTGTTTTTTTAAAATAAACAATTGACTGAGTGTGATTTTTAGCGAAGAAAACAAAAAAACAAAGAAAGAGAAAAGAAACACTTATTGCCCATTACTAGACTCGAACCTAAGTCAACCAACAAAACATGGCTGGTTTAAGAAAGAGAGACATCGCTATCTTTCATTACGATGACTCATCGCAACTGAACCCTAAACAAATGTCGTTTTCTGCATAAAAATAAAGATGCTTAAATTTAAATGATATTTATTTTGACTATCAATTTTTTTTTACCTGTAAACAAATAGAATCAGGTAATATTTTTGAAAAGAAAATGCCATTAAAATTTCCCCCCACCACCACAAAAAACCCAAATCAACATTTAAAAATCTTTTGTTCCCAAAATTGCAGGGTTGAAAATTGTGCCGACTCCTTTTTTTAAAGTTGAGCCTTTTTGTTAAAATCACTAAATAAGAGTTAAGACTAAGAAAAGATTATTATTTTTCACATAAAAAATAAAATTTAAAATGTTATGGTTTCTTTAAAATTTCCTTTATTTTTTTAAATTTTTATTGATGTTGTTTTGTAACGTTAACTCAATCAATATTCGAATGATTTTATTTATACAGAAATTATAAAAATTAAAAAATTAATCTCGAAATATCTTAGTGGTGTAAATTTGCTCAAATTGATAAGGAAGAAAACAAAAAGGTTTGAAATGTTTCATTTAAAGAAACTTAAATAAAAAAAAATAATAAAAAATAACAAAAAAGAGACTAAAAACAACAATGAAAAAATAAACATTAAGGAGAAAATGACAAACAAAACCAAAAAAAAAAAAATTAAAGAAAGTTTAATTACTGAAAATAAATTAAAAAAGGTATCAACAAATTCAAATATGAAAAAGATTATGATATTTACAATTTACCTTTCTGCTTCACATAAGGTGTTGCCTTCTTGTCTGAGACGATCACTTTTACAAACAGTATCTTCGAGAAGATTTCCTGTCCCAAACTTTCGCTTTGGGGCGAGGGTCAACCAATCTATTTGGCCATCATCAATTTCATCTTCATCTTCTTCGGCATCGGCTTGAAAAGCGGCGGAGGCAGTGCGCGATATTTTCTCACCAATTTTTCGCTTCCATCCAAACGACGTCATTGTTTTAATGGAAGCAAAGACCAGAAAAAAAAAAAAAAGGTCGGGGATCTGATGATGATCCCTTCGGATTTTTTCTTTCTATATTTTCTACAATGATAATAACATTAACAATAACAACAATATAGTAGTTCTACAGTTAAGGAAAAAAAATCTATTCTAGATCTGGTAAAAAAAAAAAAATTCAGTTTCATTTAAGAAGATGTTCTTTTAGAAGAATACAAACGAACAATATACAATGTTTTCTTGTGTTTTTTCTTTGATCCCGTTAAAAAAACATTTGGACCAGTTCTTAATTCCATTGTCGCAACATTTGCCTAGCTGGTCGGCCCAAATGGTAGTCGACACAACTCGGACATTATTTTTTACACCTTTTTTCTTTATTTCATGGTTAAGCATCAACTCAGATAAATAGAGGGATTACATATCCTTTACCAATGTTAATAATGAAAAGCAATTACTGATAGGATTATTTTGAAATTTAAGTCGGAATGAATAAATTTATGGACAAAACTCCGGTACTTATTTTAGTGTGCAACTCATGTTGGTCACCGCTTTTTCAAAAGTCACGTGATTCCGTGAATTTGTCAACTGCGATAAACAAGGCATCTTTATTTATCTGTCGAGAAAAAACATTAACTTAAGCTAATTATTAAGAACTTTGCACAAGACTCGCAGCGAATTTTTATAAAATATATTTAGTAAAAAATAATTTCATTTATTAAAAAATATTTATAATTTTTAAGTTTAACTTTAACCAAAAAATGTTTTTGTTATTGTTTATTATAATTTTTAAAAATAAATAATTACATTTCGCATGATTAGCGGAAGTCGAAAATAATCGTCTGCTTTGATTTTTATGCCGAAAAAATGGGATAAAAACTGAAAATCAACAAATAAGGACGAAAGAAATTGACTAAAAAAACAAAGTTGTAAAAGGTTCTTTCTGGCCCTTCAAGTTCAAGGTAACAACAATACTTATTTTTTTAGTTTTTTGCCTAAAAGAAAAAATCACAACGCTTGGGTCGCTTTAATGAATCTTCCTAACCTGACAAATAAAAAAATTAAATAAAGGAAAATAAAATACAGCTTCTGCTGACTAGATTCCGATGGCATCCCATTTTTTTTGTGTGTAAGATTTTTTTTGTAACCACAAAAAAATTAAAAACCAAGAGAAAGATTCTGTTGTATGAAGTGGAAAATAAATATAGAAGATTAACTATTTTTTTGTATTTGTTCTTCAATTTTAGGACAAATACACAAATAAATAAATAAATAAATTTAAAAATGAAAGATTTATTTATTTTTACGTTGAATTTTTCATTGAAGTGATTGACTACTTGGAGTTAAATAAAATTACTTTTTAATTTTTATTTATTTTATTGATTCCCAATACAATCAATTCATGGAAAATCGGGCGACTGAAATTGCTGGCAATGGCACTTAAACATATTTTTTCATTTTATACCAGTAATTTGTGGTGACGAACATCGTTTTTTATTGCTACTCAGTCACATTTCTAAAAGTGAGTCTAACACTATTTAACAGCCTTTCAAAATAAATAAAAAAGAGGAATTTATAGTGTATTATTTTTAAAAAATTTACAAGTATATAAAAACGTTTTTTAATCGATGAGATGAATGATTGTATTTGCAGTGTCTTTTAAAAAGACTCTTTTTTTATGAATAAGTTCATGTCCTTTTTCTTTTTTGAACGTCCAGATATTTTTTTTAATTTGCATTAAAAGACAACGGAAAGAACAGAACCATGATTCAATAGAATGTTCGATCTTTGCGTATAGCTCATCGGAATCAGTGGTAGGTATTCGAACTTAAAGTGGCCAAAACTTTGCATGGGTAACCCTTCTTCTGACTTGACTCGTTATTAACTTACTTAAGTTTGTAAATAAGCATGGAGACTACAGAGAAGTATGAAGAAGTATTCCCTTTAGTGATTGGTTGATATGCCCACTAGTTTGACCAATCAAAAAGTGCTAAAATTATTTTTAAAATTTTACTTTCTGAACGGAATGAATGAAATAAGGAAAGAAGTGAATGAAGAAAGTAAGTTGCTCCTTAAGATAAATTTTTATTTATGCTGAATTTCATTTCGTAGTCATTTTTAGAAATATTTTCATTTGTTTGAATCGGAAACTCGTTAAAAATATGCATTTTGCTTCGTGACTAGTTCTTTCCTATCTGATTTTGATACGCGACGTTTTTTAAGAATGAACATTGAACACTATGATAATTCAATTCACCCTTTTTTTAAAAAATTAATTCTTGTATTTTTTTTCTCTTTGCATTAGCCAAATAGCTGTCATTTCAACTTTCAAAATGAGAATAAGATCATATCACCTTAAATTCAATCTGAGTCTACTTTTTATTTTTTTTATTTTGATTGTACAAGTTCATTTCAGCACCAAAATTGCAGTGATAAATAAATAATTAAGATTAAGTAATTATGTCAATTAAAACTATTATTTGATTTATTAATCTAGTTTTGTGTTTGAATCCCTTTTCTCATTAAATAAACTAAACACGATGAAAGTGGGGTGACTAATATTTTTGTCTTTGTCGCTTAATTTTATTTCAATAATTGTTTTTAAAATGCTCTCTTTCCTCATAAAAAGATTTTAAATTAAAGATTTCACTGACTTCATTTAGAGAATGAAAATTATGTATTTTGTGTAAAATGTAAGACCTTAGGATATATTTTTATAAATTGTTTCAGTATTTTCTATGTAGATTTTTTAGTTTTATGAGTAGAAATTTTAAAATTTTACATGAAAAATTTCTTTTCAAAAACAATGCTTTTCAAGACGTACGTTCCAACCAATTATTCCTCATATGCTTGTTAGCTTGTTGCTTCCATTGTTGTTTACCCTTAGAAAACCGAGTCTCTCCTATTTGTGCTGTGCTTTTATTTATTTATTTTTTTTCTTAATTTTAGGTGTAGGGGTTCTTTTTACGTGCGGTCAGTGCAATGTCCTTAGAGTGTCAAACACTTACAGGTTGGGTGTCCATCCAAGAACTTTCACCCCTGGGTTGTATAAACAAAAAAGTACAATATAAAAATATCCAGCTAAGTTTGGGCCGAGATGAATACAACGAAATTATTTTACGTTTGGACTTTGGCAAGAGCGACAAGAAATACATGTTAAGAGAGATTCAAATCTTCAAAAAATTTGTCAAGGATGGCAAAGCCACGGTGAAGATGCCCGACCGAAATATTCAGTTGATGTTGTCCAATTGTCCACCAGATAAATTGATTCTTTTTCTGAAGACAATGGCTACAAAACTACAATGCAAGAAAAAAACTGGCTTTACGAGTGACCGTGAAAAATTACGAGCTTGTATTCAAAGGACTTTCCAGGTAAAAGTTAAAAAATTAATGATGTAAATTTCTTTTTTTTCATTCCCGGCCAAGTTATTTAAAATCTTTTAATAAAGCAAAACAAAAAGTTGGACTCTTTTTTTAAACTTTAAAAAAGCGTCCAACTTTTATCTTTAAAATTTAAAGATAATGTTTAAAAATATTCTTAATCTTATTCTTAACAAATACATCAGCAAATAATTTTTAGTTAAGTTAAAAACTAAAATGTTTTATCATTTGAGAATGCTTCTTTTATGTCATTAATTAAAAAAAAAAATTATCATTAATTTAAAATTTAATATCTTCATTTTGTTTTATTTGCATCAGTTCTTGGTGAAATTTGTTGTTGTGTACGCCCCCCCCCAATTGTTCATCATAAATTAAATATGAACTTTCCTCAGTTTGATTAGAATTGACAAAATGTTTGCTCTAATTTTCTTAAAGAAAAGTAAATGAAGTTTATTAAATATGAGGATAGGCTAGGAAAATTGAAATTACCATCACTGAAATATAGAAGACTGAGGGGGGGGGGACTTGATAAATGTTTTCAAGATATTCCATTCTACTTATTGGTGTAATAAGAATTTATTCACTATGTCTGACTATTCTAGAACACGTAACAACGAATTAAAAATAATAACCCAGCACAGTAGAACTAATAATTAGACAAAACTTTTTTTGTAATAGTCACAAACTATTGGAATGCACTACCATCACACATAAAATTGGCAAAAACTCTGACGGAATTTAAAAGCCTTATTGAAAAGGATAAGACACTATTAAAATTAAAATATGAGTTTGATTAGAGATGGAAATAATTTATTTTCTCTCCATCTCGGCCATGCCACAACGCTAAGAGAGGGGAGAGGGGATTTAAGAAGGGACACACAGGCCGTGAGGCCTAGAAGTCCTAACCTACCTAACCTAACCTAACTTGTTAGTTTTCTAGAAATTATTGGATGAAATGCACTGTGAAACATCTGAACATTAACAAAGCATTTCTTTCTCATAGGCAAAAATTAAAAATTCTTGATCTTTTGCATTGCTGAGCTACTTAAAAAAAAATGAACGAATTTAAATGAAATTTTAAAATTAGACCCAGTTGAATTCGTTGCATTCACTTATGCACAAATACCCTTGGGGAAAAAGGTATTAATTAATCTGTCTCTTCCCTCCAGTTATCGGTTAAATAATAGGACAGATTGGGTTCTATAACCTTAGCTAGCAACTAGTCTACCGCAGAAACCAATGGCAACCTACTGTGGGATAATCTTCTACCCAGTCAGTCATGTCTCTTTCAAGACATGATCGCCCAAAGCGTGTATCACGTATGGCGCTTAACTGGCTGACTGTGTAGCAGTTATCAATAATTTACATGTGGACTAACAAAAACAAAAAAAGACAGTCATCAGTATGTAAATAAAGATCTGTTTTAGAGAATTACATTAATCATTTCAATGAAAGATGGCTAAAACTAAAAAAAGGTCACTAATCAGTAATATTATCAAAAAAAAAAAAAAAATCTTTCCAGCCAATTTAAATTAGTTTTTGGAATACAGCAAAATATTTTGCTTATTGGAAATATTAATTTTATTAGCTTGCAAATAAAATTAAAATAAAAGCTTCAAGAAAGATAGTTCTTTTTTTTTTAAGAATTCATACTTTCCTTTCTTTTTTTTGTGGAGGTCCCTAAAAGCAGAGAAACAATAATTGTATTTTTAAGCTTTCACCAGATTTTTAATGAAACTTCTTTATGTTACTTTTATCATGTGTGGTACCTTGTTCTTAAACATATGGCTATTTTACCTTTATACATTTGTTTTTTTGTTTTTTTTTGGTCTATTTTGTGGTTATACCGAGCAAACGCGAGGGACTGGATGTTTGCTCTATAACAACCAGAAAGCAAATGAATAAAAAGTCTATGCTCAGGTGTATTTGCGCAGATGTTCCAGTTGAAAAATAAAAGTTAATCAAATATCAAATTTCCATTTCACGAGCCTACGCAAATTTTATTTACCAGCCAATGGGAAGCCCAGAATCAAATACAAGTATGAAATTCCAAACGAGCTGTTTTGATCCAAAAAGCAGATATAAAAAGCAGATACAGACAAGACCCCAGCAGACAGACTGAGGCAGAGATTAAGGAGAAGAATGTAATTAATATCCCCTTAAGTTGAGCGGCTACTACATTCGCCTCCCTTCACCTTGCAGCATTTCTTCACTGTCTCAAAAGTACTTTGGAGTGACTACTTCAAAGACATTCCTCACATACCCCTGCTCCCCACATTCCTAAGCACTAATTATCTTTTTCAGCATTATATTTTCCATGAACATTTAACCTCCGTTGGACTTGTATTCAAGTATTAGTTTAATTGTAAAAACATTAATTGATATGTGTATATATATAAATGTTACTTTCAACTCAATTTGCTTTTCTTGATTTTATAATCATTTTATGACTTATAGTGGGCTGTCTACCACAAGGCCAAATTCCGTTAATCTGCAATTACCCTTCACTACAACGGGAAAAGAATAAATAATCAACCCACTATAATTTAATTACAAGTAAAAAAAAATCTCAATTTTAGTAGATAAATCAAGTTATGGGTGTCCTCATCTTGAAAAAGAAATTTGGTGGAATTTTGTATCTTTAAAACTTGTCCAAAATGAATGAATAGTTATGTAATTTTTTTTTTTTTTTTTTTTTTTTACTCAGGAAATTAGTCCGTTGACTATGAAAGATCTGCGAACAGCCCAAGGTCTTTCCCCAGTTGTAAAAGGTCCTAAATGTTCTCATTCCACCCCAAATGCCAAGAGAAAGTCGACTGATGCCGATAAAGAAAATGTACATCCATCTAAAAAGCAGTGTACATCAGATAAAATTTCTCAGCGAGCTGTTTTGCTTCCAGTGAAGTTAACCAAAGAACAACTGAGAGTTTTGGAAGTTGTCATGCGTGGAGAAAGTTTGTTCTTTACTGGCAGTGCTGGCACAGGCAAATCTTTTCTTTTACGCAGAATCTTGGGTAACTTAATTCTTTATTCCCCCTCCATCTTGTTCTTTGAAATGCATGGAATGGTAAATGCCCTTCATTAATGTAGAAACCCTTGTAAGAGTAAAATTTGCCCATCTCTGTTCAGTAGATACTTCCACTGATGTGAGAAAGTGTTAGATCTCTCCCATATGTGTATACACACACACACACACACACACTGTATATAGGTGCTCCAAAGAAAAGTGATATCTAATGTTTAAAATGCATTTTTAAAAATGAAAAAGTTTTCTCAAAGATTTTTTAGTTTAGTTTTAATTCCAAGCTAATAGATTAAATATATTTCCAATAAGTAAAATACTTTGCTGTGAAAATGCTAATATTGTTCATATTGAAAAATCTGTCAACACAGTGTGATTCTCTCAAGAAATTTTTCAAAAATAAGATATACTTTGCTGAAATTTGAGGAAGATTAGCAGATTTAAAGTTTAATTAATCTAATTTGAAACATTACTTTTAGTGTAAAATATTGCAGAAAAGTATTTTTTAATACCGAAGTGCGAACAAATTTATCAATACTTATGTTTGGGAATTTTGTTCTTTGGGGAACATAACTGTAGCAATTACTTGATGAATATAATGTGAATGCCCCTTTTATATAAGCTTTTTGAATCTCCAGTAATCTTAGATTTTTCAGAAAATATTCTAAGTAATCTAATATTTTATTGAATTTTAGGTACTTTGACTTACAAAGAAACTTACTGAGTAAATAGTTGAAAATTATGAATAAATTTTAATCTTACTATAGTTGCAACTCTTATTTTCTGATGTCTTGTCTAGACATCTGTATTTGCAAAAATCAACACATTTATACACATAAATAAGTTCAAAATTCTTTTACAAATATTGGAGTTGGGAGTTGTTGAATTGTATCAAGCTTTTCCATTTTTAGTCAATACAGTCTTAGTTCAATAACAGTATCACTTCACTGCTACAAGTTGATACAGAATTTTAAAAGATTTAATTTATAAATTATTATAATTAAAAAAAAAAATAATGGAAACAATTCTTGTAAAAATTAATTATTCCTCAAAAACTTTTTTTTTCTTAAGGCAATAGTTTCTATAATATATTTGATACATGAAATCAATTAAAAACTTTTTTCATTAAAGAGGATCTTAGTTTTATTACATTTTTATGATTCAGAGCAGTTTTTTTGTAATTGGGGATTCTCTTTGATCCACTAAAGTTAGTGATTTAAATTTTCTGAGAATTTTCTCTCATAGCTAATATAAACCATTACACACTACAAAAAAGTATTTCTTGAAAACTTAGTTCTTGTTGGAAGCAAACTTTTTAAAAGATTTTCCCATGGTTTCCTCTAACAGTTCAATAACTTGGAATTTGGACATGAAAGTGTATGTGTGTGTGTATATATATATATATATATATATATATATAATTTTAGATATTCTACAATTTCATGGGTAATACATATTTCACAGCAAACCTTCCTTGCTGCTCATCAGACCCAAATGATACAACAGTTAATATTCAAAATAATCCCCCCCAAAAGTATACATACACTCATGTGCCCATATCAAGAATAGACATTTGTAACGGTAATCTACAAAAACATTTCTTGCTCAATTAAAAAAAAACCCAAAGAGAGAAAGAAAAATATAGGAAATTGATAACTGAAAAGAAAAAGAAAAGAAAGAAAAGGAGAACAAACAGTATAAAGAGAAAGAAAGTTAAAGTTAACGTCTTAGATCGACACCAGCGTTTATTGCAATTCATCTGCTTTCTTAGAAAAACCTTTCATGAAAATTTAACATTAAAATTTAGTTTTAGATATAATGGGATATATTTACAGTAAAAAAATAAATTGTAAATCATACTTTTTAATACAAATTAAAATATAACCACTAGTAGTATTATATTATAAATATAGTTAAAATAATTAAAACAATAAAAATTATATAAGAAAATGATAAATAAAATATTGAAATACAATCTTAAAAAATATCTTAAATAATAGTAATAAATAATAATAATAAAATATATATATATATATATATATATATATATATATATAATTTTAACACTAATATATATATATATATATATATATATATATATATAGTGTGTGTGTGTTGAATTGTAATGATGTTTAGTGCCAAAATTATTGTTTTTTGTATTTTACTAGTAGAAAGGTATTTCAAGCAAGCAGGCTTTTTTGTCATGAAGAGCTCGATATAAAGACAAAGCATTAATAGGATTAATGTGGAGCAGTGTTATTTCAGTGATGCTGGAGTTTTGAGAAGGTATTATTGTGATGTCTTCACGCTTCAGGAAAAAAAAAACCCTGAAGAGTGAAGACATCACAATAATGCCTTCTTGAAACTTTGAAGTTCACATAACATGGCTCAGCTAAGTGACGAACTTCTCCACTTTTTTATATATATAAGAAGTCATTTCACTTTCCGTTCATGTCAAAATAGTCTAAAATATTTAAAAACCCTATTAAAAGTGTTTCTGTACAATTTTAAATGGATCAAGAAATATGGAAGAAAATTTTCTAGACTGAAAATATTTCTAAGAAAACCTTTTTTCTTTCAAAATCTTCCATTTGTATTGATATCTCTTCATTTTCTATAAAAGAGGTTTACAAATTCAAAAACCTTATCTTGCAGACTTTTATTTGTACTGAAATGCTTTTAGTTTTAACTTGATAAAAATGATATTAAATCTATATCATTCATATTGCAATTAAAATGAATGAATTAAGCCTAGGTTTTTAAATTAATGTTTTCAAACATCCTGAATTATAATATGAATGGAATAATTTTAAAATGGTTAAAAATCTCAATTTTTATTGCTTAATTATAAATATAAAATTTTAATTTTTATAATTTTAAAATAAGTTACTTGATACATGTGCCACTGGAGTTCCATTCATCATTTCTAAACTATTTTTGCAAGATGCCAATATATCTATATTCCTTTGTCTGATACGCATTATACATTTTTCCATTTTAATCCTCATCTTGGCATAAAAAAGCGTGCATTATTACCCTTTTCTTTCATTAGTCTTGTTGGATATAAAAACAAGCAAAACCTGTTCAAGTTAAATGACTTTCGTATTGAAGAAGAAGAAAATATTTATTCAGATTTTGTATTTACTTGTTTTCATTTCTCTTTTTAGGATCTTTGCCACCTGATCATACTTTTGCTACGGCCAGCACAGGTGTAGCGGCTTGTCAAATTGGGGGCACCACTCTTCATTCATTTGCAGGTAAATTATCATCAGTTATTGATACTTGTTTATCTAATTTTAGTATGGAAGGAAATTGAAGAGAGTTGGAGGATGGCGTTGCAAATGGCGGGGTGGGGGATATGAATCTCTCAATCAAACCAGATTTTATAGTCATTAACGTGTTTGTTTGTTTTTAATTTTTAATCTCTCTCTCCCACCCTACAGTTCCTACAATATTTCAGCTGGTCTATTTTATGATGCTCTTTGGGTAAACCTCTCTCTTTAGAAGAAGAAAAGGCATGGGCAACTGTGTTCAGTTATGTTCTTAGCACCACCATATTGTGGGGGGTCAGTGAAGCTGAAAAGGTCTTGCTCATTAGTAATGTTTCTGTTTCTGACTCTAACACCGTATGTCTCGATAGCTTTACTGGCTTGTTTGGGGTGAATGCAATTTAAAAAAAAAACATAAAAATAGAGAGAGACGTTTTTATAAGCAGTTTAAAACATTGGATAATAAAAATGCCTAGCTTATAAGGTGACCAATTAAAATAAGAGTCTGTGGGTCATCTTTATATTGGAAGCCCATTCTGAATAAATGTGAAAGGAAAACAATGAAGAACGGTTGCATCAGTAAATGCCGCTATATCACATAGTAACAAAAACTGTAAAGACAAATACTTGTCTCATTTTATTTTTGGATACATTTTTTTCCAACAAATAGTTAATTATTATTTGGATATTAAATCAAAAAAATCAAAAATAATTTTTTTTTTCTGTTTATATTGATTAATGGCTAATTGTATGTAGCTCTTAGTTAAACAAAAAGTTGAACCAATTTAAAGATAGAGAAGGAAAATTTGCATCTTTATAGTTTTTGTCTGCAATGAAATACATTTCTGCTAAAATATATATTATTATTTATCAATAAATAATTTCTCATGTGTTATGGCTACTTTGCAAGTAAAACTATGAATATTAGATGAATGTCCAAAAGGTTCTTGTAGAATAATGAAAAGATAATGTATTAAATAACTGTTAATAAAGACTTTAATCATAAAAAAAAATTAGAAAAGAACAAACGTACATAGCACTTCATGACCATGGTAGAGCAGTTGATGTACATTCATCTTAATAGCTGCAGAATTCATTTTGGAACCAAGCTGACTGTATTCAGAATTAACAAGAAACTTTAAAGGTGTAATTTGTTGCAAAATACATGTCTTTGTTTTTTTTAATTAGGAATTCATTTTTTTTTTTTTACTTTCATTAGGCATTGGTTCAGGCAAAGGTCCAATTGAAACATGTGTTGAGTTGGCAAGAAGACCTGCTGTCATACAACAGTGGAAGAAGTGCCGTCATTTGATTATTGATGAAATTTCAATGGTTGACGGAGAATTTTTTGATAAAATGGAATGTGTGGCTAGGTAAGTCTCAAGCACCCCACCCTCAACATATACACACTATTTTATTTATTGCTGCATATTTTCTTGTTGTGCATTGAACTGCAATTGCACCAAGTGATTCTGCTTGCAGTTTCTGTAAAACATGAAATTGTATAGGTCTGGGTTGCAAGCCAGATGTCTATCTTACAGAGCTAAAGGGGTTCCAAATAACTAACTGCTTACCCTGCAGGGAGAATTCTATTTTACTCAAGAGTATTAGTGTAAATTGAATGCAAACAGTCTCAACAATCTTTAATGCTAAGAACTCTATGGTCAAACCAGACATGCCTCCAGAAGATAAGATCCAAGTTCAAATCTTGCTGAAGGTGGTTAATTTATTTCTGATTTGTATTGCTTGTTTTAAAAGAAAGGTTATAGAATGTAACAAAGAAAATCATTTTACCAAATTGTTTTTGATGTAAATTAATTGCTGATAAGAGCATTTTGAGTAGGAAAAAAAATTAAGATTTTTAAAATTATTTTATACTGGATTAATAACTTTTTTTTATTTATTTTTTTTCATCAACTCCAGGATGATTCGTGGGAATGACAAACCATTTGGAGGAATTCAGTTGGTTGTTTGTGGAGATTTCTTGCAGCTCCCCCCTGTCACCAAAAAATCAGAGAAAAGAAAATTTTGTTTTCAGGTTAATAAATTCACAACTTTATTTTTATCAGCTTTCATTAGATTATAGACATCATAATCTGTCAAAATTGGCCCATTTTATTAAATTTTTTTTTTTAATATTGAAGATGAAGAAAAAAAAAGCATTGTTTTTTGTTCTATATAATGATTTTGATTTTAAGGTAAAGATGCAAACATGGAAAAACTGAATGATTTAGATTTGTTAAAAATGATTTGCAAACTTTTTCACTGATATTCCATGATTCAAAAGTTGACATTATTTGTGAATAATCTGTTATATACAAACAATATAGAAGATTATTTACATTGTTCAGACTTGTCCTTCTCTTTATGGTCATATTGACAATGTTTCGGCCACTGTAGGCTCTGACTTTCTTTGGGTGACTGGAATTTTGAACCAAACCCTTTATACAATACATCAGTTGGTTATGTTAATCACTTTGATGTGTGGCCTACATATGAATTCAGCAAAAAATTTAAAAATGAAAAGAAAAATTACTCGAACTGTCTCTGTTCAAGTTACTAGTTAAACATAGCAAAGATTTTTATTTCTTGTAAAAAATTCTGTTAATCAATGAAGAATGAATAATTTACAACAAGGTGAAATGCAAGAAATTATTGTACTTGGGGAAATAAACCACCATTAACTGTAGTAAAAGATGTGGTGTTGTGAATATGGTAGGGTTGGAAAAGATTCTTTTACTATGAGTTCTTTCCAGAGATTCAAACTAAGGCAGTGATTGATTAAAAGAAGTCGTTCTTAAAAGAAAAAGGATGGAATATTTCGTCAGGATAATGCTAGATTCATGTTTTGTTTGTAACCAGGCAAAATTTATTTATTTCTCATTCATTTTCACCAAAATATTGTACATTTAGATCTTCATTTATTTCAGTTTTTGCAGAATATTCTTAATGATAGACAAAGAAATTCCCTGGATTGCAAAAGAAAACTAGAACAGACATTCTTTATTTAATAAAATAAATATTTTTAGGAGATTGGGGATTATGAAATTGTCTAAAAAAAAAAAAATGGTAGAAGACAGTGTGAATGGTGGGAAAGAAAAATAGTCACTGTGATTATGTTGAGAATTTAAAAAAAAAAAAATAATAAAGAAAATCTTAAAACTGAAACTTTTAGATTTAATAGTATGAGTCCATATTGCAAAATTCTTGGACTAAAAGGTTTCTTAAAAACAGTGATCAAAGATGGTACTATGGATATTTGGGAATAGGTCAGACTGGGAAATTTTCAAACTAAACCGAAATTTTGAGCGAAAAAATCTTGTTCTCAATTTGAAGGTAAAGATATTCTACACCTCTGAAATTTTAAATAAATTAATTAATTTAATTCCCATTTATTCATTCTTACTAAAATGATTCTTCAGCCAAGAGTTATTAAAACTCGTTTTGGTGTTTTTAATTTCAGTAATTTTTTGATAAACTTTGTTTTATTGCAAATGCATTAAAGTGACATAAAAAGAAGAAATATCAAGGATAGTCTCCCTTGGTCTCTAAGAATCTAAACTTAATGAAAGTGAACAAACTAATTAAGTTTAATTACTTGCCTTTATATAACTAATGGATTTTCTTTTATGATGAAAGGAAAATCATTTCATTGTCTGCTCTATATAGTCATTCTTGGGGTCAAAGTTACCTATCTTCTTAACCTTTGACCTTGAATCAGAGAGGGAACTTTTAGATCACCTGATAATATTTTTGAATATCAAAGTCCAACTCAGTTTGAAGTTTTATAGGAAAACAAAAATTGCGTTCCTTTTAGAAATGTCTTTGATATTTTTCTTTTTAGTCTCGTGCATGGCGTAAATGTATCAGGACAAGCCTGGAGTTAACCCAAGTGAAACGTCAAGATGATAAAAAATTTATTCATATCCTTCAAAATATTCGCAAAGGGAGGTAAGCAAAGAACGCATGATTTTATTTTATTTTTTTTTAATCGTATCACCCCGAGCAAAGTGGTAACGCCACTGATGTGCAGGGGGCTACGTAATCGTGAAAAGATTGGAAAAGAGAAAGCCAGAAACCACATCCTAAACAGGGAACAAGGGATGAGCCTCTTAACCTGTTCAATAGACATGGGTGGAGTGTGAACCGGGCGATAGATCTATCTACTCCAATTGTTCCTCTCCAAACTGATATTACTTGCTTCGGCAACATTCCTCCTAAAAAAAAAAAAAACATGAAAATTTGCTAGCTAAAATCAGCTTTGATATGATGTCAGATTGCTGGCACACTTATTGAAGGGCAAAAATATCTATGGCATGAGTAAATTCACTGTGATACATGCTCTGATCTCAATCGTGTCTTAAAACCATTGTCACTGTATGCTATTGATCTTTAATATTAATATCTTTGTTTGACATTTTTTTTCTTTCTTGAAGTAATTTTATTACATAATCAATAAATAAATTAAAATTAATAATTACACTAATCATAGTAGCAATTATTTCCTTTCATGTCCTTATGTCGATATTTAGTAAGCTTAGTCTAGTTTGCCACAAGGCCAGGTCATTGACTGCATTCCAGTTTATGAAACAAATATGCTAATTATAACATCTTTCAAATGTACCATCATAAGACCTAAAGTTAATGGAGAACTTGATGCAGTATATGTTGTGAGAGGCAATGTGATGTATTTTATAGGACAGAAAATCCTCTGAAGGAAAGTAAGATAGTTGGGTACTGTAGCTGTAGGAAGTTGGTTAATGTTTCTTGGTTTGGCCTTGTGTCAGACTTAACTGAACTCCCTACAGCTTACAAGTTTTATGCAAAATTATATCATCAGAATTATCAGAAGGTTTTCATTATTATCAGAAGGTTGGTTGTCGGCAGGTTGGAATATGTGGAATTGTGTAGAATAGTGTAAGAATTAAATATACATTTTGCATTTTAAAATAGAAATTCATTAAAAGGAAAAAATAACACAAGTTGTAGGAGTTAATGTGCAATTAGAAACATTATTAAGAAGTTAATGGTAGAGTTCGGGTTCAATGATAAAGTTATGGGTATCAAGAAATGTAGAAAATGTTCGTAGTAGTAATTGTTGAAAGAGATAAAGAGAAAGAGAACAAGGTGTAACCTGACCTTATCTCCAGGTTGATTTGAAGTTGAAGTTACATTTTGATTGTTTTGTCTCGCGGCTCCCATCTGACTCTGTTGACTGGTCACAGAATGTCCTAAAGTAATTAAATCTGGTCATGTGGCTGGCTCCAGTGATCATTTTTGCTTTTAAATGTGAAATAACGTCATTATGAATTTTCTGTTTTTAATCCATTCAGGATTCGCTTTTTGCACTGACTTGTGAATAGTCATTTGAATCCAATTTTGTGGGTGTGCAACTTTACTTTGGGTTTTTTCAAAATGTTTTTTAGTTCTTAATTTCTTATCCCACAGGACCAGTGATTAGTACGAGGAAAGAAAGACGCTAAGAATATTTGATGCTTCTTTAGAATGATTTTTCTTTCTTGCCACTAAATTCAAAAGTTTAAAGTAATATTAGAAGAAAAGAATTTGCAGTGTATTGGCTCTGGGGGTAAAAAGAAAGAACAGAAAGTTGTCTTTAGCTAAATGCAAGTTGTAGCAAACATATTCTAAAAAGAGTTGAAAATTAATCAACAGACCTTTCTGTTATTATCTATTTGAATTGAATCCATGGAGAGTAAGTTAATTTTGTTTACAGTGATGTATTTTATAGGACAGAAAATTGTAAGAAATGTTGCATTAATATTCTAAGCATTGTTCAGATAATGAAACTTTGTCTTTGACCTTGATATTATTAATATTTTGGATCTATTTGACGGCTTTCTTTATAAAGAAAGAGGTTCTTGATATCAGTTGGTTCCAATCCTGGAATGACTGCAAAAACACCTCCTCTTTATTTTTTTATTTTTAATTTTTTTTAATCATATCACCCCAAGCAAGGCATTTTACTGCCACTGTTTTGCAGGGGGTTTGTATAGGAGGAAAGTTATGAGAAAGAGTGACAGGTTATAGGGAGTGTCAGGAAGTGGGTAAGAGAAGCTTGAGAATACTGATGAGAGTGGCGTGGACAGAAAAAGGAGCATGAGAGAGAGGATGCAGTTTAGTGAGATAGGAAATGACTATTGACTTTATATTTAAATTCTTGGAGATTGTAGCTGTCAGGGAAGCAAATAAATGAAAAGGAATTCCACAGTGGGGAAGTGCAAGAAAAGAAGCTGCTGGAGTAGAATTTGCATTTACAATTTATTGGTTTCTCAGTAAAAGGGTGGGACCTAGTTGCTAATCTTGTGGCTGGAGTAAATTTATATATAGGGAGCACCAGTGAGCTAAGTTCATTGGAGCTGAAGCTGTGAAAGTATTTGTAGAAGAGACACAGGGAAGCCACATTGCGCTGGTAAGAAAGTGACTGTATATGAGCTGCCAAGTTGGGATCTATCACATTACAGATTCTCTGTTGGATTTTGTCAAGGACACCTAGGTGGATAGCAGGAGCACCCAACCAGATATGGCAGCAGTATTCAATGCATGGGCGGATGGTAGATTTATATATGTGCAGGATTGTTTCAGGCAAATGAATGCTGGGATAACCACTTTTTGGTTTCATCTTCCATATTTTTGTTCTTTCTTTCTTTGGAATTTATGCCTAGGAAAGTAAGTTAATGGCTATACTGAATATAGAATATATAGCAACTTGCGTACTAAAAAGGTTTCTACAAGAAGAGTTTTTGATACATTGTGTTCCTGTTTTGGTTTAGAGTTGCATTAAACCCTTTTTTTGTTACCTTATTAACTTTTACTCTTAAGTTTAGTAGTTTTGAAATTCATCACAGACATTTGAACCACAAACACTAAGTATGTGTATCATAAGTGGATCAAATGTACTGAGTTGTTATCATGTAACTTTACTTCAGAGCTCTATAACGAATGGCCTAATAATCCAGGGAAGTCAAGGTATTTGTTTTTTGATAGTGATACACTTTAATTTTCAGATGTCCAGATTTTGTAGTGTCTGCCCTCGAAGAGACAGTCAAAAATTGCATCCAAAAAGATGGCATCCAAGCCACTAGACTTTGCACGCACAAAGAAGATGTTGACTTTATCAACAAAAATGAACTGAACAATTTAAAAGGTAAGAAAGAGAAAAGGTAGAAATGTAAAGCATTTTACGAAGCTGTGTGTGTGTTTTCCACAATTTGGGTGTGTGGTCATTTAAATGGATTTGTTAAGTCTAAGTAAAACAAATGTTAAATTCCTTTATTCCTTTGTATGAAAGCTCAGAAATACTAAAATAATGAAATAATGGCCATTAAAACCTTTGATATATTTAAAAACAAAATAGCATTTTTCTTTTTTTTTTTTTTTTTTTTTTTAAGGATGTTCTCATAATTTCTGCATAATTCAAAGCCAAGATCTCCCAATCTGGATCCTACACCTCAGAATAATTAGTTTATATTGTTAACCAGGTAAATTTTATATCTGTATGTTTTTAGAAAAGATGTGAAAATGTCTGTTTATGTAGACATTGGTATGAGAACTTCTAAAAATACAGAACCAAGCAAAAGGCAATAATGTTAGTAAGATGCAGACAGTTACTGGTTTTGAAAGAAAATGACAAGACTTTAATGAGGAGAACAGGATTCAAGAAGGCAGAAGGTGGTGATTGGTGTTGCATTTCAATTTTCGAAGTTTGTAGGTGATAAGGAAGTAAGAAATCAGAGGGGAGTTCCACAAGCAAAAAGTGTGAGAAAAGAAACTATTCTAGTAGAACTTAGTTACATCTAGGGTTTCAACAGTAAAACGATGGGACCTAATTGCCAATCTAGTAACATGCTTAAATTCATGTAGTCGAGGCACCAAGAAGGAAATCTGATCAGAGCAATTCATGCCAGTGGGAAAGTTATTGAAGTTGAGATGCCAGGTCAAGACCAATTGCATTACAGATTCTTTGGATTTTGTCAAGGATCTCGAGATACATGACAGGAACTCCAACCAGACATGGCAGCAATATTCAAGATATGAATGAATGATAAATTTATAAATGTGCAAGATGGTCTGATAAGAAAAATTGTCTGGCACAAGGCAGTGAACCAACTTTTTTAGCAGTTGATTTAATATAATCATTTAACTTCATATGGAAAATGTGAGCCCAATAAAGCTCAAGTTGTTGTTGTCTTGGAGGTTAGCATTCAGCCATGTTGATAGGCAAAAAAAGGTTTTCTTGGGTGATTAAATGATAGTGGCTTTGCTCTGGAGTTGTTAAAATTTACAAGCCATTCCTTGCTCCAGATAACCACTGATTGGAGGTAATTTTGAGGAGCAGCCGCCAGTTTTACATTTTTGGACTAGCTACTAAAACAGTAAATAGTTGTCATCAGCATAAATATCTAATTGGGAATTGATGACATTGGGAAGATTGTTATTGAAGATAATAAAAAATCTAGGTTCAAGGACAGATCCCTGGGCGGTGGGGAATCCCACAATCATCTAGAAGCATGCTTGTTCCGCATGAACTTCATGACAAGATTTGTTAAGAATGATCGAATTAAGCCAAGTATTTGTCCAAAGATATCATAGACCTTGAGCTTTTGGAGAAAGCCAGCATGCCAACACGTGCAAATGTTTACCACCACCACCCCAAGTTAACGTGCAGATGTTTACAAGTCAACACTTGGAGATTGGATTAAGATGGCGTTGCATAGACCCTTAAAAATCCCTTCTTCAAATTCTGGGATAATTAACCTAGAGGAGCCACTGGAATATACAGTCTCATTTTAGATTTTGATATGTTCTTTTGGACAGTATTTGTGAGGGCTTCCCACCAAAATGATGCCTGGAAGCAAACAATATTCTTTGAATTGAAAAAAAAAAGTGCTTGATTCTTTCTTTTAGTTTGTGCTTATTTTTATCTGTTTGCTTTACATAAGGGCAAAGTAAGTTTCTTTTATTGTGTGGACTAGCAGTATAGCACGGCGTTGCTCAGGTGTAATGAGATAGCTTTTAAACTAATCCATGGTCCTGGAGCTCAGACTCTTCGGACGTTGGCATGAAAAACTAAAAAGCAATAGTTGTTTCCAGTTAAAGTGAAACCATAGACTGAAAGAAAAATGAATGGATGTAAGTCAAATTTTGATTTCCTATTATCGATATCAAAGAAGTTTTTTTCGTTGTAAACTGAATTTTGAAGACTAAATAAGTCCTCTGAGTAAATGGTATCATGGCTGAGACTAAGAACTACAATTACCTACTTAGAGCCAAACCCGAAGCAAAAACTAAAATAAAAGGGCTGAAAAAAATACAGGCAGATAAACAGACACACACACAAACATCTTGCCTTTTTTATATATATATATATATATATATATATATATATATATATATATATATTATCGCTTTTCTGCACTATTGTAAGAACTGCAACCTTGAAACTTCTGCATATTGTTTCTTATGTCTTTGTCTATGAGTGTATCAAATTTGATCAAAGTCGGACCACTCCTTTTATAACCCAATTTTTTTTTATTATCGATTTTCGATATTTATTGGGTGTACCTCAACACAAAACCTAGCTAAGAACACTCGCAGATGCTTATAGTACAACTGTGTAAATTTTCAAGAAAATCGGTTCAGCCGTTTCGGAGTCTATAGGTAATGGACACACACACAGAGACAAAGTTTCATTTATAAATAAGTTCAGATTTTATTAGATAGATTTAGATGATGGAAATAAACATTTAAACAGCAAAACAGTTAATCGGGATTTTTTTTATAGAGCATAAATTATTGACAATTTTGAATTATCGAGATCCTTGGAGGTTTACTAAGTTTATCATAATCTGGTACAAGTCCAAAATAGACTCGCTTGTTACCCATTATTCTATGACTGGTTTCTATCTTCATCGCTTATATTTTTGCTTTTATTATGTATGGTGTTTCTTGAAATATTTCTGAAAAAAAAAATGATGAATTTGAAAATCTTAGCCAAATTTTACAGTCTCTTTTAAAATATAAATTATTTGTTCTCTTTCAGGTATTGTCCGTTCGTTTACGGCAACTTGCAACAATGAGTACTTGTCTGAGTGTTCAAGTGTTGACCATTGTCCAGCAGTCGTGAAACTACAACTAAAAACAGGAACTCAGGTAATTTTTTTTTTTTTTTTTTTTTTTTTTTTTTTTTACTGTATATTGGTCTTGGCTGAACCCTGACAAGTGGCAGGAAGATAGACTAATGGGGTCAGCTAGCATCAATCTGCCAGGTGGATAGGGACTTGTATTTCTCTAGAAAATATGCATTTGAAATCTTGGCTCATATTTAGAATTGAACATTGATCACTGATGCAAGTAGGAAAAGACATGGCTCCTTTAGTCACCTACAGTGTGTGCGCATCAATAAGTTTGCAGCCTAATGACAAAATTGTATTTATTTTATTCAACGTAGATTATGTCCTTCTCAGTGCAATTACTTCATATAGATTGAACATTAAATAGTGAAAATTTCAGATTAAAATGAAACTAATAATTATGTTTCAAGCTACAGACTTATTGATCCTATTTGAACTTTTTTTTTATAGATACAAATATTTTAATCGTGGAAAGTTATATTTATTTCTAACTGAATTTAAGTGAGTAGGAATTAGAAATATTTTATTTTTCTCTGCCTTATTTGATAAATATGGCGATTATAAATTAAATTTTCATTTTAATTTGTTAAAAGACCTGTAACTTTAAATAGAGCTTAGATGTTATGATATATGAAGTGACATCAAAATTCCCAGACTACATGCTGCAATTGAATGCACACACATTTAATGCTTTTTGGTACCCTAGCCTACTGAGGCAGTCTATTAACTGGCACCATGCTGTCTTCTATTCCATTATAATTTGATTTGCTGGCATCAAAGTTTGTGTGATGTTCAATAGATTTGCTACTGAAGCCCTGGAAATGTTTTTTTTTCAAACTTTCAAACATGGATGTTTGAGTGTTGGTTCTGTGGTATCAAAGATTCCCCCTCTTGGTAGATTAGGCAGCAGGAACCAGAATGGTGGTCACTAGTACTTTAAAAGGAAGAGAAGAAACTAGAATAGATAAAAATGGTTATAACAATACTATGTCATCAATAGTTGTGTTGTACTTTGCCAAATCCCTTTTGATTGTTATTTTTGTGGATAAGTTGAACTTGATGAATAGTCACAGTGGCTAATTACCAGTAAAATGTTAGAAAATGTGAAAAACATTTATGAACTTCTCCGCGATGACAGTAAAAAAAAAAAAAAAAATTTTTGTTACATAGCCAGTTTTCCAGAAGATTCTCATGAAAAACTTCAGAATATTTGTTGTGTTGCTGTGTTTGTTCTCCAACTATAGTCTCTTCATTGCTATGTACATGCCTGAGAGTAGAGACTAACTTAAACACTGGACTAATTAAATAATATAATCATATATATATATAGTCATTCGCAGACAGATCTGTTTTGCTGTATCACAGCTCATCAGTACGGTTAGACTCCGATTGCTTTTAACCCAGGATTGAAAACCGACCGAAGTGGCGTCAGTCCGGTGATTCTACCTCTGGACTATGGGCGCTTGGTAGAAGAAGGCAGACTTTTTAGCATGCATATTATAATTATACACGCCCAATAGCCAGAGTGCTCTAATTCATTAGTGAATGAGCGATGCGTACATGCCAGGGTAACTACTGTTTTTCAAAGTCTATCACTCTTCTAGAGTGCTCAATCAGGGTGTGAGAGCGTAAATAGTATTGTTAAGTGTAACAAAAGAAAAAAAATAATTATTAACCAAAACTCAGAGATAAATCACAAATATTTAATTTACCAAAACATTAAATAAAAATATTTACAAATATACAGTTTTTGTATTCAAAAAGAAAAACAGTTTACTACTGGCAGGCAAAGTTTTGCGAAGGTGAAAGGTGTCAAAATATCTTTACCCAGTTAAGATAGCAAAGAAAGTTAAGTGCTATACTTTTTGGAAATCCTCAAATGTGTATATAAAGAATATTAGTTTTGGTCAATGAAAGTCAAAAACATGTATTTACCCATATAGTTCCACAAGGTTCTCTTTCAGGTTTTAGTTGGTCAGCAACTTTTCTTAGAGATTCTTTCGGCTGGATGCACAGATCCATGAATCAGGCCGGAGTTGATAATATCAGCAAATCCTGTTAACAACTAACTACTCTCTTCCCAAAACTTATTTTTTATAGGGACTAACATCTAATTTGCATATTCTAGAATCCTTTAGAATTCTCTAAATTTAACTCAAATTTTCTCGAACATTCTAGCATCTTCCAAGTGTTCTATTTCTACTTTCCTTATTTTTACGACAACTTCATGAATTAAAACTTTTTTGTAATAACAAGTAGGACTCAATAGAATCCCTTACTACAACTCTTTAGACATTAATATTTTTATATATAAATGCATCCTTGTAACAATATATATATATATATATATATATATATATATATTATAAAGTGGATTAACTGATTTTAAATTTATTTGTTTAGACAATATTTTTATTGGAGAATTGTATTTGAGTAGAAGCTCTGTTTTTTATTATAAACTATATTTATTTACAATTACTGGCCTGAATAATCAAGAAAGAAAAATATGTGTCTTCTGGCAGGATTCAAACTTGTGTTCCCTGGGGAAACTATCATTAGATTTGATGTGTCTTACTCCACCACACAGGACTTATGGTCAAACAAAGCCCGAAATAGTGCTTTTGATCACACATCTTTCTGATTTTTCAAAGAATTCATAGCTTTTATCAAGCCTATATCACACAATCTTCGATTCATCATAAACAAACATATCTGCTTAGAAACGTATTGCAAAAACCTCGTTTAGACTGGAGGCTATTCGTGGTCGAGAGGTCTAAGACGTTGCCAGATCAAATGGTAACTTCCCCTATGTAAATGGGGGTCGCAGGTTCGAATCCTGCCGAATGGCACACATTTTCGTAATAACAATTTACCGTAAATAATCGGTAGATGTAAATATATAATACTGTTTAATTAAAGAACAGAATATCTACTTAAATACAAGTATGGATAAAATATAATGTTCAAACAATTCATTTCATATATATATATATATATATATATATATATATATGTATGTATAATTTATTATATATGTATGTATAATTTATTTATTATATATGTATGTATAATTTATTTATTATATATGTATGTATAATTTATTTATTATATATGTATGTATAATTTATTTATTATATATGTATGTATAATTTATTTATTATATATGTATGTATAATTTATTTATTATATATGTATGTATAATTTATTTATTATATATGTATGTATAATTTATTTATTATATATGTATGTATATTATTTATTATATATATATATATATATATATATATATGTGTGTGTGTTTCCTGCCCCAAGCAATCTTGAAACCATGTGTCAATATTCCTTTATCTTTGTAGCTGTAGGTCAAAATTCCTACAATGACATCATGACACAAAAGGCTAAAGTTCAATAACTTAAATAAATAATAACCTAAATCTATTTCAAATGCGAAAATTTAGAATTGAAGAAAATTTACAGAACAGTTGAGTTTATGAAAAGACGAATTCAAAATAATGATTAAATAAAATATGCCAACTAATAGTGATAATTACCGTCTGACGCATTAGTCCTCGGATGGGCAGCTCTTTCTTATTCCTTGTAAGTTTCATGTGACACACACACATATATATATATATATATATATATATATATATATATATATAGAGAGAGAGAGATAGAGAGAGAGACGGAGAGGATAATCCAAAGGATTTAATTCAGTTTATATAAATTATTAATTAGAGAAAAATAAAGGGTTTCATGAATATTATTCAGAGCATTATAAAATATTGAGAGGAAAACTCAATATAACATATATTTAGACGGTTATAAATAAGGATTTATTTCAACAGTGTAAATTTACTTATATTGTCTCTTTCAGGCTGTTGAAAAATAAATAAATTCACTCAGAATATTTAAAAAAAAACGTTTAACATAATACTGACTGTATTATGTTATTGTGTGATCTGCTGTGTCTATTCTTAATTTACTTCCGGTTTAAATAATACAAGCTTCATTTCCTCTGTTAAAAACATTTTTGAAAAATATTCTGAGTGAATTTATTATCATTATTATTACCATCTAAATATGTGTTGAGTTTTCCTCTCAATATATATATAATAAGGAATCGAAAGAACAAAAATTTTTGTGTAGTGATATAATGCTTTTATAAACCATTTTAATAACAAAATTACAAATATATATTGTGTGTATTTTGGCAGCATTTTTTCATTAATACAGGTTTCATTGAATAATATAGACAAGTTCTGTGTATTTATTTTGTGTAAGATTCTTTTGTATGATCTGATTAGCTTGATAGTGTTGTCATGGAAAGACGACAAGAAATCGCAATAATTGTTGATTTTTTTTTTTATCAGGTCTGAGCTTTCGGCTTACATAAGCCATTATCAAAGGATGAATATTTAATGTTCATTGAACATAGAACATTTAAACTATTATTAACGGAGTGGAGTTATACAGAGAAAATTAGACAGGTCCATTTTTTGTGTCGCACATGGCTGTAGGCCGAGAAGGAATGGTGGTAGTGGGTTTTTTGTTCAATTGAGTGTATAGTGGGATGAGGGATTGGTCTGGGAACTGATGCTACTATGGTGTAGTGGGTAAGTATAATAACTATGACCTCTCCCGTCGATTATTTGATAATGGCTTATGTAAGCCGAAAGCTCAGACCTGATAAAAAATCAACAATTATTGTCACTAGTGACCTCCATTCATCTTCCTAAAGGGCCTCATACTCAACACAGTGGCCTACATCAAGTGCCTTGAGAAGGCATTGCTACCCTGAATCAAGAGGGTGGCTGCTGGAAGACCCTATGCCTGGCAACAGTACTCTGCACCATTCCACACAGGCAGATCCCAGTCATAATGTTCTTAATATTATTTATAAAAGCAATTAAAATCTTATCTAATTAAATAATGTCATAGTTTTTATTGTATTTTCTATTTTACTATTCAGAGCATATTTGCATTAAATATTTGAAGAAAAAAAAAATAGATGATATATATTCTTCAAGAAGTCTTGCGTTTAACTAATCAAATAAACTTTGTGTATAGAATTTAATTTCTAGAAATTTAATTAAGTTGGTGGTGGTGGGGTAGGAACAGATGTAAAAAAAAAAACAAAAAATTGTATATATTTGTACCAAGATTTTCTAAATTCTTTTAATAAGTTCTGAAAGTTTAATTAAAATTCAACAATTATTTGATTCCCCCACTTTCACCAGAAACAGACGATAAAAGTCCCATAGTGAGCTTTGTTATACCACTGATGCAAAAAAAACAAAAGTTACCTTACAGCACTGTATATCTTAGTAACTTTTGATATCAAAATATAATTTATATTTCTTGCAAACTAATATTTCCATGTTTCTATACAGATATTCAATGTGAGTGCTGCGGCTTCCATCCACAGCACACATCTAAACAGTAATTCAATTCTTGCCAAATGCAACCAAGCATAGCGTTTTTTGATGGTTGCAAAGGCTTCAGTTATTTGTTTCTTCAGATCATCCATGTCTTTTGAAAGGGGAAGTATGTACACAAGGCCTTTCTCATAGTGGAAGAAGTCACATGGCATGAGGTCTGGAGACCCAGAGGAACATTGCAGGAACATGCATCTGTTTGGTTGAGTGATGTTTAGATAATGTCTAACTTTATGACTCCAGTGAGGTGGTGCCTCATCCTGTTGGAAAATGAAGTCTGCAGACTCCTCGTGCAATTTTTCCATCAATCAGTTTTGTAGCATGGCAAGGTCTGTTTCACCATTGACTGTCTCTTCTATAAAGAAGAATGGTCTATACACACGTTTCTTTGACATGGCCAAGAACACATTTATCTTAAGGAAATCTTGCACATGCTCAAGAGTTAATAAGGGTTTTCAGTTCCCCATTTGCATCTGGTATGCATGTTAACTTTGCCACTTAGGTGTAGGGTCACCTTATTGCTAAAAACAAGACTGTCATCAAATCTATCTTCTTCCAACCTCTTGAGCATTTCTGTGCAAAATTCATGGTGAACAGGCTTATCAGTGTCCCCCAACTGTTGAACCAATTGCAACTTGTATGGTGCAGACTGCAGCTGTCTCCTTAAGATGTTACAAACTATTGTCGATGGAAGTTTAAGTTCTCGACTTGCTATTTTGACAACTGATTTGTGGGAACTGCAGTGGAGGGTCTGCTGAAATTGTTCAAATGTCTCATCTGATGTTGAGGAGCATCCTGTTCCCTTTACTGGGCACAAATACCTCTTCTCCCTAAATTTTGCGTGTCAATTAAAAATGGAATGTCTGTCTGGTACCTGCTTGGTAAACATTGTATGAAATTTGTGTTGAACATGTCTGATTCAGTTTTAGCATATTTGAGGATACAAAATGACTTCTCTTGTTTGTTGAATGACATTACTGGATCTGAAAAAAGACAAAAAGAAAATTAAATTTAATTAAATTAATAGAAGAAAACTTGACACTTTTAGCTTTTAAATGGTACCAGTTCAATCCTGCTACCATTTGTAGTTCATGATATAAGAGTTCTTACAATGTTATTTTTTTTTTAATCATCTCATCCCAAGCAAGGCATTCTACTGCCACTGTTGTGCAGGTGGTTACATAGGGGAAAGTGATGAGAGAGAGGGGTTGGTTATAGGGAATATCAGGAGGAGGGTAAAAGACGGATGAGAATACTGAGGATAGGGGTGGAGTAGATGAAAAAAGAGCTTGAGAAAATG
Organism: Ascarosepion bandense; assembly: GCA_037127315.1. NCBI lineage: Eukaryota > Metazoa > Mollusca > Cephalopoda > Sepiida > Sepiidae > Ascarosepion > Ascarosepion bandense. The sequence goes on along the minus strand of JBBBDQ010001236.1, from coordinate 1,920,980 downwards.
GATGCGAGTTAGTGTGATAGGAGATGTCTATTGACCTTACATTTAAATTCCTGGAGATGTAGCTGTCGAGAAAGCAAGTATATGGAAGGGAATTCCACAGGTGTAACACAGATTTTTGAAACACCTTATATATATATACTAGCAGTATAGCCTGGCGTTGCTCTGGTGTAATGAAAGCTTTAAAACTAATCCATGCTCTTGGAGCTCAGACTCTTTGGATGTTGGCATGAAAGACTAAAAAGTAATAGTTGTTTCCAGTTAAAGCAAAACCGTAGACTGAAAAAAAATGAATGGATGTAAGTCAAATTTTGATTTCCTGGGATCAATATCAAATTTTCTGCACTATTGTAAGAACTGCAACCTTGAAACTTCTGAATATCGTTTCTTATGTCTTTGTCTATGAGTGTATGAAATTTGATTAAAATCGGACCACTCCTTCTATAACCCGATTTTTTTCAATTATCGATTTTCGATATTTGTTGGGAGTACCTTGACACAAAACCTAGCTAAGAACACTCACAGATGCTTATAGTACAACTGTGTAAATTTTCAAGAAAATCGGTTCAGCCGTTTCAGAGTCTATAAGTAATGGACGCACAGAGACAGTTCCATTTATAAATAAGTTTTAATTAAGAATAAATCTAACCTAGAGCCAACAGACCTACCTAGGTTTCACCTAACAGATCGTCAGGGCAAGCCGATTTGTTCTCAATTGTTTGCTCTACTATTGTATTGAGTGCTTTAGTGTTAGGGTTCTCATCTCGGGGTTTTTTTCTTTTCAACAAGAATTTTGATGTATGTTCAAGTACTTTCTTTGTTTTATTTTTTTCCTCCTCCATGTTTATACTTGGTGGGTTTTTCGAGACCGGTTGAAATATATTATAACAATTTTATTATTATTGTTATCAATATATATATATATATATATATATATATATATATAAATATTATTAATTATTATTATTGTTATTAATATATATATATATATATATATATATACATACACGTATAAATATATTATAACAATTATTAATATTATTATTATTGTTATTGCTATATATATATATATATATATATACACACACACGCACATATATATAAATTCAATTTAAAGAGAGAAAAAAATTATTTACTCTTGAAATCCAGGGAGAGAAAAAGAGATAAATTATTTGTGCTAATCTGTCAACTGATTATATATGTCTGTATGTGTTATATATAGTTTGATTCTCTCAGGAATGTTTTAATTCCTGATAATTTAATAACTTTTTCTTTCTCCAATGAATATTTACTGTAGAATTATTTGCAATACATGTACATTATGGATATAATAATCAACTTGTGTTGTTAAGACTTGATTATTGTTAATTTCTTTTTTTTTTTTCAATATACAACCCCTATTTTATATTTTCACTGCTGAGATTTGTTCAAATTTTAGGTAAAAACAGCAAAATTTGCTGGTCAAGTCATCAAATTTTTTTTCTAAGTGAAAATATTTCTCGGGTCAATTTCATTCGTAGTTCTATAAAGTCTTGTTCAAAGACCAATGCACATCAAGAGCGAGCTTTTATAAGTTCTTCTATGAAGGCAAGGATGCTAAAAATTCATCTTATACTTGGTATATCTGTTCACATACCAAATGCATTGGCATGTTTCCATTAGATGCTTTTAATATTTGCTTTTTTACTTGAGATGTAATCATTTGGGTGAAGGAAAGTAGGAATGTATATGTTTTTATTACTCATGATCTCATAGGTTACATAAACAGTGAAGTTTGTAGATAATAAATCAATCTTTCGAAAAGAAAAATGAAATTTCTAAATTTCCAATATTTATATTTAAAAAAAAAATTGTGTATTTTATTTGTTTTAAGCAGAAATTTAATTCAATTTTATATTCTGCAAAAACCATGAATTGTATACATTCATTTATTTTTATTTATTGCAGTAGTATGTCTGCTGTCAAAATTTTAAAAATACATTCCTCTAAATGTTTTACAGTAATAATGTTTTTTTTCTCCACTGAACATTAATCAATACATCATAAAGTTTTCAATAAACAAAAAAAAAAATAAAAGACTTCATCTGTTCTTTGTTTTCTGGACAGGCTTATAAAACATGACATGTTGGGTTCATTCTTTTCTTGTCTATATTTAACTAATTCAACAATTTTTCTTTTTCTCTCTTTTTTTTTTTTTTTTTTTTTCATGCTATTGACTTCTAAAAACTCTACTTGAATTGGAATTTACAATCTCAACTATTTTTTCAGGTGATGCTGACAAAAAACATTGACGTTTCAAAAGGCTTTGTGAATGGCGCAAGAGGGGTGATCACTGCATTTGAAAAGAGCTCTGACGGTTAGTGGGACTATGTTTGGTGGGCAGGGGCCCAGAAAAACCTATTGTTTACAAATTGTTGAAATGTGTAGATTAATTCCTCTGCATAAAAGAATTTTTTTCTTCTCAAAATTTCAGGAAATGGAAAGAAACAAAAGTTCCTGATAATAAAAGATTTTCTTATAAACTATTTTTTTTTATGTAAGATTAAGAAAAAAACTCTTTTGACAGACTTATCGCTCTTTTAAGTTACGTGTGAGTTTTTGACTAATATTATTGTTAATCTTGTTCACCTGAATACTGAAGATCTGGTCTATTGACAATACCTCCACATAATGAAAAAGAAAGGACAGAACGCTTGCAATTATCTATGGTTAAGGTGGTGAATGCATAACAAAATCAAACTGAGAAACGCCATTATAAAAGAGTTTGGGTAGCTTGCGGAAGAAATGAGCATACTTACCCATCAAAGAATTGTTGTGAAAAAGAGAAACTCATTTGTCTGGCAGCCATTTGTTTTTTAATATCAATGTTTTGTTATTTCTTGGGGTGGGGGAGCGTGAGTTGGGAAAGATAAAAGTGAAGCTACCTGTATGTGATTTGCTCAGCGCACTGTTGACAGCTGAACGTTGAGAGTAGAGGAATTTTGTGGACACAGTGTTTTGGATGAAAACGTACCCTGTGAAAATTAGGACACCGTCTTTGTATCTACAACAGTTACTCACTTTAATTATTTGCATTTGATTTTAAAATTCTTATTTCTCAAGTGCATTTACTTTCAGAGTTATCCTGTATTTCAAATATCGCATGAATAAATGCAGTTGTAATTTTTTCACTGTTTAATGCAAAAGAACTGTACGGAGGTAAATTGGCTGTCAATATGAAATGTTTGATCTGTTAGATTTATTGAAATGTTTCATGTCTTTGTAGTGAAGTTAAGTGGTAATAGAACATCTTGTTTCTCTTTTTGATGGAGACTGTAGGGCAACAGAGCTAAATTTTAACAAATTCAGTGTCTGTTAAAAGAAGCTAAATCTGCGAATTTCAGTCAGAGAACTGACCTTTGCTTCATTCTTCTACATAACTTTAACATGAATGTTTGATAATAGTGAAAATCTATAAGTCAAAATAAACTGGGAAGCTTAAAT